>JARHVA010001974.1:2327500-2807500 GCA_037957365.1 Torreya grandis | reverse complement strand
TTGCACTTGTGTTTTTTGCAACTTCCACATTATAAAAAATATAAAGTGTAAAATATGTTTTCTCTTTCTCAACATCAAATAGTTCTCTTATGAAAGTCTTAATTGATCTATTCCTTCAATATTTTTTTCTATGTCTGATTATTTCATAGTGATCCATTTATTGTTTTAGTAACCTTTTCCCGTAGAGGTGGAAGGTGATGGAAGCACCTAAAAGTTCCCATATAAGTTAGAAGTGCTAGAAATACCTAAAAGTTCACATAGAGGTTGGAGGTGATGGAAGTAACTAAAAGTTTTCATGAAGGTTGGAGGTATTGGAAGCACCTAGAAGTTCATATAAATGTTGGAGGTGCTATAATAACCTAAAAGTTCCTATGGAGGTTGGAGGTGATGGAAGCACCTAGAAGTTCCCATATAAGTTGGAGGTACTAGAAGCACCTAAAATTTCTCATGGAGGTTGGAGGTGTTGGAATAGCCTAGAATCTCCCATAGAGGTTGGAGGTGTTGGAAGCATTTGGAAATTTTGGTGGAGGTTGGAGGTGATGGAAGCACCTAATATTTTTCATGGAGGTTGGAGGTAATAGAAGCACCTAGAAGTTACCATGGAAGTAGAGGGTTATATGTTTAGTAGGATCTAAATCCTGATGTGAACTTTACAAGTTTTGAAATGTGCAAAGTGAACACCAATTTATAAATTCTATTAGATTGAGTACATGGTGGGATCTAGAGCTTTCCATGCATTTTACATGTTGTGAAAACATGCAAAGTGCATGGTGAGTTATGAGTTCCACCAGTTTTGGAAAAGATGGGTTTTTGGTGGATTAAGGGATTTTCTAAAAAAAAAATGGGGTATCCCTTAGGGTATCAAATGTAATGATATTTTTGGGACAAAAATTTCAACATTTTTTGCAAACTCTATGATATGATTGCCTACTAATCATTCACAAACTAGTAGCCTTATAATAAATTGGGCATGGAGTTAATCTTAGTTCAAACAAACTCTAACCTAGGGAAGAACAAACTAGGATTTGCCTAAACATGAACAAAATAGAAAAAATAGACAAACAAAATAAGGAAAAGCAAGACAACCTAAGGAAACAAACTCCTAATGAGCTTGACCTATGTATAAACACTTATTAAAAAATAAAACTAACCTAATAAACAAATGTGCACAAAGGCACTTGAATGAAAACAAGAAAACTATTATAATATGTACAGGTTTAAAATTTACAAATACTTTCCACCTAGTTTAAATGGGAAAGATTTAGCATCACTTACATGTGATAAACTAGAATGAAAAACATTACTTTTTGGAGCTAGAAATAGGTGAGTTGAGATGTGTATTTGTTGATTCTTTTGGCATCCTCTCAAGTGGATGAAATGGGACAAACTTGTCTCCAATGTTGGTAATTTGGTCTACTTATTCAAGTCTTACTCCAATTTAGACTATAGGGGCCCCTACAACCTCCTCATATAATGGGTCAATTTTATGCTCTAAAGTAAGAACAACTTGTAATGGCTCCTTTGAAATAGTGCTTGATTGACTATTTAGGCTTAGGAAAAAAAGATCTAAGTCACACAAAAAGGCATCTTCTTCTTGGTCATTTGAGACAGTTATAGATTCAACACCATCTTCAATTTATTTTCTTTGAAAGGAGCCATATGGTCGTTCATCAATCCACCTAAGGCCCAAAATGTCATGTTATTGTGGTTCTTGATCTAACCATTCTTCTTCATTCCTAAAGACATCAGTAATACCTTCAATGGACAATTCATCTCAAGATTGGACAACATATTCAACATAATTATCAAGTTCATCTTCATGTTCTCAAGGAGGCATAAGATGGTTTATAACTTGTACCTAGTCCATGAAATCATTGTACAACTATTGACATACTTTATCTTGATCCTCCTTTTTCTTTATTTCCTTCTCTTCTTTAGTTGACTAATTAACTATGTCAATCTTTATAATTTGGTCATATTCATCTATAACCACACTAAATGGAATCTCTTGGAGAAAATAAAAATACCCTTTGCTCTCAGATGCAACCTAAATACATACCTCTTTAAATATGAAGGTATTATTACTACCTTTCAGTGCTAATTCATCAAAACCATTCCAAGGATTTTGATCAAAACCTAACTCTTCCCTTTTTGAATGATGTGGACTACCTATCATGATATCATCAACATAGACACTTGTTTTGTCCCCTTCAGGCTCAACTTTGACTGCAATATCCTCCTCTATTATTTGTAAATTATGTTCCTCCTTCATGAGGGAGATGGTGGGAGGGTAAAGAAGTTCACCTTGCTTGTAGCTCAAGAGAGTATACTTACAACTATGGACCATGAAGATATTTTTAGGTGGTTATTAGGGAAAGGATGTAGAGTATTGAAGCTTTGGTAGGGAAAATTTAGTGAGCTGAGATAACACATCTTCTCCTTGAACTAGGTCCTGGACTACCTCAATTATCACTTCTTATTTATACTTTGTGCCCTCCTTGATTGATTTTCATGAGGGGAATGTGTAAGATTTGGCCACCTCCTCATTTTCTTGAATAGGTGTGGGAGAGGGTGGTTTCACAAGAGAGGGTATGACACAATTAGGATCATTAGAATATGATAATATCCAAGATGGGATGACTTCATGTTCTTCAACTGATAAGGGTGAGATTTTGTAGGGTTGATTAGGGGGTTGGGTTTGAGCATGAACATGAGTAGGAGAGGGAAATTAGGGTCTAGGGTTGGTTATTCTCATTCTTAGGAATAACTTATAATCATTTTATTTTCTATATTAGTCTTGCCTAACTAAGTATTCCTCTTGAAACCTCAATTACTAATCTAAAACATAAGCTTGTTATTCAAGATTATATTTTTGATTACAATACTTTTCCTCCCTATCAACCTCCTTAAATTTTTGCTTAAAATCAAGCATCATCTCCTTGAGGTTCATTTTAGGTTGAATAGGAAGAGGTAAATTCTGATAAGGTTGATACATTGAACCTTGAGGGCCACTTGGGGTGAAGCCATGAACATTGTTAATGAATGAAGGAACATGCATTTTGATTAAATGGGTGTTGATACATACTAAATGATGGTGATTAGGCACCTAGGTTACTCATAACAACTGATGTTTGTAGTGGAGTTACCATTGGTGTTTGAAAATGTGCCTCCAAAGGATAATTTCACTAAAGGTAACACCAATAACCTTTTAGTGAGGTATAAAATGTATTAATGTCCCATTGGGTGTGACAAAAACTAATATCACATAGGATTGCACCTATCTTGATTTTTTAGCTTATTGTATAAGTCCCTGATGATATAATGGAAAAACCTCCAAAGCCATGGGACCTTGGAAATTTTTAGGTTTATCTCTGAACAAGGGTGGCTTCCTTTCACTAAATCTAATGCAATTTGATAAAATACTAGTTTCATTGAAATATCACTCTTTAGTGCTTGTTTTATCCTAAACTAGGGATTTGATAGGGGAAAAGGGTTGAATAATTGAAATTTGTAGAAAACTAAAAAAAAATATGGTGATTTCACAAAATATTTTATAGTGGATCTAGATTCTTGCTTGAAAAACACAATAAAGCAAAAAATAGATTTAATTTATTTTTAAGTATAAACTTATGCAAATTTGGGAATTAGAGGTAGTATTTTAACTATTTTATGGGAAAAAGGAAAATGATATTTATTCTAAACAATATTATCAAGAGGGTAAATAACATAGATGAATTTTCTTGATACTGAAATAAAAGACAAAGCTTCCACAATAAATCATATAACTTGCACAACACAAAGATTCCAAAGACAAGAAAGGCAAAACTTCAACTTTATTTCTCTCCAAAGGTTACAACTTCTAGTAAATATATTCAAAATGTAGAGAATATAACTAAAAACAAAAAATATTTATTTTTCCATGGGGTCTATCTATTTTTATACAAAATATCTCTAAGATGAGATGTATTTGATAAAAAACTTGAACACCTAGTTGAAAGAGATCATGCAAATTTTAAACCCTCATGCAAAAGAGGTGAATTCTTCAATTTTTGGCATTTCTAAACTTTTGTAATGGATATTAAATGGAATACATGATTTGGGTGTGATTTTTGGTGTAACATGGCATGGATAGAAGTGTTTAATATCCATGAAAGGCTTCTCCATTTGGTAGTGGCTAGAAATAGCTTTTCATGCAAAAAGAGGTGCCCAAAATAGAACTATTCTTTCAAAAATAAAAGATAACTTTGAAATAAATTCAAGTTAAATTTCCAATCAAAAATTATAGAATGAAAAAATTAAGTGAGACTTTTACAAATTTTTAATTCTTTATCACTTTTTCCAAAATAAACTATGTAATTTGCACTCTATGATTGTATACTTTAATCAATTCACATTTATCAAAAATGGAAAGTGCAATTTGCACTTGTTATTTTTGTAACTTCCTCATTATATAAAATATAAAGTTTAAAATATGTTTCCTCTTTATCAACATCAAATAGTTTTCTTGTGAAAGTCCTTATTGATCTGTTCTTTCAAGATTTTCCTTCCATCTCTGATTATTTCATAGTGATCCATTTATTGTTGCTATAAGCACCCAAAAGTTCACATGGGGGTTAGAGGTACTGGAAGCACTTGAAATTTCCCATAAAGATTAGAGGTGATAGAAGCACTTAAAATTTCCCATAGAGGTTTGAGGTGATATAAGAACTTAAAATTTACCATAGAGGTTAGAGGTACTAGAAGCATCCAGAAGTTCCCATAGAGGTTAGAGGTGATGGAAGCACCTAAAAGTTTCCACAGAGGTTGGAGGTCATGGAAGCACCTAGAAGTTCTCATGGAGGTTGGAGGTGTTGAAAGCACCTGGAAGTTATCATAGAGGTTATAGGTTATAGAAGCACCTAGAATTTCCCATGGAGGTTGGAGGTGTTGGAAGCACTTGGAAGTTCCTATGGAGGTTAGAGGTGCTAGAATCACCTAGAAGTTCCCACAGAGGTTAGAGGTGCTAAAAGCACCTAGAATTTCTCATGGAGGTTAGAGGTGTTATAATCACCTATAATATCCTATAGATTTTGGATGTGTTGGAATAACATGGAAGTTCCTATAGAGGTTGGAAGTGCTAGAAGCACCTAAAAGTTCCCATGGAGGTTGGAGGTGATGGAAGCACTTGGAAATTCCCATGGAAGTGGGGGGTTATAGGTTTGGTGGGATATGTATCTTGTCATGAAATTTACACATTTTTAAATGTGTAAAGTGCATGTTAAGTTTTGGATTCCATTAGATTGGGTGCATGGAGGAATCCAAAGTCTAAAATACATTTTACACATTGTGAAAATGTGCAAAGTGAATGGTGTGTTCTGAGTTTTATTGGTTTTGGAAAAGATGATTTTTTGGTGGTTTAGGATATTTTATTAAAAAAATAGGTGGTCTCCCTTAGGGTATCAGATGCAATGATATTTTTGGGACCAAAATATCAACACAACCCTTTTACCTATTTCAATTAAATTCAAATCAAAGATATTTAATTGTAGGGATCCACTTGATTGTAAAACTATTATTTAGGTATGCATAAGGGTAGTTTAGATGTCAAGTGGAAGAAGATTGGAAATAACTATAAAATTTAAAAAATCTAGGACATCAAATCAGTCATTCATTTTAAATCACTATTCATTCACTAAGAAATCCAATAATAATTAGATATTTTTAAACAAATACTTCAATTTGTGTTTAGAAAATGCTAATGTCACATTTAAGTTTTCATTGTGTACATCATATTTATAATACATCAAATTTTATGTTAAAAATTAAAATAATCCCTATATGATAGAGTGAGACTATGGAAAGAGATAAAATACATTAGATTTTCAAAACTGACTAATTAAATTTGAATATATTTATTTATTTCTATCATTTCACTCTTCATTTCTCAACGTATATCTCATTTTCACATGATAATCTTATACAAAATAATCCCTAATTATATAGAGATAAGCAATACTATAATAAATAAATAATAATAACAAAGAAGTGTACCAAATAATATTAAACTAAAAAATATGCATGCAAAAATAAATTTATAAATAAAGAGAAATAAAGAATAAAATTAAAAAATTATTTAAAAAAAAGAAAGGCAAAAATGAAAGTTTTAATAATCTACATAAAATAATAATAAATTAAATATAAATATAATTAAAAAAATAACATTCAATTCATATGTAAAAATAAAGGAATATTTTATTAGAAGTCAAAGTGTTTGATTCATAATTGTTTATAGAATATGTAATGAGATAAATAAATATACTCCACACCCACATGATTGATTTCAAATGATGTACCTTAAAATGAACATGAATGAAGTTTTCATTGGTTTTAGGAGAAGTACATGATTAGAAAAATGTATACAATTGATGTATCTCTACAATAATGAAAATTATCAACACATGTACATATTTCAGTTAATTGATTTATAAATAATTGATAAAGAAAACTATATATACATGACTATACCAAGTTAGGTACTTCATCATCATATAAAGTGTTATTCAGTCTTCCTGAATTCATACACATGATATCAAAGACTTTGTACAATATAAAATTATAATATGAAACTTTAATAGTATCTATTGCAACTTTATGACTTATCACTTTGCTAATCCCTGATCAAGTCCATACAAAATCCTTAAAAAATAGTTGATTATAACTCTTAAGTTATAAATGGAATTTAATGATCATTAATTAAATTTAAATTAAGCTAGTTATAACTTTACTTGACTTTTTAATTTATGTTGTCCATTAGTTAGTTTTTTAAATAATAAGCCACTTTAAAATGTTATTTAAATAAATAATTAAGAATAAATTATTTGAGTTTAAACCAGTAACACAAATATTATTATGGGTAGGGCCCACTTAGCACAGTACTTAATGCTTAGGTAATCACTTAATAAATTTATCATGCATTCAAACTAACATACAAGATATAAAATATAGAAATTAAACATTCTGCATGCTATACTTAAATAAAAATAAAATATCTTTTCCCTTCTCAACTGAATGTAAAGTAGAAAGTATTTAATACTTATTTCAACTTCCATTTTCACCACAACTAATCACTAAATTTCTAATCTTTATGTTCACAAAAATCTTCTATGTTTTCAAAAACACTAATGAAATAAAATTAATAGGAAACCAATTAAAATTTATAATCAAGAACAATATTCTTTGATATCATTAGAGATGTATAAATATTAAACATTTATAAGTCATGATCAAATAAAAATTGAAATAAAAGTATTAAGATCAGAGATTATAAAATGAAAGTATCTAAAAATAGCCAAGAATATATTCAAACTTAAGTAATATTCAAATGATCAAACATAATTTATTTTATTCTCCCTCATATGATGATGTTAAATAAATTAAAGTAACTCATGAGTTAGTACTATACTTAGTGTAATACATCAAGGTCATAATTATTTAAACCTTCACCACCCTCCTAGTTTATTATCCACTTCTAGCTTGATTTTCATCATCATCAGTGTTACTGTAGGTGGGATTGAAGGGATAATAATAAGTTTAAAACTTGTGGAGGAAGAATTATAAGGTTTAACATTGGAATTAGGGGCTTCCAATCTAAATATTATATTATTTTGGGGTAGAGTATTAACAAGTGCACTAGTTTTAGTAGTAATAGGGGATATTTTTTGAAAATAAAGAGTTGGTGAACCATGCCTACGAGGACAAGACCACTATTCAATTATTTAAGGATATCACCAAGCATGAGTACCACAAGGAGTGAAAACATTAATGGGTGAAGGATTCAAACCATCTAAAAACAAGGGATCATTATCATCAAAGTGAAGATAAGCCCACATATTATAACTAAAATCTCACATAAATATCTTATTTTAAACCCTATAGCATTTCCATTGGTATGAAAAACATGAAAGTGATGCATTCTCTTGTCACTAATTTTCACTTCTCAAAACATTATTTATTTTAAAATTGTAAGAACCTGAGCTTTAATTGGACAAAATTACTTAAATTTAAAGAAACACAACATATAAGACATCCTATAATTAAATAAATAACTAAAAATAATATTAAATCACTTCAATTAATGATAAAAAAAATTACAAACTTATGATATTATAGAAAATATTTTTTGAATATTAGCACCTTAGTATTTCACACTTAAAAACCTTAGACCTTGGTTGTTCCTATTAGTTATACGCATGCCTTAATTCTGCAAGCCTTGCATTTGATTTATCTTGTGCCCCTTGGCCTATCTATTAGTCTGACTAACCTTATATTGATGACACAAACATCCCATATTTCACAAAATAATTAAAATTTAATTATATTACACATCTATAAGTTCTTATCATGTTCTTTTTTTTCTTCTCCCTCCACATTAATATCTAGGAAAAATGCTAGCATCGATGTTATTATCCTACCCTGATGAAAGTATCTAGTTCCCTAAAGTCATCTAGTTTGCAAATTAAATATATTACAATGGTTGTACTAACTAATTTAATGTGATTTATATATTTATAATATTTGTAAAAATAAAATATCAACCTTAATTCATTCCTCACCTAGCAATGAAACCAAAAGAGCACTCAATAGCCACCCAAGTTACGAAAAGCTTTCCTATTCTTCCCTATTATGAGATCAATCAAAGGAATATCCTAAATAAAGTTATAAAGTAATAAATGAGAAATCATAAGGTTATAATTTCCAATTTATAAGTTAGGTCAATACTATACTTACTTTAAACACATTGCATTATTCACTCACAAGCTAACACGTAGGGGAGAACTACATGAGTTATAGGAC
The DNA here is from genome assembly GCA_037957365.1 of Torreya grandis. Classification (NCBI taxonomy): domain Eukaryota; kingdom Viridiplantae; phylum Streptophyta; class Pinopsida; order Cupressales; family Taxaceae; genus Torreya; species Torreya grandis. The sequence continues at coordinate 2,798,668 of JARHVA010001974.1, read as the reverse complement.
ATCTTATAGAGTATTGTATTTATAGCTAATACCCTTTGACAATAAGGTAATTATGGATTATAGTTACACCAATTTCCAACTAACCCATTTTCCCCCAAGGTCATATTGAAGATGAAAATATAGGGTTTTCTAATTTCACCAAGAGTGATAGTCCATGACCTAAATATAAATGCACTAGAGTGAAGGTGGATAAAAACCCATATGCATCTAGGTGGTCACATCTTATATTAGTTAATATTTCACATAGGACACTAGTATTTAATACAGACACCAACATCAATGCAACTATCTTAGGATGACACAACTATCTAAATAGCTAGAGATACTAGATCAAGAATCTAATGATTGATCTAAAACTATCTTCCTACATACTTTATACCTATACTAAATCTAGATTTACCTATAATCAAAGCCAAATAAGTACTTGTTTGAAATTTGGCCTATCAAGGCCAAATTCCAACCCACACCACTAAAATAAAATCATGTCTTAGTTCTCTCGATCCTTAAATGATGTGTTTGATAATCAAGATGTCTTTGATTAACATGTCAAGGGAGTAAGTTTCAAATGTCCTATCATAGTCTCTCAGTGCTAACTTGTGTGAATTTCATATTATTATATTCATAATATTCAAGTATGAAATGGATTATAATATTATTAGGTGTGTTTAAGACATATTTAATCCTATTTGGGACCTAAAGAAAGCTATGAGGTATTTTTCATAACATCTAGTGACAATTTTCCTTGTAAAACCTTGTATTTTGCCTCAAAAGTAAAGGTTTTCGATTTAATAATGAAATTATACCTTAAAGGGACATAAAATGATTCATAATACTTTTTAACACTCTCATATTCATTAAATTTCCTTATTTCAATGTTTCATACTTTGAAATTATCTCTCATGCAAGCTAAAGCATAGTTTTGATCCTCTAAAACACTCCACTTGTGAAGTTTGACCTAATTTTGATATCAAAAGGCTTATTACTTGTGTTAAAATTTTAAATGACTCATTTTATTGATCATATTACCTAAATTTTTGGTTTAAGACTTAAAGTTTGGATAATATGTAAAGAAAGATCCATTTTCATCTATTTCCATGTAAAAGTAGAGAATTGTATGGGATTTTCCATAAAGATGAGGTCAAAAACTTGAGAATGAAGACATGGAAGATTTTTAAAAATAAATTTAAGGAAAAAGGATCCAAAAAAGGTCCAAAAATAGTTACCTCCATTCACCTTGCTTCTTTGGACATAGTGAGAGCCCTTTACATTTGTAGGTGGTACGACCATGAGAGATAAAATTAAGGTATAACATTTTGGTTAAAGTGGTATGAGAGAGATTATATATATGGAAATTGGTTCTCAAATTTATACTCTCTCATTTTTAAACCATCCTTTTGAATTGAAGGCACTCATTAGTTTTTCTTCATCCAAGCAGGCAATCAATTTTTTGGGATTTCTTCTCATTTGGGCATCATGGTAGAGAAAATCAAATATTTAGAGTTTCTCAGGAGCATCATCCAACTTTACATGGAATTATTCATTTCCTTTCCACATGTTTAGAGTGACATACAATACAAATATGCAGTCTACAGGTAGTAAAGAGAGATTGTACATTTCATGAGAAAGAAGGAATATCAACATTTGTTGGATTCTTGTTTACAAGGGTTTTCATTCATTTCATGTATAAATATTTCAATATTATAAAGATATTCCTCAAATAATCCATATCAAGGAATCCATAAATATGTCAATATGTTATCAACATCTTCATAGAGTCTCAATTTAGCAATTTTCAATTTTTTTGTAGCATTTGTTAAGTTCTTAGCAGAGTCTTAGGTTTCACTTTTAGCACTATATGCTTATTTAAAGGAATCCAAACTGATACATATCATTGAACATGTGATTGTGATTTCATAAAAACCTTAGGATGGTCTTGACATACACTTTTCATGCTCTTTTTCACCTCCATCATGTTGCATCCATCTACGCTATCTTCTCACTACCTTTGCATTATTGTAAAGTTCCATCTCCATCCTTAATTTAATAGTTTCCTATCTCCATTCTAATCATATCAAAATAAAATTGACTTACATATCATGTATCCATTGAAAATAATATTAAATAATACAAAGAAGCATCATGGTCATGTAAATGTAGTATAGATACCTTAAAACATTTCTAAAGAGGGCATACATAGCCACCTACAACCATGCTTAAGGAGATCAATCAAATGAATTATAGAGAGAATATTAAAAACTTGATAGAAATATTGGAGTTGATATATCATTAAAATATTATTTGGCACTGAGAACCATTTCAAGATCATCAAGTTGATTTAAAATTAGTCTTAAGAAGCTTACAATCATCTCTTTAAGGACACAATCATAAATCCAAAGAGTTCTAACAAGCTATGAAAGAGAATTTCAAGAAATTTTACCTTAAATTAAGATTTTGGAATTAATGAGTCATTACAATAATTAATGATAGTTTCATAGCATATATGTTATAACCTCTTATAATATCCCATCTGACACAATTCATACAAGGGCTTGAATTTATACATTGTCAAGTACATAGTGGAAGAAAGGTCTATTTTCAAGAAGGTAGAATGATTTATATGAATAATAGAGTATGATAAGGATATGGATATGAGATTTATTTAAAGGTAATATCATAATTGAGAACAAAACTTATTTCAATATACATTTACATGGTAATCATCACCTGTAATAGGGTCTCTTAAAGTATATAGACTTGGATCTCATTCAAGACTATAATAGAGAAGGGTCTATGTTCAAGAGATAGATCAATAAGTGTGGAAAGTAAAAAGTGTAATAAGTTATTACTATCAAACTTACATAAAATTCACACCTTTTTAAACATCAAACTCATACATGTTCTCATAAAATGACCATCTACATTAGGGTTAAAAGGTTCGTGAAGCATACACATACTATGTCAAACTAAGACTATGATATGTTTTAATGTTCTTTAGGTTAAAAAATGTTTCTTACATTTTTTAAGAGTATCTTAGAATGGTTTGAGGATTTATTTTAAGCTATGAAATTAAAATGACATAATAACACTATCATTTAACTTTGAAATCACCACATATAGCCTTCTCAAAATTACAAGCCAATTTCCAATTTTGTGAAGACGATGAAGCACAATAGGATATGATAGAGTCTCATGTCAAATGAAGATTCATAATAATATTTAATATATGAATTAGGTTAGATAATGAAGATGAGTACTCCATCCAAATCTATAGTCAAGGCAAAGTATAAAATGTCTACCTATAACCATACTAAGGACAATTCCATCTCATAAATACATACACTTTCAATGTAAATTACAAGATACATTTAAGATAAGTAGGTAAATTATGAAATTTAAATTAAAAATTTAAATTTTCCAAGCCTTTTTCAATATCATAAAAAGTACTATCAACTCATAAAATTACTATATAGGATTACTATATGTATTAGGACTTTATAAAACCTGAGAACAATGTTTAAAGAGTCAATATGCTAGAGAAAAGGATGAGAGGAGGTTCAAAATAACTTGAGGATTATAAAAAACACCAATATATGGTGAAATTAATCCTAACCACCTCCATTATCACAAAACTACCTACAATAGTATGATAGTCATGTCACAATGAGGATTCTTGAAGATGTATGGTGTGACATAGGTTGCTTAAGTTTTCAAAGTGATCAATGAAGGATAAAGGTGAATTGAGAGGGTTATAATATATTTTAAAAATAATTATTTAGAATCCTAAAACAAAATACAAGGTGAAAGGAGGAAAACTCAGTCATAGGACTATTGAAGCATAGGCAACTTACTAGTCAGTCTTGGAAAAATGCATCTACAAGCCTCTTTAGGCAAGATCTAAGCATGAAAACTGGTAGAAATGGTGTTAATGATAAGTCATACATATATATGGTACTAATGAGGTCAAATTAATAATTTTATTATTAATTATTTAGTTACATTCACATGTTCATCTCATGATAATCAATATGGAGCTAAGAGACCTTTTTAGAGGTCTAAAGGTTTGACAGAGGGTTTGAACCTCATGTGAGTGTTTGTGAAAGTTAATAAGGTAATTAAAAGTCCTAAAATACCTATTGATAGTTATGAAACTCTATGTTTCATGATAATCATGCCCTTGAGAGCTAAAATAGGCAAGTAGACTCAAAACCCTGAAGAGACATAGTCTTCATTTTGAACTCTTCCATTAGTGTTTTCATCATTTGATGAACATTGGGATAGTGTAGAGGATCATTGAAAACTTGAATAAGATGTTATACTAAACGGAATGTAGGAAAATTATTTGTTATGACTCCTAAACCTTATTTCTTGCATACACAATCCATGGAAACCACTCGAAGCATAAATTCACCATGTAAACATCTTGATACATCCTTTGCATGGGAGTTGGTTCTTGTCATGGTTGTTAATGGGGTCAATATACTCCATTTATATATAAATATGTTTTATATTAGTGGTCATTACGCTATGAACAATTGATAAGAAGCTATGGACCTCTAAAACCCTTACAAAACCTTGATAACTACCTGATGGAAGAAAGAAGCCTAAATATGCATCCAAATGATGGGTTTGATCTATAAAATAAACTTGATGGTCTTATCAAATCCTCTGAGTACCTCCATGAGCTATTGGTTGACATGTGTAGTACCTTTACTATAGGAACTAGGCCAAATAAGGCTATTTTGATCCTATAAGCAAAGGACTGAAGATTAATTTCACATTAAATGAGTTTGAGGAGAAATACAGGGTCTAAAAATTCTTCAAGAACACTGATACAGTCATCTACATTGGTTATTTTCGTCATTTCCATAGGTAGATAGGTCTTTAGGTCAAAATAAGGATCTACTTGCATACAAGTGTAAGAAGAATGGATTGATCAAGAAAATTCCATGACTTCAACTAACCTTATGTAGGTTTTCATGTTGTATAAAATATATTTGAACATTTCAAACTCATAATAAGGTGAAAACACTTAGAAACCCTATGTAGACATATGCCTAGTTATTGACATCAGTAGCCAAGGCCATCAAGGAGTAGCAAGAGAAAAATTAAGGTCATAAATACACTTCAGATCTTCTTGAACATAATGATCATGTTATTTCAAAGGTGTATACCAATTTTGAGCTAGATATAAAGTGGAATGACTGATCATTTTGGCATCAAGGTACCAAACACTACCTAGAAAGCTTATTTATCATTAGAGAGATGACTTCACATGCTCACCATGGTATGGATATTTTGCATGGGAAGCTAAGGAATTTGGGAGAGTTAGAGGGACTAATACACTAATGTTTTGTGGCATTGGTTTAGGCATTCAATGCCCAAGATTTATGAATCATCATTAAGAACCTTAGGTACTCGAAAAGCCTTATACAACCTAATATAGACCTATTTATGAAGAATTGAAGAAGAATGCATCCAAAATGATTGAAATCTCCTGACTACCACCTGGATTATCAAGTAAACTCTGAGAGATTCATGCCCATGGTAATGTGATGTATGAAACTATACAGATATGGAATTAAATAGGATTTTAAGAGAAAAATGTGAAGGAGAGGTACAAGATAGTTTAATGATGTTTCAATCATTATTGAAAAAATACTGACACTTTTTATTCCTCTTAAAGTCATCATAATATTAGAACCATGGCTGTAAGTAACCTAGTTGGTCTCTTCAAAATAGCTAGTCTATAAAAATTCATGATAGATTGATCCAATCAGCTAGTTTGACCAAGTTCTAGGAGTTTCTCATAAAAAGGACATATTTCATGATGTAATACATATATTCATGTCTAAAACTTATTATTTTTGTAGGTTTCATGTAGATTTCAAAGTCATTAGGGGCAAAAATTTATGCTACTAGGCCTAATTAGCCTAATAAACCTATTTGGTCAATCATGTCAAGATTGAGAATGGTGTAGAAGAGAAAAATGATTTCATGAGAATTTATCACACTTCATGACTCATCTAGAGTGGAAATAACATGAGTTAACTAGTCATTAAGTGGCATTTCCATGAAAATTTGGTCTTAGCTTCATCCACATGTGTAATTGGTCCTCACCATGATTTAACTAATCTAAAGTGGAATCAACACATATTCCATAGTCTTCATGTAGAAAGAGTCATTCACTCAACTTGATCTCATTAAAAGTGGATTTATTTACCAAGTTATGGCATATCATTCATCAAGAGGAGTTTTAATAAGTAACTGTATGCATATAATGGCCCACCACATTGTTTCTAATGCTAAAGAGTTCATGCAAAGATCATGCAACACCTTCAACATGGAGAGATGTCTTGAGGACTATTTGTAACTAAAATTGTACTTTAGTTAAGGATTGGATATCTCTTTCTTATCTCCTCTACACCACTCTCTTGGCTTCTCTTCTTCTTATATTCTATATATTTAGGATTTTAGGCCTATTTTCAAGATCTCTCTCTTGTGCATGATGAAACTCTACCAATATTGAACTTTATAAACGTCTTAAGGGAATAAAATGACTATTTTTAGAGTCTATTATAAAAAAATTATGTGATTAGTTTATTTTTATTTTCACATGTGGTAGTATTTTCTCCCTTGGTAGGTTTTAATCTCACTTAGTTACTAGTATGCCATCTTATGAAAGTCATATAGAGTGTTTAATGTTGAGTAACTAAGCTAAAAATGGAAATATTGACTAGTTAGTGACTTGAATTAGACCTTCCATAATTTCCTTCATACTTTGATCACTTGATGGAACCTTATGTGAAATATTTTTATTGAGGAGTCCCTTGGAGTTTTAAGATTTAGTGATTTGCATTGCGTATTAGTGTTAGTTGGAGTTCATTTTGAGTGGGTGAACTAGTATTATAGGTGTATCACATTTATTAGAATAGGATTTCCCTTTCAATAATATTTATAAATATTTTCACCCTAAAGTATGATAGGTTTTAGTAAAATAAGTAAATTATATACATTAGAGTAGGTAGCCTCATAATCTAGAGGTTTTCTCTAAGATTTAGGTATCCCATATCCTTTTAGACCATTTCAATGTTACTCTAGGTTTGTAGGAGATTGGATAAATTTTCTTCAATAGGGTGTAATTTGGGTTGCTAATAGTTTTGGTAGACCTGGTGGGATACAGGTCCAGCCATTAGAGTATTTATTTTTTAACATCTTGGTCTTCAAAACTAGTTTCAAGTACTCATATGGTCCTCATTTCTAAGGTAGAGGGCAGCATTTGTTCATAAATTCATTGATTTTCATGTGTCTTATTTTGAATGATGGTAACATATGGGGGAGAATTCTATCACATACCTCCTTATCAATAGCCCTATGATTCATCCTCATTACAATATGATCCTTATCCATCTCATTATGATCCCTATCAACCCTACCATGATCTTGATCAAAAATATGAAATCCATTATTAGGCTTATGATCCCTGTGAACCTCATTCAATTCCTTAGAAAATTACTTATAAATCTAATCATTCATGGAATTTTTATGACATTCCTTATTATCTCAATCAAGTTCCAAGACATTCCATATCAAGTTTCAAAGAAACCTTGTTTGGTTATGAGAAACAAATGGTTAGGATAGACACTCAAAATAGCTATGGGCATGAGATTCCCAAGCATGAGATTGAGAGAATGAGAGCTTCACTCTAGAAAGCTAAAGATGTGTGTGCATCATAAGATAAGGCCATTCAAAATTATGTGGCCATATCCTTGACATAGGTAATATAATTGTAAACATTGAAGTTAAGTTGGTAGTTCATGAGAGACATTAGTTCCCCATTTAAATGCCCTTTTCTCTTCATGAATATCAAACAAATGTATATCACATCCCTCAAGATTCCATTTAGACCTTGAAAATTTTTCCTACTTGTGAATATATCCAAGAGAGACCTCAAAAGGTGGAAGAAGTGTGTTTTTAGGAGGCTAAATCACACGTTTCACAATAGATCATTCAAGAGCCTTCATATTCTGATTAATAAAGAGAGATCTCTAATGAGTTGGTTCATGACTTTGAGGCTTACCTAGACAAATAAGATGATTTTGTAAACCAAAATCTTCATTAGTTAATTGTAGATGTAAAATCAACATAATATCAGTAGTAAGTTACTTCATTCATACCCATGGATGAAACAAGTGTAAAATAATAAGATCCTAAACCAAAGTTTATGACTTGGAAATAAAAGTAGTAGTCAAAGGATAAAGAAGAGAAGTCAAGCATAAATCAAGATGTTGAAGCAAAGAACAAGCATGAGATTATGTATCCTCCACTCCTCCCTCATCAAGAGCCCAAGGCCTTCCCTTCATAGAATTTTATTTAAGGACAAATATAGTAAAGAGATGAGGTGAAGGTGATCAAAGTTGAGCAGTTCCATGAGTAAAATCAATCATCTATGGTAGCATTATTGGATTTATCTCACCTTCTTGAGTATTATAAAGTATCTACCATGCCAATCCTTTAGAATTAGCCTCTCCTTTGTGAGATAAATAAAGAATATTTATTTGAGGTGATAGATGATGAGAAATATGTTCCAGTCAAACATGAAGAGGACATCACCATTGACACACTTGTTGACAAGGATAGCCATGATTTAGTCTTTCATAATTACAAAAAAGATGAGTTCCAAGATGAATGCCAAGATGAAAATGATGAATTTTAGTAAAAATATATAATTTTCAATGACTATAAATCTCTTAAAGGTCTTACACCTCCTACTGAGGATGTTAAAGACTAATCGGTGATTGAACTTGCCATGTTTTTACCAAAAGAAGAGTAGGTACATGATGATATAAGGAATGAAGAAATTTTTACTAAGGTAGTAACTCAAATCATTTATCCTAAATATAAAAAAATTGAATATTTATTATCCTTTATCATTCATGAATAATTTTAAGATGACAATCATGAAGGTGTTGAAAAGTCACCATTCCATGTGGAGTAGAATGAAAGTATCAATCAAGACATAACAGATCATTAGAAGCCCATGAATGAAGTAGAATTAGCATTATTATTATAAAGTAAAAGAATATGGGAAGAGTATGATTGGGTCTTGGAATCACATATACATCCATGCATATGAGAGAAGAGTTAGAAGACCCAACTACATCCTCAAGAGGCCATGAACATGCAAATATTCCTAGCTAAAAGAAGGAACTATCAAGGTATGGTATTCATACTTTAAGGTGCCATGGGAGTAAATAAAGTTTTTAATTTGACCTTAAATGAAATATTTTGAATTTAGGTTGTTTTCATGTTTCACTAAGTCAATATCACAAGTAGTAGTTTGCTTACTTATTGTTTTTGTCTTGTTTTATTATTTCCTTAGGTTAGGTGTCTTTGTTTCTTAGTTTATTTATTATTCCTTGTATTTTTTATTTTGTGTTTTTTTGTTTTTAGAAGTTAAGAGAGGTTTATAAAATTAAAAAAATATATTTGAAAGTAAAGAGAGTCATCAATCCATGTTGTTATGTTTTATATTATCATTGTCATATGAAATTCAATGAGTTTTCTTTACCAATAGGCTAGTCAACCCCTATGAGTCACCAAAAATATTGGAAATTTGACCTATCAAGGCTACATGTCAAAACCTACCACTATTTTTTTCCATGTCTTAGTTGTCTTAGTCCTCAAATTATGTGTTTTATCATCAAGATGTCTTTGATTGTCATGTCAAGGGAGTAAGTTTCAAATATCCTATCATGGTCTCTCAGTTTCAACTTGGGATGAGTTTCCAATGATATTATTTGAAATATTCATGTATGAAATGGATTATAAGATTATTATGTGTTTTAAAGACACATTTAATCATATTTTGGACATCAATAAGGCTATGAGATACTTTTCATAACATTTAGTGATAATTCTCCTTGTAAAACCGTATATTTTGCCTCAAAAGTGAAGGTTTTGGATTTAAAATCATAAAAATATACCTTAAAGGACCATAAAATCATTCATAATACTTTTAAATACTCCCATATTCATGAAATTTCCTTAGTTCAAAGTTTTATACTTTTAAATTATCTCTCACATAAGCTAAAACATAGGTTTGACTCTCTAAAAACCTCCCACATGTGAAGTTTGACCCAATTTTGATCTAAAAAGGTTTAATACTTGTGTTATCATGTTACATGACTTGTGGTGTTCCTAATATGCCATAAATTGGTAGTTTAAGACTTTAAGTTTGGATAATATATAAAGAAAGAGCCATTTTCATGTATTTCCATGCATAAGTATAGAATTGTATGACCTTTTCCAAAAAATAAGGTTAATAACTTGAGGATGAATACATGTAATATGTTAAAAAATAAATTTAAATAAAAAGGATCCAAAATAAACCCCAAACTAGTTCCCTCCATTTACCTTTCTTCTTTGCACATAGTGATAGCCCTTCAAGTTTGTCAGTGGTATGACCATGAGAGAGAAAATCAAGGCCTAAAATTTTGACAAAATTAAGAGGTATGAGAGAGATTATATCTATTAAAATTGGTTCTGAATTTTTCCCTCTCCTTCATGAAGTATAATTTTGAATTCAAGGTACACATCAATTGTTCTTCATCTAAACAGACAACTAGTTTTTTTGGATTTCTTTTCATTTGAGCATCATGGCAAAAAAAAATGAAGTTTTTGGAGTTTATAAAGAGCATGAAACACCTTTACATGGAATTATAAAATTACTTTCCACATGTGTGAGAGCCATATGGAGATCAAGAAGTCATAAAGTATAAATATGTAATCTAGAGGCAGTAAAGAGAGATTATATGGTTCATGAGAGAGAAGGAATATCAAGATTTGTTAGATTATTGTTTGTAGGAGTTTTCATTCATTTAATTTATTCCTCATTAAATATTCTAAAAATATTCCTCAAATAATACATAGCAAGGAATCCATCAATGTGTCAATATATTCTCAACATCTTCATGGAGTCTCAGTTTAGCAATTTCTAACATTTATTAGCATTTGTCAAGGTTCTTAGTAGACTCCTAGGTTTCCATTTTAGCACCGTATGCTTGTTGAAAGGTCTCAAAATTGATATATCTTATTTAACATGTACTATCAAAGATGTTTCCACGTCCATATAACATGAAATCAAGATATAAGGATATCACGAGATGAAGCTTATACACACCACTATGTTGTTGAAGCAAGAAGAAATCACATGAAATGAGAATATTTTAAGAGATAAATAAAAGCGGAGAAAACCAATCATTCATTAAGAGAATAATTCTTAGTTGGAGGATACATATATGATAGAAAGTAACTCCTCCTCAAATGGTGTTCAAATCACCCCTTGAATAGAAATGTAACTCCTCCATAAAAGGTATCATAGGTGCCTCTAACATAAGAGTAACTCCCATACCCAGAATAACTAGCTAAGGGAGCTACATATGACATATATGACACACTATCTCCACCTAAACAAGCATATCCCCTAAATTTAGGAAAAATCTATATGAGAAAATATAATATTCTTAAATAAATAAATCTAGGAAAATAAATACCTACAGTAACACCCCCCATAAGCATAGCTTAGGTAGATAGTGTGAAATGAAAATGGGTCCTGAAAACTAATCCTAATCAGGTACCCATGTATAAATTAATCTCTCATAAATCAAATAAAAGGAGAAAACCCATATGAAAAAAATCACCTTCAAAAGAGAGATATAGAAGAAGTGAAGAGGCTAGAAGCCCCCCCCCCCCCCCAAAGATGATGTTGTTACTAATGTAGATCGTACCCCATGAAGATATCATAAATGAATGAACTTTCTCTTAGTGAAAGGTTTGGTAAATATATATGCAACCTGATTTGAAGAATTGAAAAATCTTAATTTGATGACTTGACCATGAATAAGCTCCTGAATAAAATACATGTGAATCTCAATGTGTTTGGTCTACTAGTGCTAAACCAGATCCCTGCATATCTATATAGTACTTTGATTGTCATAATAGATGATGGTGGGTTGTCCAATATAAATTACAAACTCAAATAGAATCCCTTAAATCCAAATAGACTCAGTAGTTTCATTAATAGCTCCCCTGTAATCTACCTCTATGGATGATATAATAATATCATTTTACTTCTTACTAGACCAATTGATAAGGTCAAAATTTGAAGAAAACTTGTAACCTAAAGTAGACTTGTGAATATGAGTATCACCAACCCAATTCGAATTAAAAAATCTAACCAAGACAACATCTGTGCCAAATCTATATGGAATCTCAAATCTATAAGAGGCCTAAATGTAGTGCAAGATCCTCTTAGCTTCTTTCTAGTGTAGTTCATGGGGATCCTACATAAATCATGAAACAATTCCTAATGCATATGAAAATTTTGGCTTGGTATGAGTTAGGTAAATGAGGCTACCAACAAGTTATTGATACTGAGTGGCATCAACCAAAGGAGTAGAACAACCAGCCTCAAGTTTGACACTTGATAGAAAGGGAGTCAGAGATGGCTTGCAATCAACTATGTGAAACTAAAATAAAAGATCAATAGTATACTCGGGTTATGAAGATAAAATCCCTAAATTGGATTATGAAATATCAATATCAAAGAAGTAATGCAAAATACCCAAGTCTATCATGTTAAATCTATCTTATAGATCTATCTTCACCACCATAATAGATGCTGAAGAACTCTCAATGATCAAAAGATCATCAATATTAAGGACTAGTTTTAGTAAAGAATCATCTTGTCATAAGAAGCATACATTGGGGTCTAAATGACACCTAGTAAAAATGGAAGTAAGGAAGAAGGAATCCATCTTGGCATACCAAGCTTGAGAGGCCTATTTGAGGCCATAGATATATTTTGTAAATCTATAAACTAAGGATGAATCCTAAACAAATCTAGGTGGATGCTCCATGTAGATCTCCTCCTTAAGGTATTCATGAAGAAAGACACTTTTCACATCCATCTGATGCACATCCAAACCATATGGTAGAGTTAAATCTAGTATGAGTTAGATTGAATTCATCTTTGTAACAGGTGAAAAGGTATTTGAGTAGTCAATGCTAGCTACTTGTGAAAAACCCTTGGTGAGAAATCATGCCTTGTACTTATCAACTAATCCATTTATTGCAAACTTTTTATAATATATCCGCATACATCAAACCATCTCCCTTCCCTTAAGAAGTGAAGTCAAATCTCAAGTGTGATTTTTGATCAAGGAAGAATATTCTTCATGCATAGCACTATCCCACTCAGATATGCATGAAGTCTCTCAAAATGTTTGTGGATCTAAAACTAAATCAAAGAAGGCATGTGTACTACTCTGATAATCTACTCTAGTACATCTATCATTTGTTAGATCCCTTACCCAAGTGCCTACACTTTAAATTCTTTACCTAGCTTAAAGGGGACCAGATGTGGGTGAGTTAGGTGTTAATTCCTCATCCTTTGAAACATGTCTATATGTGGATGTAAAATATTACTCATCACTATCCTCTTTGTTTTAACTAGAAGAAGAAGAAGATCCTAACTTAGGAATCTACTCTAGATGACCTGCTTCAGAAGAAGAAGAATCAAGTCTAAGTGTATCCAATGCAAGAGAAGAAGTGCCAAGTGTTGAGTCTCTAGGACTCTCTTGAAAGTGAACAATTCTCTCTATGAACAACTCATGTGTGGTTAGCTTTAGAAGTTGGTACCCATTAACACCATCTAGATAACCTAAAAAGATATAAGGCTTAGACTGAGGTTCCATATCTTTGCATTTCATCTTAGGTATATGTGTCATAGATAGACATCCAAAAACCCTAAAGTGCTCAACATCGGGTTTCCTTCCATGCCAAGTTTTAAAGGGTGTTATGCCTTTCAAATCTTTGTGAGGAATCTTATTTTGAATATAACAAGCATAATTAATGGCTTCATCCAAATACTAAGGTTCCAAGGACTTAGAGTAAATCATACAACTAGCCATCTCTTTCAAGAACCTACTCTTGCATTCTACAAATCCATTCTATAAAGGATTATAAGTAACTATTTGCTATAAATCAATCCCCTCTATGGTGTAAAACTACTCAAATCTATTGATGACATATTCACCTCCATTATCAATTCGAAGAACCTTGATAGACTTCTTATATTATTTCTCAACAAGAGCCTTGATGTCTTGAAAATATTCAAATACTTTAGACTTTTACTTAAGAAAATAGTCCCATATCTATCTCAAAAAGTCATCAGTGAAGATAAGAATGTACTTATCCCTTATAAAATATAGACTTGGAAAAGGTCTAGATACATCACTATGTACTAACTCTAGTGCTTGTGAAGCCTCCAAGCTTTACCTTTGTCAAATTTTGCTTCAGGGTGCTTTCCAAGAGAGTAACTCTTATAGATTCCATTAGAGAATTTGACTCAAAGTGAGCCTCTGACCATGTCATTTATGCTAAGTTTTTCAAGATAGCAGTAGTTAAGTTGGCCAAACCACTCATGCCATAATTTATTAATTTCATCTGAATGAGTTAGTAATGCTATTAGAGAAGAATCAAGTAAAAAATGAGAGAATGTTTATAACCTATCTTGGTGATATACCCTCTCTATGGCCACTAAAGAATCACTATACAATTCCCTGATGATAACTAAATCTAGTAAAAACTCAACCCTCATGCCTTCACCGATATGGGTGATTTGATACATGGATAAGAGATTAGTTGAAAGAGAAGGAAAACTTAGAATATTATTGAATGTTACTCTTTCCATTTCAATAAACCCTCTCCCTAAAATGGTACAAAAGTTTCATCACCCAAATTGATAGAATACATGCTACAAGGCTCTAAGGAAGAAAACTCAACTAGTGAAGAGCCTATGTGGTGAGAAGCCCCTGAGTCAATAGCCAATGAAGATGTTGAAGCTACAACTACCACAAGAGCCTTGCCTTTTTATTTCTCTTTCCCTTTTGTCTCTCCCTTAGTAGAATATTAAGTAGATGAATTATGCTTGATGGACTCAGGAACACCTATGTTGTTCTTCTCTAAGAGATGATTTAGGTGATATATTTTCTTCTTCATGAACTTATGTTCATCATATCCATTTTTCTTATAGTAGGCAAACATAACTTTCTCTTTCTTAGGTTTTTCATTAGAAGTGGCAGATTTAGTGTTGGTTTTGGTAGAGTTTTATTCTTTCTTCTTATCTTAATCCGTAGTCTTCCTCTTCTTATCTTTGTTTGAAGTATTTTATTTTCCATTCTTAACAATTAGGGCTTGAAGTTTTGTGGACTTTAATGTACCCATCTAAATCAACTTGTGTTGCTCCCTAGTTAAGTCAATAATGAAAGCATCTAAAGAGGACATTTTCCATGTAGTGCCCAATGTACTTTTAGTGACATGGAAAGTAGAGACAAAGACTAGATAGTTAGAACCTAGCTTAGAGAGTATATAAATAACAAGTTGGTCATCTTCTTTATTTATCTCACATTATTTCAATTGCAATATCAAGGACTTAAACTTAGTGAATAAATCTTAAAGGGTGTCAAAGTTACAAGGACTTAGGATAATGATTTCATTCTCAAGGTCGTGACCTCTCATCACATCTTGTTCTCCAAATAGTTTACCCAGAATGGTCCATACATCATGAGGTGATTTGGTAGGCTCTAATTGAAATAGGAGATTAGGTGATATAGAAAAACATAATAGCCCATAGGATTCATGACTATGGTTATACCACTTAACTATCTCTACATATGTGCTAGGTTTAGTTTCATCACCCATGGTTATCCTATATAAACCTTTACTCTTTAGAATAATTGTCATGTTGATTTTCCATTCATGATAGTTGAAAGGATTTAGTGGGTTAATTAAAATTAAATACATTAGTGAAAAAATGATTTATGGTAGTATTTCAAGTTGTAGTAGTTATAGAAATGAAAGTGAAAGTAGAAATGAAAGAGTGACACAAAAAAGTACACCCCCCTGAACTATGAAATGGTGACCCCCCCTTCAAACATTGTAAATGCACACTCAAAATATGTAGACTCAGCTGAAAGTTCATTTAGAGAAATCAATGCATGTGTTAAAAAGACACATTTATGCAAACAAGGTGAGTACATCAGGCTCAACTGATAATGCATCAAAGAGTTTATAAGTACAAAAAAGGGTCACATAGAGAACCCCTTAAAAAGGCACTTTATAAATTTAGTGCATTTACAAAAATAAATAATACTAATGGAAAGAGGGTAAAAAAATATGCACTTTTTAAAAATATGTCACTCAATTCTGAGTTGCCTATCAAAAGTTATAGCACATTATATTTCCCATCATTAGTGGTCTATTTTAAAAATAATGCACTAAAATTTTAAATGCAAAATTAAAAAGGAAATGAACATAGCCTTCCAACCAGTCAACATAACTAGAATTAAATGTAGGACCTTCTCAAGAAAATTAGAAGTGTCTTACAATCATTCCTTAATGTATTGTTTTTAAAAAAATAAAAAATAAAACTTTAGCAATAATCACCAAATTTGATTTTATTTTGAGTATTAGTTACTAAAAACACCATAAGTTTTGCATTTATTAACATAATTCAAAAATTTAAAATTATTCAAAAATCAAAGAGAAATTTTCACCAAACCCAAATTTTTTTTAGCATGATCCTTTATGGTTGGAGTGAAGTTTGTAAAACAATAGTTGGATGGAAATATAGCTGCTAAAATCAATGTCTTCCTACAAATATTCAAGAGCATGGATCCACAAAATAGAACCATACAACAAGCTCAATGTAGATGAATAGTTTGGAAGAATGTAGCCTTTGTATTTCATCTTCAAAAAGATTTATTAGAAATAATCTATGAAATCAAAATATAAAATAACACACATTTCGAATAATCTGGCAAAGAACTTATGATTTTGAATGAAAGCTTAACAAAAAATAAAAATTGAATAACATTTACCATGGGTAGGCTCTGATACCATATCAAAGATGTCATAAGGTCTGGATAACATGAAATCAAGCTGGAAGGATCTCATGAGATGAAGCTTGTGCACACCACTATATTGTTGAAGCAAGAAGAAATCACATGAAATGAGAATATTACAAGAGCCAAAGCAAAGTGGAGAAAATTTATCATTCATTAAGAGAATAAGGCTCAAGTAGAGCATACATATAGGATATAAATTAACTCCACAAATGGTGGTCAAATCACCCCTAGAATAGAAATTTAACTCCTCCAAAAAAGGTGGTCATAGGTGCCCAGAATAGAAGATTAACTTGCATACCCAAAATAACTAGTCAAAGGAGTTACCTATGACATATATGACACACTATCTACACCTAAGCAAGCATATCCCCTAAATGTAGGAAAACTCCATGTGATAAAATATAATATTCCCAAATAAATAAATACTGGAAAATAAACACCTACATTAACATGTACTTATGCTTGCAAAGGACCCTCAAAATGGTCTTGACATACACTTTTCATGATCTTTTTATACTACATCATATTTCATCCATATACATTGTCATCTCACTTCCTTTGCACTATTTTAAAGCTTTATCTCCATCCTTAGTTTCATAGTTTCCCATCTTGCAGTCACATCATATCACTTTCAATTCACCTCCATATCATGTATCCATTGCCAAGAAGAGTTAATAACACCAAGAAGCATCATGGTCATGATAATGTGGTCTGCATACCTTAAACATTTGCTAAAGGGAGCATACATAGCCAGCTACATCCATACTTAAGGTGATCAATAAAATCCATTATAGAGAGAATCTTGAAACCTTGTTGGAAATCTTGGAGTTAATAGATCATTAAATTCTTATTTTTCACTAAGAATCATTTAAATGTATTCTTAGCAAGATCATTAGGTTGATATAAAATTAGTCTTAAGAGGCCTATAGTCATCTCTTCAAGGACACATTCATAATTTCAAAGAGTTATAGAAAGCTATGAAACATACTTTAAAGAAAGTTAACCCTCAAGTAAGATTTTAGAAATAATGAGTCATTTTAAGGATGAATGATAGGTTCATAGCATATATATTATAACCTATTCTAGCATCCTATCTGACATAATCCGTATAAGGTCCTGAATTGTTGTACAATCAAGTATATAGTGGAAGAAAGGTCTATTTTCAAGAAGGTAGAATGATGTGTATAAATAAAACATTATGACAAAGAGATGGATATGAGATTCGTTTCAAATTAATACCATAAGTGTTAACCAAATTCAGTTCAAGGTACATTTCTATGGTAATAATCACCTACAATAGGGTCTCTTAAAGTATATAGACTTAGATCTCATTTAAGACTATAATAGAGATAGGCCTATGTTCAAGAGATAGAGAAATAAGTGTGGAGGTAAAAAGTTTGGTAAGTGATTAATATCAAACTTATATCAAAGGCACACCTTTGTAAATATCAAACTCATAAATGTTCTCATGAAATGACCATCTACGGTAGGGTTAAAAGGCACTTCAAGCATGCAAATACTATGTCAAACTAAGATTGTGATATGTTGTCATGTTATTTAGGTACAAAAAGGTTTCTACCATGTTTTAATATTCTATTGGAATGGTGTGAAGATATCTTGTAAGCTATGCACTTCAAATGACAAAATAAAACTATCATTCAACTTTGGAATCACCACTTACGACCTTCTCAAAAGCACAAGCCTATTTCCAAGTTTGTGAGGAGGATGAATAACATTAGTATATGATAGAGTGTCATGTCAAATTAATAGGAATAATTAATATATTAATGAGGTCAAAGGATGAAGAGGAGTTCTCCAAATAAAGCTAAAGTTAAGGTCAAACTATAAAATTCCCACCTATAACCATACTAAGGACAATTCAATTCATATATATATATATATATATATATATATATATATATATATATATATATATATATATATATATATATATATATATATATATATATATATATACATACACACACACACACACACACACACACACACACACACACACATATATATATATATATATATATATATATATATATATATATATATATATATATATATATACTATCAAGATGAAATTTAAGATAAATTTAAATAAAGGATATAACTAAGGAAATTACCTATTTAATTCAAATGGCAAATTAAAAATTTCCAAACATTTGTCAAGGTCATAAAAAGTACTATCAATTCATGAAAGTATTACACATGCTTATTGTACGGACTAAGACTGTGTAAAGTGTAATAATAATGTTTAAAGAGTTAATATGATAGTGAAAATTATGAGAGGAGGTTTAAAGTAAATTTAGGGGTATGAAAAACACCAAGAGATGGTTAAATTAATCTTGACCACCTCAATTTCTCACAAAACCACCTAGAGTAGTATGGTAATAATGTCATAATAAGGATTCTTGAAGAGGTATGGTGTGACATAGGTTTCATATGTATAAAAAGTGATAAATTATGGATAAAGGTGACTCAAGATCACTATATTATATTATTAAAATACTTATTAATCATATTTAAACAAAATACAAGGTGACAAGAGGAAAACTTGGTCAAAGGACTGTTGAAGCACATGCAGCCTACTAGTTAGTTTTGGAAAAATGAATCTACAAGCCTCTATAAGAAAGATAAAAGAATTAAAATTGGTAGATATGGTTTTCATGAGTGTTTATAAATATATATATGTTCCTATTTAGGTTGCTTGAATAGTGATATTATTCACTATTTTGTTACAGTCACCTGCATGTCTCATGACAATCAATATGGAGCTATGAGAACTTTTTGGAGGTTTAAAAGTTTGGAAGAGGGTTTGAAACTTATGGGATTATTTTTGAAATAATGAAAAATCTTAAAATTCATATTTATAGTGATCACACTCTAATTTTCATGATAATCATTCCTTTGAGGGCTAAAATAGGTAGACAAACTCAAAACCCTTGAGAGACATAGTCACCATTTTGAACTCTCCCATTAGCTTTCTCTTTATTTGATGAGCATTGAGATAGTGTGGAGGATAATTTTAAAATATAAGGAGATGATATATTAAAGGGAATGTATAAAATTTGTTTATTATCACTCCTAAACCTTCTTTTTTGTATACATAATACATAACAACCACTCAAAGTAGAACTTCACCATGTAGACATCTTAATGCATCATTTTCATGGGATATAGTTCTTATCATGGTTATTTATGGGGTGAATATACTCCATTTATATAGAAAGATGTTTTCCATTAGGGGTTTTTATGCTATGATAATTGATAAGATGTTATAGACCCCTAAAATGGATAACTACCTAATGGAAGAAAGAAACCTAAATATGAATCTAGATGATGGGTTTGAGATATGAAATTAACTTGATGGTATTTTTAACTCCCATAAGTACCTCCATGGCCTGTTGGTTGACATGTGCAATACATTTACTATATAGACTAAGACAAATAAGGCTATTTTAAGACTAGAATCGAAGGAATGAAGGGTAATTGCAGATTTAATGAGTTTGAGGAGAAAGATGGGGTCCTAAAATGTTAGATTGTGGAGCTAAAAGCTTCACTGATGCAAGCAGGGAAGGAGGTTGTGAAGGTTTTTGGAGTGTTACTGTCACCAACATCAGTCAGGCCAATCGACGTCAGCAGGGAGGAGACAGGAAGGCAACTAACATCGGCCAGAAGTCAGCTGGCATCGACACCCCCAGGTAGACAGGGACCAACGTCGGTCACCTATGTGATTTGGACTGAGTGTTTTATGGGAAGTTAGCTAACGAACCAAGTGTTTGCATGTCAAGAGCCAATTTTAGACTGAGAGCTGTGGATCTAATTATTGTAATTAGGTGTCTAATTATTTTTTGCATGAGATCTATTTAAGAGACTCATTAATTGTATTGTAAACTAGTGCTAGAGAGTAAGAGAGAAAATAAGCTCCTTCAGAGAGAAGAGAGAAATGGTGTGTTCCTCCTAGTGCCACATTACCATGTGTGGGTGCTAGATTGGAGAATCAGTAGGGTTCTTCATGTATGTATGATCTTGGTCATCAGGTGAGCATGGCTATGATAGGAGATCTACATGGGTAAGTAAGATCATTGATTTGCAGGTGTATGTGTGTGCAAGGTCAAGGTTCACAGGTGTGTAGAACCAAATTGATTTGTAGATGTGTAAGATCAGATATGACAGCAACACAACAGGGAGTAAAATCAGGCAAGATCTACTTGGAGTACAGTGTGTACTTGTGGAGTGCGTGGAGCACTTGTGGAGTGCATGGAGCACAGGTGTAAGGTGAACACCAACTCTGTGTTTGAGTTGGGTGTTGGGACCTAGGAGAGAGAGCTTTGAGGGAAGATTTGTTGTTTATGCCCTAGAGGTGTGGGAGCCCTAGAGGTGTGTAAGGAAGAAGAACTGTGGAAGCCTTCTTTGTTGTATTTCCTTCAGAAAGAGTTTTAATACAAGTTGTGTATAGTCTCTCATATCATGTGTTATTTTTTAATTCTAGTTACTTGTGTATACTGGTTTATTTCCGCATGTTAAGTTGCTTGGTAATCAATTGTGTGCTTCCAGTTATTTATCCCAACACATGGTATCAGAGCTAAGGTTACAAGGAGCAAGTTTTGTGTTTGGTTACAGGTCACTCTCAGGGGTTTCTGATCAAGTGGGAGTAGAGCAATGGCAGATCAAAGTAAGCTAAGAATGAAGGATTTGAAAAGCACATATGGTCACTTACGGTCCTATGGAAAGAAAGAGCAGGTAAAAGAATATTGTTGGTTGGTAGCAAATTAGCATGAAGGAACTGAAGATGCAGATCTTGCAGGCATTGTTGCACAGGATGCTTTGGGAGGTTTCTTGGATAAAGTTGAATCTTGGATAACAGATTATGTTGCCTCTTTACATGTAGGCCCAGGGAGAGGATCTGGTGAGCCTTGCCAAAGAATTGGCAAAGGGGAAGTGAAGCTGAAATCACAAGCGGCCAACACATGGGTGTTGAAGGAGGTCATGCAGGTCCCGAGTTTGGAGATATGGCTAATTTCTTCAGAAAATTTAGGTGATGAGAGATGCACAAGAACTCTCACAGTGGATGCACTTGAATTAGCTAGTGGTAAGAAAATAGGTACTCTTTATCTACTTGTTTATATTACTGATTCTTCTTTTGTTGCAGAGATGTGGCTTCTTAGGCTTGGTCACATGAGTAGGAAGGAGATGAATGTTCTTAAGAGGAAGACTAATATATTTGATAGGCTTAAGAACTAGAAAGCCTTAGTGTTTATGGAGGAGATGGTAGATAGAGACCAGTGGATGGGGCTAGATACTTTTGGGCAGGGTAGTTTGACATGGGTTTTGATTAAAAAGAGCTCACGGGGAAAAATTCATCACTCACAGGCAAACACAGGTACCGGCATCGATAGGAAAACTGACGTCAGTAGTAGGTAAGACTGACTTTGGTCATGAGGACCGATGTTGGCAAAAGGAGGACACCAATGTCGGCAAGGTTGGTATTCAAGATAGGTGCATGAAACTGATGTCGGTTGGATGCAGACTATGTGGTGACTGAGGTCGATCACTGTAACAGATTTTGGGTGGATAGCGAGCTATCAAGGAGTCTCAAATGCCCATATGGAGGACTGAAGGTGGTAAGTAAGCCTCAAATTCATTATTCCTCTTCTTTATACTTGTTGCTGACTACAGAGTAGGAAGGATCCAGGAAACAGTGGAAGCATGGCATGGAGAGATTGCAAAACCAAGTGGGGGATTTGGTAGGGTTGCTAGTGGGTATGAAAGCACAGAGATGAATGGATACCTTAGTTGAAGAATAGAGAGAAAGGACACGTGAGACAGAAGACCAGGGCATATGGTCTTGAGGAAACTGCAGAACAGTGGTACAAGTTTTGACAGTGAGATGACAAAGCATGACTTTAGTCAATGTCAGGGTAACTATTGTGGTTTGTCTTACCAGGTGGATGATGATTGCAACATAATTTTGTTGTTGTATGTGGATGGTATGTTTGCTAACAGGTTTGTACATACAGGGTTTTGCTAATCTAAGGGTAAGATTAGTTCAGTGGTTTGCTATGAAGAATTTGGAGCAGTGAAATTCTTTGGCATGGGAGACATGGGAGATCATAGGGTGATTTTGTCTCAAGTGGGAGCTAATGTGAATCAGGTGTTGGCAAGGTTCAAGATGCAGAATTGGAGCACACAAAGGGATAGACAGTTTAGTGTCCAAAATCACATGATTTTTAGTATAGGCCTAAGTTTTCTCAAGCAATGGGAGTTGTCAGAGAGTTAGGAGCTAATTTGGGAAAGTGGGTTCTCAAGTATTTGAGAGGGACCAGTAGTAGGGATTCATGCTATTCAGGGTCAGGACTTCACTACATGGATTTGTAGATGTGGATGCGATAGGGTATTCAAATGACAGGAGGTACATCATAGGTTATGTGGTGGGTTGTCTTCAAGATTGAGCTTGAATAGGGATATAAGCCAGGAAACAAATTAGATAGGGTACAGGTACAAGTACAATGTAGCTATTTATCTCCAAGTGGGAGATTGTTAGGTTATGGAGCTAAAAGCTTCACTGATGCAAGTAGGGAAGGAGGTTGCGAAGGGTTGCAGAGTGTTATTGTCACCAGCGTCGGTCAGGCCAACCGACGTCGGTAGGGAGGAGACAGGAAGGCAACCGACGTCGGTCAAAAGTTGGCCAGCGTCGGCACCCCCAGGCAGACAGGGACCAATGTCGGTCACCTGTGTGGTTCAGACTGAGTGTTTTACGGGCAGTTAGCTAACAAACCAAGTGTTTGCATGTCAAGAGCCAATGTTAGAATGAGAGCTACGGATCTAATTATTGTAATTAGGTGTCTAATTATTATTTGCATGAGATCTATTTAAGAGACTCATTGGTTGTATTGTAAACTAGTGCTAGTGAGTAAGAGAGCAAATAAGCTCCTTCAGAGAGAAGAGAGCAATGGTGTGTTCCTCCTAGTGCCACAGTACCAAGTGTGGGTGCTAAATTGGAGAATCAACAAAGTTCTTCATGTATGTATGATCTTGGTCATCAGGTGAGCATGGCTACGATAGGAAATCTGCATGGGTAAGTAAGATCATTGATTTGTAGGTGTATGTGTGTGCAAGGTCAAGGTTCACAGGTGTGTAGAACTAGATTGATTTGCAGGTGTGCAAGATCAGATAGGACAACAACACAATAGGGAACAGAATCAGGTAGGATCTACTTAGAGTATAGTGTGTACTTGTGGAGTGCGTGGAGCACTTGTGGAGTGCGTGGAGCATAGGTGTAAGGTGAACACCAACTTTGTGTTTGAGTTGGGTGTTGGGACCTAGGAGAGAGAGCTTTGAGGGAAGATTTACTGTTTATGCCCTAGAGGTGTGGGAGCCCTAGAGGTGTGTAAGGAAGAAGAACTATGGTAGCCTTCTTTATTGTATTTCCTTCTGAAAGAGTTTTAATACAAGTTGTGTATTGTCTCTCATATCGTGTGTTATTTCTGAATTCTAGTTACTTGTATATTCTGGTTTATTTCCACATGTTAAGTTGCTTGGTAATCAATTGTGTGCTTCTAGTTATTTATCTCAACACGTGGTATCAGAGCTAAGGTTGCAGGGAGAAAGTTTTGTGTTTAGTTACAGGTCACTCTCAGGGGTTTCTGATCAAGTGAGAGTAGAGCAATGGCAGATCAAAATCAAGCTAAGAATGGAGGAGTTGAAAAGCACAGATGGTCACTTATGGTCCTATAGAAAGAAAGAGCAGGCAAAAGAATATTGTTGGTTGGTAGCAGATCAGCATGAAAGAATTGAAAATGCAGATGTTACAGGTGTTGTTGCATAGGATGCTTTCATAGGTTTCTTGGATAAAGTTGAATCTTGGATAATAGATTATGTTGCCTCTTTCCATACAGCCCCAGGGAGAGGAGCTGGTGAGCCTTTCCAAAGAATTAGCAAAGGGGAAGTGAAGCTGAAATTTCAAGTGGCCAACACATGGGTGTTGAAGGAGGTCATGCAGGTCCCAAGTTTGGATATATGGCTAATTTCTTCAGAAAGGTTGGGTGATGAGAGATGCACAAGAACTCTCACAGTGGATGCACTTGAATTAGCTGGTTGTAAGAAAATAGGTACTCTTTATCTACTTGTTTATATTACTGATTCTTCTTTTGTTGCAGAAACATAGCTTCGTAGGCTTGCTCACATGAGTAGGAAGGAGATGCATGTTCTTAAGAGGAAGACTGATATATTTGATATGCTTAATAACTAGAAAGCCTTGATGTTTATGGAGGAGATGGCAGACAGAGACTAGTGGATGGGGCTGGGTACTTCTGGGTAGGGCAGTTTGACATGGGTTTTGATTCAAAGGAGCTCGTGAGGAAAAAGTCATCACTCACAAGTGAACATAGGTACCGGCATTGGTAGGAAAACTGATGTCAGTAGTAGGTAAGAATGACTTTGGTCACGAGGACCGACGTCGGCAAAAGGAGGACATCGACGTCGATAGGGTTGGTAGTCAGGACAGGCACATGAAACTGACGTCGGTTGGATGCAGACTGTATGGTGATCGAGGTTGGTCACTGTAATAGATTTTGGGTGAATATTGAGCTATCAAGGAGTCTCAAATGCCCATATGGAGGACTGAAAGTGGTAAGTAAGCCTCAAATTCATTGTTCCTCTTCTTTATACTTGTTGCTGACTGCAGAGCAGGAAGGATCTAGGAAATAGTGGGAGCATGGCATGGAGAGATTGTAGAACCAAGTGGGAGATTTTATAGGGTTGCCAGTGGATATGAAAGCATAGAGATGAATGGATACCTTAGTTGAAGAATAGAGAGAATGAACACGTGAGACAGAAGACCAAGGCATATGGTCTTGAGGAAGCTGCAGGATAGTGGTACAGGTTTTGACAGTGGGATGACAAAGCATGACTTTAGTCAATGTCAGGGTAACTACTATGGTTTGTCTTACCAAGTGGATGATGATTGCAACATCATTCTATTGTTGTATGTGGATGGTATGTTTGCTAGCAGGTTTGTACATACAGGGTTTTGCTGAGCTAAGGGTAAGATTAGTTCAGTGATTTGCTATGAAGAATTTGGAACAACAAAATTCTTTGGCATGGGAGACATGGGAGATCATAGGGTGATTTTGTCTCGAGTGGGAGCTGATGTGAATTAGGTGTTGGTGAGGTTCAGGATGCAGAATTAGAGCACACTAAGGGCTAGACAGTTCAGTGTCTAAAATCACATGAGGTCTAGTATAGGCCTGAGTTTCCCCAAGCAGTGGGAGTTGTCAGAGAGTTAGGATCCAATTCAGGGAAGTGGGTTCTCAGGTATTTGAGAGGGACCAGCAGCAGGGATTTATGCTATTCAGGGTCAGGACTTCACTACATGGATTTATAGATGTGGATGTGGTAGGGTACTCGGATGACAGGAGGTACATCACAGGTTATGTGGTGGGTTGTCTTCAGGATTAAGCTTGAAGAGGGATACAAGCTAGGAAACAAATTAGACAGGGTATAAGTACAGGTATAGTGCAACTATTTATCTCTAAGTGGGAGATTGTTAGGTTATGGAGCTAAAAGCTTCACTGATGCAAGTAGGGAAGGTGGTTGGGAAGGGTTGTAGAGTGTTACTGTCATCGATGTTGGTCAGGCCAATCGATGTTGGTAGGGAGGAGACAGGAAGGCAATCGACGTTGGTCAGAAGTCAGTCGACATCGGCACACCTAGGCAGACAGGGACCAATGTCAGTCACTAGTGTGGTTTAGACTAAGTGTTTTATAGGCAGTTAGCTAATGAACCAAGTGTTTGCATGTCAAGATCCAATTTTAGACTGAGAGCTGTAGATCTAATTATTGTAATTAGGTGTATAATTATTGTTTGCATGAGATCTATTTAAGAGACTCATTGGTTGTATTGTAAACTAGTGCTAGAGAATAAGAGAGAAAATAAGCTCCTTTAGAGAGAAGAGAGCAATGGTGTGTTCCTCCTAGTGCCACAGTACCAAGTGTGGGTGCTGGATTGGAGAATCAGTAGGGTTCTTCATGTATGTATGATCTTGGTCATTAGGTGAGCATGGCTACGATAGGAGATCTTCATGGGTAAGTAAGATCATTGATTTTTAGGTGTATGTGTGTGCAAGGTCAAGGTTCATAGGTGTACAGACCCAGATTGATTTGTAGGTGTGTAAGATCAAATAAGATAGCAACACAACAAAGAGTAGAATCAGGCAGGATCTACTTGGAGTACAGTGTGTACTTTTGGAGTGCATGAAGCACTTGTGGAGTGCGTGGAGCACAGGTGTAAGGTGAACACCAACTATGTGTTTGAGTTGGGTGTTGGGACCTAGGAGAGAGAGCTTTGAGGGAAGATTTACTGTTTATGCCCTAGAGGTGTGGGAGCCCTAGAGGTGTGTAAGGAAGAAGAACTGTGGCAGCCTTCTTTGTTGTATTTTATTCTAAAAGAGTTTTAATATAAGTTTTGTATTGTCTCTCATATCATGTGTTATTTCTAAATTCTAGTTACTTGTGTATTCTAGTTTATTTCCGCATGTTAAGTTGCTTGGTAATCAATTGTGTGCTTTCGGTTATTTATCCTAACACGTGGTATCAGAGCTGAGGTTGCAGGGAGCAAGTTTTGTGTTTGGTTACAGGTCACTCTCAAGGGTTTCTGATCGAGTGGGAGTAGAGCAATGGCAGATCAAAGTAAGCTAAGAATGGAGGAGTTGAAAATCACAGATGGTCACTTACGGTCCTATGGAAAGAAAGAGCAGGTAAAAGAATATTGTTGGTTGGTAGCAGATCAGAATGAAGGAACTGAAAATATAGATGTTGCAGGTGTTGTTGCACATGATGCTTTGGGAGGTTTCTTGGATAAAGTTGAATCTTGGATAACAGATTATGTTGCCTCTTTCCATGCAGCCCCAATGAGAGGAGCTGTTGAGCCTTGCCAAAGAATTGTCAAAGGGGAAGTGAAGCTGAAATCGCAGGCGGCCAACACATGGGTGGTTAAGGAGGTCATGCAAGTCCCAAGTTTGGACATATGGCTAATTTCTTCAAAAAGGTTGGGTGATGAGAGATGCACAAGAACTCTCACAGTGAATGCACTTGAATTAGATGGTGGTAAGAAAATAGGTACACTTTATCTACTTGTTTATATTATTGATTCTTCTTTTGTTGCAAAGACGTGGCTTCGTAGGCTTGGTAACATGAGCAGGAAGGAGATGCATGTTCTTAAGAGGAAGATTGATATATTTGAAAGGATTAAGAATTGGAAAGCCTTGGTTTTTATGGAGGAGATGGCAGACAGAGACCAGTGGATGGGGCTGGATACTTTTGGGCATGGCAGTTTGACATGGGTTTTGATTCAAAAGAGCTCATGGGGAAAAAGTCATCACTCATAGGTGAACATAGGTACCGGCATTGGCAAGAAACCCGATGTCGGTAGTAGGTAAGACCAACTTCGGTCACGAGGACCGACATTGGCAAAAGGAGGACACTGACGTCGGCAGGGTTGGTAGTCAAGACAGGCGCATGAAACTGACGTCAGTTGGATGGAGACTGTATGGTGACTGAGGTCGGTCACTGTAATGCATTTTGGGTGGACAACGAGCTGTTAAGGAGTCTCAAACGCCCATATGGAGGACTGAAGGTGGTAAGTAAGCCTCAAATTTTTTGTTCCTCTTCTTTATACTTGTTGCTGACTGCAGAGTAAGAAGGATCCAGGAAATAGTGGGAACATGGCATGGAGAGATTGTAGAACCAAGCGGGAGATTTGGTAGGGTTGCCAGTGGGTATGAAAGCATAGAGATGAATGGATACCTTAGTTGAAGAATAGAGAGAATGAACACATGAGATAGAAGACCAAGGCATATGGTCTTGAGGAAGCTACATGACAGTGGTACAGGTTTTGACAGTGGGATGACAAAGCATGACTTTAGTCAATGTCAAGGTAACTACTGTGGTTTGTCTTACCAAGTGGATGATGATTACAACATCATTTTGTTGCTGTATGTGGATGGTATGTTTGCTAGCAATTTTGTACATACAGAGTTTTGTTGAGCTAAGGGTAAGATTAGTTCAGTGGTTTGCTATGAAGAATTTGGAGCAGTGAAATTCTTTGGCATGGGAGACATGTGAGATCACAGGGTGATTTTGTCTCGAGTGGGAGCTGATGTGAATTAGGTGTTGGTGAGGTTCAGGATGCAGAATCAGAGCACACTAAGGGCTAGACAATTTAGTGTCCAAAATAACATGAGGTCTGGTATAGGCCTGAGTTTCCCCAAGCAATGGGAGTTGTCAGAGAGGTAGGAGCCAATTCGAGGAAGTGGGTTCTCAGGTATTTGAGAGGGACCAGCAGCAGGTATTCATGCTATTTAGGGTCAGGACTTCACTACATGGATTTGTAGATGCGAATGCGGTAGGGTACTCGGATGACAGGAGGTACATCACAGGTTATGTGGTGGGTTGTCTTCAGGATTGAGCTTGAAGAGGGATACAAGCCAAGAAACAAATTAGACAGGGTACAAGTATAGGTACAGTGTAGCTGTTTATCTCCAAGTGGGAGATTTTTAGGTTGTGGAGCTAAAAGCTTCACTGATGCAAGCAGGGAAGGAGGTTACGAAGGGTTGTGGAGTGTTACTATCACCAGTGTTGGTTAGGCCAACCAACGTCAACAGGGAGGAGACAGGAAGGCAACTGACGTCGGTCAGAAGTCGGCTGGTGTCGGCACCCCCAGGTAGACAGGGACTGACATCGGTCGCCTGTGTGGTTTGGACTGAGTGTTTTATGGGTAGTTATCTAACGAACCAAGTGTTTGCATGTCAAGAGCCAATTTTAGACTGAGATCTACGGATCTAATTATTGTAATTAGGTGTCTAATTATTGTTTGCATGAGATCTATTTAAGAGACTCATTAGTTGTATTGTAAACTAGTGCTAGAGAGTAAGAGAGCAAATAAGCTCCTTCAGAGAGAAGAGAGCAATGGTGTGTTCCTCCTAGTGCCATAGTACCAAGTGTGGGTGCTAGATTGGAGAATCAGTAGGGTTCTTCATGTATGTATGATCTTGGTCATTAGGTGAGCATGGCTACGATAGGAGATCTGCATGGGTAAGTAAGATCATTGATTTGCAGGTGTATGTGTGTGCAAGGTCAAGGTTCACAGGTGTGCAAAACCAGATTGATTTGAAGGTGTGTAAGATCAGATAGGACAGCAACACAACAGGGAGTAGAATCAGGTAGGATCTACTTGGAGTATAGTGTGTACTTGTGGAGTGCGTGGAGCACTTGTGGAGTGCGTGGAGCACAAGTGTAAGGTGAACACCAACTCTATGTTTGAGTTGGGTGTTGGGACCTAGGAGAGAGAGCTTTGAAGGAAGATTTACTATTTATTCCCTAGAGGTATGGGAGCCCTAGAGGTGTGTAAGGAAGAAGAACTGTGGCAGCCTTCTTTGTTGTATTTCCTTCTGAAAGAGTTTTAATACAAGTTGTGTATTGTCTCTCATATCATGTGTTATTTCTAAATTCTAGTTACTTGTGTATTCTGGTTTATTTCCACATTTTAAGTTGCTTGGTAATCAATTGTGTGCTTCTTGTTATTTATCCCAACATAAAATTCCTTAAGATAATTGGTACAATAATCTATAGGGGTCATTTTGGTGATTTCCATAGGCAAATAGGTCTCTACATCAAAACAATGAGTTTTTTACATACAAGTGTTAGAATATTGGCTTGATCAAGCCAATTATATCACATTAAATAACCTTATGTACATTGTTCATGTTGTATACAATGGATGTTAACCTTTCAAACTCATCATGAGGTCATAATAATTAGAAACCTTGCATAGACATATGCCTAGCTATTGACATCACTAGATAAGGATATAAATAAGGAGTAACAATAGCTAAAGTAAGGTAATAAATGCACTTAATATCTTATTGAATGTCATTATCATGTTTTGATAAATTTATATGACAATTTTGAGCCTAATAGAA
Organism: Torreya grandis; assembly: GCA_037957365.1. Classification (NCBI taxonomy): domain Eukaryota; kingdom Viridiplantae; phylum Streptophyta; class Pinopsida; order Cupressales; family Taxaceae; genus Torreya; species Torreya grandis. The sequence continues at coordinate 2,767,711 of JARHVA010001974.1, read as the reverse complement.
AGTGGAATGACTAATCATTTTGGCCTGAAGATATCAAACACTGCCTAGAAAGCTTGTTTCTTTCCAGAGGGATGACTACACATGCTCACCATGATATGAATATTTTACATGGGAAACTAAGGAATTTAGAATAGTTAGAGGGAATAATACACTAATATTTTATGGCATTGGTTTAGGTATTCAACTCTCAAGTTTTATGAATCATCATTAAGAACCCTAAACACTATAAAACCCTTACAAAACCCTACTATAGACCTATCTATGAAGAATTGAAGAATAATGCATCCAATCTAATTGAAACCTATTGAATACAACCTAGATCATCAATTACGCTCTGATATGTTCATGTCCATGGCAATGTGATGTATAAAACTATAATAAAATGGTAGAAATCAAGATTTTGAGAGAAAAAAGTGTAGAAGGAGAGGTACAAGGTAGTTTAATGATGTTCCAATCATTATTGAGACAATAATAAAAAAAATTCTTCCTCATCAAACCATTATAAGACTATAACCATGCCTGAAAGTACCCCTATTGGTCTCTTAAAAATAACTAGGCTATAGATATTCATGACAGATTGATCTAGTCACCTAGTTTGACCAAGTTGCAAGAGTTTCTCATCAAAGAGGACCTATTTCATGATGTTAGGCATTGAGTCATGTTTAAAATTCATTATGTTTTTCTTTTTTATAGGTTTTATGCATGTTTTAGAGTCATCAAGTGAAAAAATTTAGGCTACTAAGCCTAATTGACATATTATAAATATTTGGTCAATCATGTAAAGATTGAGAATGGCATATAAGAACTAACAAATGAGTTCATGAGGAGCTATCAAAATTTGTGGCTAATGTCAAGTGGAAATCACATGAGATAACTATTCATTTCGTGGAATTTCCATGAAAATTTGGTCTTAACTTCATTGATATACTTACGTAGTCCTCACAATGAGTTAACTAATCTAAAGTGGGATCAATGGATATTCTATAGTCTTTATGTAGGAAGATTCATTCATTTAAATTGATTTAATTTCAAGTGGAGTTATTTACCAAGTTATGGCATAGAATTGATCAAGTAAATATGTGCCTATGATGGCCTACCACCTTGTTTTTAATGCTAAGGAGCTCATGTAAAGATCATGTAACACCATAAACATGGAGAGATGTCTTGAGGATAATTTGTACTAGTTGTAATTAAAATTTTACTTGAGTTAAGGATTTAATATATCTTTCTTCTCTCCTCTATGCCATTCTCTTGGATTCTCTTCTTCTCATGTTCTATATATTCAAGCTTTTATGCCTATTTTTAGGATCACTCTCTTGGGCATGATGAAACTCTACCAATATTGATCTTTTTAAACCTCTTAAGTGAACAAAATGACTATTTTCATATTATATTATAAAATTTTAGTGTGATATGTTAGTTTGATTTACACATGTGATAGTATTTTATCCCTTGGTAGGTCTAATCTTACCTAGTTACTAGTATGTCATCTTATACAGGTCGTATACAATGTTGAGTGATGAGTAACTGAGCTACCAATGGAAATATTGACTAGTTAGCTCCTTGAATCAGGCCTTCTAACATTGACCTCATGCTTTGATCACTTTATATAAAATTTATGTGAAATACTATTTCATAAGAGTCCCTTAGTGTTGTAAGATCTAATGGTTTGCATTGCTTATTAGTGTTAGTTGGAGTTCATTTTGAGTGGATGAAACAATATTATAGGTGTATCACCATCAATATAATGGGATTTACCTTTCATTAATATTTATAACTCTATTCACACCTAAAGTATAGTAGGTTTTAGTAAATTGATTAAAATAGATACATAAGAGGAGTTAGCCTCATAATCTAGAGGTTTGGTCTAAGATTCGTATATCCCATAGCCTTTTAGTCTATTCAAATGCTAGTCTAGGTTTGAAGGAGATTTGAGAAATTTACTTCAATAGGGTACAACTTGGGTTGCTGACTGTACTTTCTTTTATGTCATTTCTATATCTAACATAGTTGTATTTTCTATTGATAGCCTATTTTAGTTTAATAAATTAAACATATGGTACATCTAAGTTTAGCATAATAATTGGCCTATTGTAAATTGGATATTCACCCTTATGCCCTATTATTTATATATCCTTAACCCTATCTACCCAAGTATTATACTTATCAAAATTAGGTTTTAACATTTTGTGAACCCAAATTATGTGAATAGAAATTATTTTGATTCCTAGGGTTTTAAACTAGCTAGGGGCAAGTGCATAAAGTTGCAGGATAAAAAGTGGCCTACCTGTGGACATGATTTTTTTGAAATTTCATAAATTTTAACTTCCATAGATAATTTGAGATATCTACACTCCAAATTTGGAGATGGTGTAAAAACATGAAATGTAGTTTTTCGAGTATAGTTTCCAAAACACTATTTTTTTTTATAAATGGTTATGCTATGCCCCTAACCTATCACATGTATTAGGATAGGAATATCCAAATTATGGATTACTTATTCCTCTTTGATTCTATATCACATTTATCTATGCATTCATTTTCTTATTAGGTTGGCCTATGGAGTAACCATGACCTAGATAGACTATATATAGGAGGTAGTAGGTAATTATTTATCATCATATTGTGAATTCTACTCTTATTGAAACTTGTGGACATTTCCCCCTCGAAGAGGATTATCTATTATCATATATAATAATATATTTTAGTCATATTTGGATCTATTTTTTCTATTCTACATTAGTGTTGAAGTAATTTCATTACAAGTGGTATCAGAGCTATGATTTGGGCAATCTTGTGGGTGAAACCCTAGTTTTTTAAATTTGGATATATATAAAAAATAATTGTGAATTTATCTTAAATTTTTTACTATATTTGAGAAATAATTAAATTAAGCTTCCATTAAAATTTTAGCTCATTTTGATTTCTTTTACAAAATTTATCTCTATTTTAGGGATTTAATAAAATTGCTCTATAGTGCACAATTCAAAGAATTTTTTTGAGTTATTTACATTTTTGAAAAGCTTAGAAAAATTTGGATAGGGTATATTATTTGTATGTTTTTATTTGAGGCTAAAATAAGTCCAAAATCACTTGGTCAAAGTTGGGTCAAAAGTGCCAATCAGGGTCGACATCGTAAAGCCCTTTTATGGCAGGTCCACAAACTCAGGGCTGAGGAAAGGGTGCTGAAACTCTAGGTAAAACTCATAACAAGGAAGAGATCAAGTTAGAAGGGGGATGTAATAGATCCTTTATACCAGGATTCTCTGATATAGATCACAAAGTTAGCCAGCTTGACTATAGTGTGCAAGGCATTCAAAGTGAGGTGCAAGGCATACACTCTTATATGAAATCCATACAAGATAGTTTGGTAGATATGATGCTTTATTTGAAAAATAATCAGTAAAATCATCTAGCTATCACTATTTCACAACACCACTAGGGTGGTTCTCCCAACCAATCTACTTCAAATCCAACTACATTACCATAGAGGAACCTGTTACCAAAGGTGGATATACATAATTTTTATGGAAAAGATCCACTCAATTGGATCAACCAAAAGGAGATTTTTTTTGATACACATTAGATGCCAGGTGGATAGAATGTTACCATGGCATCCTTGTATCTTGAACCTGATCAATTCATTTAGTATCGATGGTTGTGTGCTCAAAAGAAAAAGATGATTCTCAGTGTCACCTAGTCAGTTTTTATAGAGGAGCCACAATTACACTATGGCAATAGTGTGATAGAGAATTACTTCAGCCAATTGGAAAAATTGTGACAAACTAGCTCTATCAAGGATTATATTCATCATTTTCAAAACCTATCCTTACACGTGGAGACAATTTCTAAGGAGAAATTGAATGACCTATTTTTAGGTGGACTCAAAGACCACATTCAACATGAGGTATACATGTTTAATACACTTAATATTTCTGATTCTATTATTATGCCACAAATATCTAAGGAAAAATTTAGAGCCAACAAAAAGTAACCATTCACTCACTTCAAAGATCATAGCATATCAACCACAACATTTTCTCCACCTACCATATTGACCCCTCAGCAAATTGAAGAGAAGTGTGTAGAAGGATTATGTCTCAGTTGTGATAGCAAGTGGAGCAAAGGACATAGATGTGTTGAGAATAAGTTATTATACATTGATGGATGCAATGAAGATGAAGAAGAAGATGATGCCTCTAATGATGATGAGGAAGAGATAGAGGAAGTACATAAAGATTCCCAACCTATAATCTCTTGTCATGTACTTTTAGGTATTATCACTCCATAAACTCTTAAGGTGGTAGGTTTCCTCATGAAATAAAAGGTGATAGTGTTGATTGATTCAAGGAGCACACATAACTTCATCAACCATAAGTTGGCCACTTGATTAAACTATTTCATCTACCTAACACCAAAATTTTAGGTCATGATTGCAGATGGTGGCATAAGTAATTATTCAAGCAAATGTCATAGTATTAAGCTTGTTTTGGGTGAGTACAATCTTAATTCTCCTATGTTTTCTATTCCCATGGGTAGCATAGACATTGTTTTGGGATTCCAATGGCTCACAACCTTAGGTACCATTAAGATGAACTTCCAAGAACTATTCATGCACTTTCATTCTAACGATAGGAAAATTAAACTACATGGATTACAAGCAAAATATCCACATTGATTAGTTCACATTAGATGACCAAGATGATAAAAACGGGGCCTGAGGGAATTATTGCATGATTATGTTTCATATAATTTCAACCCCCATAGGCATCTACATGTCCTAATCTATAGATGATTCTTGATGACCACCCATCTATTTTTGAGGCCATGCCAAAAGGACTACTGCCAAAAAGAGAACATGATCATGCCATTCAACTAATTTTAGGGAGTCAACCACCAAATATTAGACCATATAGATATCCATATGCATAGAAGAGTGAAATCCACAAGATGGTCTATGAGATGCTAGAGGCAGGGATCATCAAGCACAACCAAAGTACATATTCATCACCAATGGTCATAGTGCAAAAGAAGGATGACACATGGAGGATATGCCCAAATTATAAGGAACTCAATAAGTACACCATCAAAGATAAGTTTCCTATTATATTAATTGATGATTTACTTGATGAGTTGCATGGTGCTAATTATTTCACAAAATTGGATCTTCACTCGGGGTACCATCAAATTAGAATCAAGGATGAAGATGCTCATAAAATTGATTTTAGAATGCATGAGGGCCATTATGAGTTTTTGGTAATGCCCTTTGGTATTAAAAATGAACCATATAATTTTTATATCTTTATTAACACTATTTTAGGCCTTTTTAAGGAAGTTTGTGCTACTTTTCTTTGACAACATATTGATTTATAGTCAGAAATGGGAAGCACATCTGCAACATGTGAAACAAGTGTTGATAGTTTTGGAGAAGCATCGAATTTATGTGAATCTATCCAAATGTGCTTTTGGAGTAAGGAGGTAGAGTACCTAAGTCACATTGTTTCCCATGAAGGTGTCAAAATTGATCCCCATAATATCAAAGCTATGATGGAATGGCCCATGCCAAAAACTCTCAAAAACCTCTGAGGGTTTCTAGGACTAATAGGTTACTACCAAATATTTGTGAAAGTTTATGGAAGCATAGTGGCTCCACTCACTACATTTCTAAAGAAGGATGCCTTCCATTGGAATGATACCACCACCAAATAATTTGAGAAACTAAAAGTAGCTATGTGCACCACTCCAGTTTTGGTTACTCTAGACTTCTCAAAGAAATTCACTGTTGAATGTGATGCTTTTGGATTTGGGTTGGGAGTAGTAATAATATAGGAAGGAAGACCCATTGCATTTTAGAGTCATAAATTATAGGTAATAATATATAAAAACCTATCTATAATAAATAAACAATGGATATTCTTCATGCAGTTAAATAATGGAGGCCCTATCTGATGGGTAGACACTTAAAAATGGATTGTGATAGTCTCAAATACTTTTTGGAGCAAAGAATATCTTATGAGGAACAAAAAAAGTGGGTAACCAAAATTTTGGGTTATGATTTTTAAATCATCTACAATAAGGGTAAAGATAATGTAGTATTAGATGCACTATCCAGATGGGATACATCCATAGAAGCATTACTTTGTGCAATGTCCATGTTGTAAGCAGATTGGGTGGATGAAGCCAGGTTAGAATGGGAGAAAGACAAGGATACATAATTTTTGACTTAGAATCTCTAGCAAGGTACTTTAGCCTCTAAAAATTTTGAATGTAAAGGTAATGTCCTATGTTATAATGGTAGGTTATACTTGTGTAAAGATTTAGAGCTTAAGCATAAGATTCTTATTGAGTTGCATGCATCTCCAACTGGGGGATAGTCAGGGTTCTTGACAACTTATCATATAATTAATAAATAATTATTTTGGGAAGGACTCAAGGGATATGTACAAAATTTTATGGTAGAATGCTTGATATGCCAATAGAATAAAGGTGAGACAGTTAAAACCCTAGGTCTATTACAACCATTAGTAACTCCTAGTCAAAGGTGGGAGGAGGTTTCCATGGATTTCATCATAGGGTTGCCTTGCTCTAAAGGTAAGAATTATATTTTGGTCATTATGGATAGGATTACAAAATATTCCCATTTTTATTCTCTCTCACACCCATTTTTAGCAAGTACAGTAGCAACTATTTTTCTAGAGGCAGTTCTAAAATTACATGGAACCCCAAAAATAATTGTAAGTGATCGTGATATTATTTTCACTAGTAATTTTTATACTAAACTATTTTCCTATTTGGGTACTCAGCTAGCTCATAACTCATCTTACCACCCCCAATTTGATGGATAAATAGAATTGGTTAACAAATGTTTAGAGGGGTATCTCCATTGTTTTGTATTAGATAAATAGGAATGTTGGGTTAAATGGCTACCACTTTTAGAATGGTGGTATAACACATCTTTCCATACCTCTTCTGAAATTTCTCCATTTCTAGCACTATATGGTTACCATCCACCTTCCATCACTTCTTCATTAAAGGTGAAAACCAAGGTTCGAGATGTGGAGGAGCACACTCAGCATCAACAAGAGGTTTTAGCTATTTTGAGAGAGAATTTGGCCTTAGCACAAAATATGATGAAGCAATAAACATATAAACACTGTAGTGAGCAAAATTTTGAGGTGGGTGACTGGATATTTGTACAATTGTATCCTTACAAGCAGATATCCTTGAAGTAACAAAAAAAGGACAACAAACTTGCTCCTAAGTATTATGGCCATTATCAGGTTCTATATAAAATTGGAAGTGTGGCTTACAAGATCAAGTTACATCATTCATCTCACATACACCTAGTATTTCATGTTTCCTATTTGAAGAAGGTAATTGGACATAAAGTTTTAGCCTAGACAAAGCTCCCAAAACTAGATGAAGAAGGATGAGTCATTTTGGAACCAGAGAATATCTTCCAAACATGTACTAAGATGTTGAAAACTAGAGATATTAGCGAATATTTGATCAAGTGGAAGAACTTGATAAATTAAGATACAACTTGGGAAGGTGAAGATTTTATGCAACAACATCCAGAGTTGTTCAACATTGAGGACAACATTGGTTTGAAGGGGAACGGCATGTTATGCCCCTAACCTATCACATGTATTAGGATAGGAATAGCTGACTTGTGGCTTACTTATCCCTCTTTGATGTTATATCACATTTATTTATGCATTCATTTGGTTAGTAGGTCAACCTATGGAGTAACCATGGCCTAGATAAACTATATATAGGAGGTAGTGGATAATTATTTATCATCATATTGTGAATTCTGCTCTTATTGAAACTTATGGAAGTTTCCCCCTCAAAGTGGCTTGTCTATTATCATCTATTCTGATATATTTCAATCATATTTGGATCTATTTCTTCTTTTCTACTTTGTTGTTGAATTGATTTCATTACAGGTTAAGTATAACTATGTCAAACATATAAAATTTGAGTAGGAAATCTATTTTTTTCCAGAAAACATAGCAGATAGATGGCCATGATCTGCACCATTTTTTGAGTAGAATTTATTATTCTGTGAAACACTTCAATCAAAATTTATATAAAATATTGTAGTACATCACCTATATATATATATATATATATATATATATATATAATGAATAATATTTTTTTTATGAATTTTGCAAGTAAATAAATCTTAAAAACTGATAAATAAATGGATACTTGTCCTTAATTTAGGCCTAACTACCTAAAAAAAAATTGAAAATCAATTTTTTTGAATGTGTGTAGAATTAAACATACTATGTCACCATTTTTTTTTTCACTTGGATTAATGAAACACAGATTATGTGAACATGTATAGGCATGTATGTTTGTGGCATGTGGTGGCCTAAAAGGCATAGTTAGAAATAGATATAATTTGAAACGTTAAATCACTCCAAAAAATATAAGAATCATATTTTTGGAAAGAGGAGATCATTCTCATCACAATGGTATCAATTTTTTGAATTTTCACATTGAAATTACTAGTGTATTTGGTAATCAAAATTGAAATTTTTTGTTTATTTTCATACCTTTCAAAACTCAATTATACATTGATATTCCAAGCCTTTGGCTCGAGAATCCAAGCCATTCTCAAGCTAAAAGGCATGGTAATTGAATTCAAATTCAAATACCACGATCATGTTAATAACATGGTCGTGTTATTAACTATGTTATTAATGTGATCATATTATTTAATAATATGATCATATTAATAATGTGATCATGCTACATATTCTCAACATCATAAAACCTAAATAGGATCTATTATGCGTAGTATTCTTAAAATCAAATATTGGTTTTAGATTAAGATTATTGTCTAATATGACCTATGCTATCAAATCCCTAATTGACATTATATTGAAGTAATTATTTACACAGGGACTAATTACTCTTAATTTTAAATATTATACTAAAGAAAATACTTAATTGGTTAAATATGATGTGAAATTAGGGAAAAATATTCATAATGGATAAATTAGATGGACACAATTCATTACATGAGGTGAAAAATACCTTGATTGATAATTTAGGTGGAAGCAGTTAATTACATAGGACTTAGTTGTCCTCAATTGTGTATAGTATTGAAAAAAAATATCAATTGATTTAACATGGTGTAATTAAAGCCACAAATGACATTAGATGGATGTAATTCCTTTCTTGGGGATTAAGTGGCCCTAATTGCATATCATATTGAACCTAAATACTCAATTTATTTAATATGGTGTGCAATCAGGGCTAATAGAACCCAACTAGAACATTATATGGACAAAATTACTTTCATGGGGCTCAATTAGCCCCAATTATGTATATAAGATAAAACCAAATGCATGATTACATGGATATAGTTTACAATCAGGGCTGATGAAGTTGTAATTGACATTAGATGTATTCATTACTTGCATGAGCCTTGGTTGGCCATAATTTCAAATTCAATTAAACTAAACACTTGGTTGATTTTATTTTTTTATGTATTTGGGACCAACAGATCCCTCTATTGATATTAAAAGGATTAAATTCATTACATAATGCTTGTATGTACTAAATGTCATAGATCATAGTGAACCAAATATTATTTTAATTGAATTTGATGCACAATTAGAATCTTGATTATTATTAAATATGGATCTATAATTCCTTACAAAGGGTTCAATTGGTCATGATTTCATATCACATTCATGATAACACCCAATTATTTTAATAAGGTGTGAAATTAGGGCCCTAATTAAAATTATGTGACATAATTCCTTGGTCAAGCCTCGATTGCCCCAATTATGTATCATCTAGAACTAAATACTTGATTGGTTCAATATAGTATGAAATTAGGGTGAAAGAAACCCCAATTTGTGTCATATATGAATGTAATTCATTACACATAGCTCCTTTGGACCAAATTGCATATCAAATTGAAAAAATATTTATTTTTTTAATTTAGTGATCTCGTGGATCGCTAATTGATATCATATGGATGAAATTACCTACATTGAGGCTTAGTACACCCCTAGGATAAATTTTTACCCAATTAACATATTTTATATATAGTAATAAATAGGTTCACAGGGATGAAATTGGTTAAAATCACATCAGCCATTACTATAATTGACTTCGCAGGCTTAATTTATGATTATGTGGGGGATAATTGATCCCAAATTCACATTATTTACTCATAGATATATCTTTAAGGATCTCAAATTTTCCATAATCACCATCATGATTATACTTTACATACCCTAAAACCTATACCCTAAGCCTTAATCCTTGAAGTTCTTAATCCCTAAACTCTATTTACTATAAATATAAACTATTTAAACATTGAACCAATCATTTTATCCTAAATTAACATTATTTAGATGAATAATTAAGTTAAAAAGGATCAATTTGGCCTAAATCACATGATTTATTGACCTATTTGACTAATTCACTCAATCTACATGACATGACATCCATGGTATAATAACAACCCAAAAACACATTCTATAGTCGTAAAAGGGTTCAAGTTATTCAAATTTTCCTCAATTATCTTTGTGATTGACCTTATGTACCCTAAACCATGTATATACATTAAAAAATAGAAGTTATAAACCCTAAAACCTGAACACTATACCCTAAATTGTAAACCATTTACTTTTTAGGTATTTACCAACTTCAATTTATTCTAAATTAACATACTTTGTAGTAAGAATAAGGTTTGAACACATGGTATATCTAGTGATTAGACACTAATACACATATCCTTAAACCTAAAACCTATGCCCTAATCTCTAATAATCCTTAAAACATTCAAATTATAATCCTTATAACCTAATGCCCACTACATGCTACAAACATACATGCCTTATAATATAATTAATTTTATCACAAGATGTCATAATTTATGAAATATTTAAACCTATGGATAAAGCCTTTGGATTAATAATTTAGTTGTGCATATATTTAGTAAATTAAGGCTATTTCAAGCCCCTTTAACCTAATTAACCAAAGAGGAGGAGAGATAGTTGATTATTTTAATCAAGGAATTTGAGGCCAATTCGAGGGTCTTCAATAGTATGATATGATTTGGAATAAAATAAAAATATCAATATTCTATCATGAATTTATTTAATTAGTCCATTTGTACAATTCCATACATGATCTAGGTAAAATTGAGCCCTTAAACTAAATTTATGGCTCAATTTATTGTATAACATGTATGATTCATGTACATGACTAATTAACCCAAATTTTATTAGAAATGAAAACATGAAGGTAATAAAGACATAAATATGTGTCACAAGTAGCTCAAATGTTATTTAATTACCTTAATTATTGGAATATATATCCAATATCATTAGCATTAAAAACTTTAATTTAAAAAAATATGTAAGATCTAAGATTTATAACATTAAAAAGAATAATCTTTTGATCCTCATTTGTGTATGTACAACATTAAATATGATATATAATATAGATAATAATTTATAAGATCAAAAAAACATTGTATAATAACACATAATGAAATAAAAAATGAATATAAATTAGATAGATCAAGCCATGATAGGCATACAATATAGGCACATACATGTCCAATGTCAATATTACATATATTGGGCCATGATGGCCATACAAAAAATTACATCTACCAACATAGTATCTAATGTTGGATGAATGTCATATGCATATATACAATGCCAAAAATACATCAATTTCCATATAGGCATACAAGAAAGTACATCTCATGTGTAAGACGTCCTATTCATCAAATATCCTCCCTCTCTTTGTCTTCCTTGAAGAAGACTCTCCCTGGGATATCATGCTAGTAAATGGAGACCCATTTAATACCTTAGATTGCTCCAAGGTTCAATTGTGGGTACTATAATTATATCTATCTTATAGTTGATCTTGTTTAAATACATGAATTATTATGAAATTAACATAAGATACATTTAAAAAATTGTTAAAAAAATAATTTTAAACTAAAATAAAAAATCATTTAAACATGTGTACAAGATTGTGATCCTAATCAATATATTTTTCATGCTCAATCAAGTCAATGGTAGGCTCATATATCTAAATAGGCATCTCAAATATGGGAGGAATATGAGAAGTTTCCCCAATCACCATATAACTAGGAATATTAGATATCATATGACAACCCTTCATACACAATACATAAACATAATTTATATTTACACCAAGTACACATGCAATAAAATTATTAAAACAAGTCTATTTTTACAATTGAAAATTACAAGAACCAATAAATACCTCTATCAATGCTTGTGTAGATGACATTTTAGTAGTAGTGCCTATGTCTGTCTTAGCTCATAAAGAGGGAGGAGTGTCAATACTGGCGATCAATTATTCATGTAAACTAGGTCTCACTTAGTTTTATATAAATTACATCAATCTTATATATGGAAACCAAAATGATCAATAGAAACACTTGTACATATAAAATATTTATCTATATAAGTACATGAATGCAATGACAAATTATAGGAAAGAAGAAGACAAGCATGCACATGAAAATACACTTAGATCTAAATTGATAAGCCATTTATTAAAGTGTTAGTGTAGCAGTATTCTACTGAAACAAAAACTAGAAGAATAAAACTATGAAAGAGAATATAAAATATACTAGTTTCTGCTTTTTCAAATTGATAAATATAAATATATTTGGGTCAAGATCTTTAATAAACATGTTATATTACATGTTGGACTATATTGGTTGTTGATTTATTACTTGTCTAAAAAGAGGGGTTCGACTTAGGTCTGGACTCTCATAACTAATTCATTTTGGATGAATTTTTAAGATTAACTTAGAGTACTTAGTGATATTTAAAATTTTGTTTTTAAGGTGGGCCTACATTTGATGGAGTAGAGTGATGAAGTATGATCAGCTTCTTAGGATTATAGAAAAATTAATGACTAATGATTTGTCCACACTATATATAATAGGGATACTCTAGATTATATAGGTGAGGATTGTTGTCCCATTGAGTAGATTCCTTTGCTTGACCTATTCACCAACTAGGATGTGTGATGTAAAAAAATTTAATTTTCCCACAAGTCCTTTGAGAGTGGACTACCACTTTTATGGTTGTGGTTAGGATATTAGGCTTATCAACTAAAGGTAGGGTTGTAGCCTTGATAGAGTATTATGATAGAGGTAAGGCTGTTTCACTGGTTGTAATACTTTTTTTTATGAGCACATGACCTATAAAATCATCATGGGATAGGTGTATAAGCACATGACCCCTTACTAGTGAGGGTTAGAGATTGGGAAAGTGGGGGCTACCAGGGATTGTAGTTAGATACATATGCCACCATGGAGAGACTTTCCATGAGTGGTGGACACACTGAAAATGATATATTTTCTAGATATACAATATTAGGGTATTTTAGGATAGTTTGTTAATGAGGTCCAGACACTCTAATACCATCATGGGTAAAATTGGGAGATTACTAATTAGAGGAATACATTTATAAAAATATCCTATATCTAGGTTGTAATTATGGTAGGATGCAAACATTAAGTACAAACACCACCATAATATGTAGATATTTGGATTTATAAACAAGCATAGGATAGAGGGTTAGGAGATGAAGTTTAGGGGGAAACAAGGGTGAGCATACACTTGTTAGAGAGGAACCAACAAGATAAGAGGAGAATGCTCAGATGAGGCATAATTAGGAATTATACCTAGACTAACATGAAGTTTCCTAAATAAATTAGTGATTTGGTTTATTTTTAGTTACTTTGTATGTTACTTTGTAATTTATTACTTAGTTATTGTTTATTTATGTGACTAGAGATCTAATGTCTTTTCTTGTTAAATGGTTTTAGAGTGAATCACTTAGTGGTGGAGCATTATCAAAGAAAATTTGGTTAAGATTTTTTAGGTGAGGATTATTTGAGCATCAATAATATTTTTGTGGATGGATTTATCCATGTTTGAATAAGCAAGCATACATATTTGGAGTTCCCTCATAATAAGAGAGAGATTGTTGGCCTAGAGGAAAATGTGGCTGGTTTAGAGTCTTAGGTGAAGATTCTGAATGAGATTATTAGGGCTAGGGGATGCTAGGTTCCATCTAGCCAAAAAATAGTGGGAGGTACATCACCCATGTAGGTATAAGTAAGATACATAATACTAGATAAATTGTATCCCACATCACTCATCAACATGTATATGTAAACAACTACAGTAATAAAAAATGCAAAGATCAAAACATATATGTAAATAATTTTTATACTCTATATAAGTAAATGGTGTCATCCTAATATAGGAAGATACAATCGTGAATGGCCCAATAGCTAGATTTGAATATGAAAATAATGACTATGATAAATTGAATGTTGTAAATCTCAGATGTGATGATGAATGAACTATCACCTTCTATGACATAACAATGACATATATATTATATTTAATTAATATGTAAAGTAATTATTAGCTTAAAAATTAAATTTTAAAGTGTAACTTAAAGTTTACATGACATTGATATAAAATATACCTACATCTATGTGGTGACTGATGTTTGCATGCTAAATGTGCATGCCAAATACTCATCACTCATAAGAATATGATCTAATCCATATGAAACATTGATGCGATAGTCATCATAAGGTCCCATGTATATATATCCATAGGAATTACAAGGGTGGATTTGGGGTTAAGTAACTTGTGGTATATCTATAGCATCACTCTATGAAATCCTACTCATATGTTGAATGAGTGTATTGGTGAGTGAACTAAGAGCATGGAGAGTGTCTATCTCCATGACCTACTAAACCATAGAGGGTATTTTAGGCTCAATATGATCTTGGATATGAATTTTCATAGGCCAATTAGGTGCATGATGCTAACCTAGTCAATCTTATGCAGAGCCTTTTCCTCAGCCCTAAAACTCAATAAAATCAAAATAATTAGTAATATGATTGAGGACAAACTCATAGTAGAGTTTCCTCAAACAATATAATGGGACATCATGGTTTTTACATGGTGGATAGTCAAATACCATCTACCATTGATCCCAAAAACTAGTCATGATTAAGTTATGTACACAATGATGGATAACAAAACATTTAGTGGTTATGGGAAAGGGGGCATTGGTGGCTGGGTTGATGAATAGGGTGCAAATGTTAACTTTTGAAATTTACAAATTCTTGACCTAAAGTGCTAATAACTTATCATCATAATATTCCCTAAAAGTATCCCTATATGAGTTCCATCGATAAATTAACCTAATAAGGTCTCTATAGAATCAACTAGTTGGGTGTGATCGGGGTTGGTTGAATTAGGATCTCTCATTCTATCAATTAGGTATTCAATTTATAGTTAATTTCCCATAATGTTGTCAATCAAAAACTCTTGACTGATAGGGAGTTTTGGGGAATTTTAGGAGGGTTAGGTGGATGGATAGGAGGAACAACAGGGTTTTGTGGAGGGTTAGGAAGAGGAGTAACTAGAGGGTTTTGTTAAGGGTTGGGAGGGTTAGCAGGATGGGATGTTAGAAAAAAACAAATTACAATTAAAAACATGGGTTTTAAAATGAAAATTATGAAAAATTATGGTTAAATAGAGAATATTTTGATGACTTACCTCTCTTACATGGTGACATCATCAATCAACAAGCCTATTGGGTGAATCTATCCATTTCTTGGCACTTCCTAGCACTCTTTTGAGGAGAATGTGATCATGGAACAAGGTAGGAATAGGAAACATGAATGCAAAATGAATAATTTTGCATTTGGGTTTACACACACACACACACACACACACACACACACACACACACACACACACACACACACACACACACACACACACACACAATTAATAAAATTGTGTTATTAACATGATTACGTTATTACCATAACAATAACATGATCACGTTACTTTTAGATATAACATGATCACGTTATGACTCAAAAATCTTAATCATATACTTAAGTAACATGATTATGTTAATTAAATAACCTAACAATGTTATTAATTAACATGATAAAATTATGGTAAATGACCATTGAATTATCTCCCAACTCCATGCACTTACCCTTAGGGTTTTAGATTTTTATACTTTTTATTTTTATATTGGTACTACTTTACATGAAACCTAGATGTATCCCTATACTAGGAGGTGTGTCTATTGAACATATTGATCTTCCCCTCAACCCATCCAATATGTCTCAAACCAATGAGAGATCTCATATCTTAGATCATTATGATACCCGTGTTGATAATGAAAAAAATTATGATAGGGTTATCATAAAAGAAGATTTTGATAATGAATATATGGAAACAAATGAAAATGACCAAGTATATAATGAAAAGGTTAATGAAATTGTAATGTTTTAGAGTGCATTCAAAAAAAACTTAAATAGATTGATAAAATGTTAAAAACTATGCTTGAATCCAAAATTTCAAAACCTTTAGTGATACATCCCTCCCATTGAAAACATTACAACTCAATACATATATTGGGGGCACACATTATGTGTTTTAACCTTTGTCCCCTACAACTATTATTAATACATTTATTATGAACTTACCCATTATTTCATCACAAATACTAATTTCAATGCCTATTATAACTCAAAACATGATTCCATCCCTTGTGATGATTGATCAAATTGACAATCAAATTCCCACTAGGCCAATGGTTTAATCACTCCTTCAAGTGATAAAAACCTTATAGGACAATTTCAAAAGCCTTGAAAAAAGGATTGAAAGTATTCACATGTGACAGATTTGTAATATGTGTTGCATAAATATCTTGCACTTGAGATCTCTTTACACACTTTGACAATTAGATTTATTTCACTTAAGTTCACATTTTATGATGGCAAGGGTGATCCTAAACAACATATTCAAACATTTTATGTGGAATTCCTTGATTATACTTCTAATGATATAATTTTGACCAAATTATTTCCAAGGAGCCTCAAAAACTATGTGTTGATGTAGTTTTATGAATTACCTCTCAAATTCATGAAAGCATTCAAACCTATTGCAAATTAGTTTTTTTCTATTAACATAACCAAAAAGGTTTCCTCTTATCAAATTTCAAAGATCAGACATGGAACGATTAAATCAATGAATATATCATGAGATATAATATGATGATATTCAAAATGACTAATCTTATGGAATGAAAAGAGTTGCAAGACATATTCAAGGAAATTTTACTTTCTCCTTTACATGACTTCATTTTTTTAAAAAATTTCAATATTTTGATAACTTATTACATTTTGTATGGGACCTTGAAATAAATATTATCTTATTGAATAGGATGAAGTATGTAAAAAAAAAATAGTTTCATCTACATCTAGTACAAAATTTACAATTAAACCAAATTATAGGGTACAAAATCTCGAGCCTAAAAAGGAAACAACCACCATGTTTAAAATAGTTACATAATATCCTAATCATCTTATCTTATCTAATTCATCAAATATATAATTTATATGTTTACTTTAGACTTATACTTGATTAACCATATGGTTACTAGAGTGCCATCTTATATCTCTCCCTCCTCTTATAAAGGTTGATGTAAATAGACATCTACCCAAAGAATATGATGTAAATTATTATTATGAATATCACCAAGGCCATGATAATTCTATGAACATATGTTTTACCTTGAAGGATAATATCCAAGACCTCAATGATGACCACCAAATTACATTTGATGATCCTCTAAAGGAATCTAGTTCACAACATGGTGATCAACATAAGCATAAAATATTTAACAATCCTTTAAAACCATTCTAATAAGGAACCAAATGTACAAATGGAATATAATATATATCCTCCTACATCATATTATGGGAACCCACTAGATGGGGTTATTGGTACTTCCACATGACATATACCTCCTATGGTTTAGAAACTTGCCATTTTCTTTGATGATAATGAAATTAAGAATGATGGATATAATATTAATTATCTATTCTATTGGAATCATAATAAATAAGAGGCAGGGGGGAGTGAATTAGTGTCCTAAAACAATCCTTTCTTTCAACTTAAAATGATTAACCTTTTAAACCAATATAGTGATCAAGAAATGCATAGAGAAGTAATCACATAAACATGATGTAAGATATCAGCACATGAATATAATGTATATGTGGAAAACCCTCATGGATAATAAAACCCACTGACACATATCTTACACTACTATCCTATAAGTAATGGATCAACATTTAGTGAGACACCAACCCCTTACTAGCCAAACACCAACTTAACTAGTCCTTTGCAAGCTCCAACTTAAAAGGAGGAAATAAAACCCTAAGTGACTAAGAAACAAATCAACTATTTCAAGGAAAATTTTGAAAGCTTAAACCTTAAATTCATCCCCCGTTCCATCTTGACTAATTACCAACTTAGCCAAGACAACTTGATCACCTTCACAACACCTTGTTGCTCAATCAACAGATGGTGACCTCTTCTTCAACTCACTATCTAATTTATCTAATGTCATAAATTAGGAACACATATATGATTTAAATATTATTATGTCTCAATAAAAAAAATATCACTCATTCAACACTCTCAAACTACCTCTTCAAATAGGAAAATCTAATTTTCTTCTACTTCACTCAAACAACCCTCGTATGGCCTGATTAGGTCATATGACCTTGATCATTACACTCAAAACTTCCCATGGATATTAATTTATAATAATTTACTCCCATATTAATGTAAAAATTACCTCCTTATACTCCTAAAGGTCTTATTTTATTCAATTTTTCTCTCATACCTCAATTAGTCCAAATAGGCCTATTATGCATTGTACTCATACCAATCACTAGATCACTCATACTCTTGGTCAGATAGGACATTAATACATTAGGGTTATACTAATAAAATGTATAAATGTATTTTAAACATAATAAATAATAATAATAATAATAACAACACTATTAGGTTTTCCAAACTCACTTAGACCTCTTTCTCTTTTTAGGCCTACTTAGAGACCTAATGCATTAGGTCTATCCTCTCCACCAAACAACTTGAACTAATATGGCCTAGATGGCCCTCACCAATGAAATAAAATTTATTAAAAACTTAATTTTCACCATAAAATAACCTCATCCATTCTTAATAAGTCATAAATCATTGGTTTACCTCATGAGAGCTCCATTAGGCCTTAAAGACCTATGAGACTTAATTACCCCAAAAATATTGTTTGCAAAGATGAAGCTCAAATAACCTATAGAGACACTTTAAATTCATCATAAACATATAGATGAAAAATTAATGACCTAAGGGTAATCATAAAAATCATTACACTCCATCACTTAGGCTTCAAATACTTAGGAACACCTCTACAAATGGCTCAATCTAATCTTCCAGAAAGCTTCTAGAACATAATCAAGAACCTTTGATGATTAATAAATGTAAAGGAACTTTAAAACACTAAAAATTAATGCATAATATCATATGATATATATAATACATCACCAAATTATTTTTACACTTCCAAACTAGCTATAATGACATAGGAACATACAACTCACATATAAAAAATGCTTGTAGTTCCAAAAACACAGTCATGAAAAATGTTGCCTTTAGATATTATAAGGACACTTAAATGATTTATAATTCACAATAATATTTAATATGTGATATATTTATTATATATGTCATTGGTTCTAGTGTCAACTATTGGTCTTGTAAACCAATTTGTTAACCTTCTCTTTCACAATTCTTGCTAAGCTAGATAAGCCATTTTGGCTTCCATATTAAAACATCTTGAAGTGAATTTAAACCTTATATAAATAATTTTTAGGTAATATAAATTCATAAAAACATAAAAATGTGTATTGGAAACATCAACTCATGACATCATTTTAGATTCATCACTCCATCTTGCATACCCAGAACTATCATTCTGTCTTTAGAATCAATCATGTTGAACATGAATTATAATACCTGTGTAGACATAATAATAAAGTAATAATGCATGATTATCATCCTTATACATTCTTATAGCATATTAAAACACAAATATATGGATTTATAATGGCAAATATGAAATATATAGACCAATCTCTAAAAACTACACCTTTGTTATTCATCTTCACTAGATAGGTCATCTTGTGAACATTTTTATATTATATAATCATCACCAAATATTATTTTAAAGTAGGAAAATTGATATAGGTATTCAAAAATTAACCCATTCAATTTGATTCATTCTTAATCCATGGAAACACATCTTACTGTTATGCATTATTAGGCCTTTTAATGATAAGTATTATTTCATGAAAGGTTAAAATTTTTAAGGTTTGTAAATTGATATAAAACCAACATTAACATAAATTAAAAGTCACAAGCTTCAACCTCCATCCATTTTTCAATTTTAAATCAGTCAACCCTTCCTGTTATACCAAATTTTTGAGATACAAGGGTTTCCTTATAGAACTATTGAAAAAACCTCTCACAATTCAATCCATTCTTACATTATCTCTCTAATAAGTCTAAAATTTTGATAATGATTCCTCATTATACCACCTAAGGTCTTAAGACTAGGTCCTTGAGAAGACCACTAATGAAGATCATAACTCTTTGGCTCATTGTAAGATTCATGTGACAGAATCAAAACCTCAACACATTTCTCACATCCTATAAAATTTCATTACACAATTTCAAGATCTTACACATCCATATCACCACCATCATGCCTCTACAATCCATACCCATGCTTATAAACTAGTTCATAAATTAGACCTACTAGGCACTATACCACATTTAGACCTTCCTACCATTGTAGATGCATTTTGAAATAAATTATTATCCCAAAAAACCTTATAACATGCTCAAATAATGACATATATATTATCACAAGCCTTAACTCACTCACTTCACTAGGATTCACTATATATTACTTCACCACGACAAGACTAGGCTTTGAGAACACCTTATACAAAAAGACTTATTTCTTATGACCTTGGTCGATCAATGAGCTTATCATAACATGAACTAAAAAAACCAATAATCTCCTTCTAATGATTTTATCATATCAATATAAATTAATAACTATTCATAATCTTGTTACATCTCAACACTTTATGAAGACCTTATGTAGAAATCAAGGACCTACTAGATCATGCTTAAGCCATCATGATCACTTACCATGAAACTTCACAAGAGAAACTATGACACATCAATGATAATTAATTAACTTTGACATCAATTAAAAAATCAATGTATCAACACACCAATAAAAACATACCTCAATAATCTCTCCCTTTGTCATTGATGGCAACCATTTTAACACAATATGTCATTCTCATCTCCTTAAGCTAGATCTCCCCCAAGCTAGTCTTTCTCCAAATTGAGTATTTTCTACCATTTGAAATTAATAAAAAATGGTCATATATAATAATAATACTAATCCTTAGATGTGGAGAAACTAAAAACACCCATTTTCTACAAATAAGATTATTCTTCCTTAGATCAATCCAAAGAGAAGTTCAACTCACCTTAGGTTTATATCTACTGAAGTAGACAACTTCTTAATCATAGAGCTAAAAATATCCCCCTAATACCATGCTCTTCTTTCAAGTTTACCCATACCATCATAGGCCTTCATAGACATTAACATCAATCTTATTGATTAATATATAGTAACACCTAAATAAGGAACTCCCTTTTTGGCTATGCATCTTCCTAAAACCATCTTCAATTAGATATTATAGAGACCTACACATATTAGGCCTATCTACAAATAATAAAATTATTTCAAATAATAATCTTAGTAATTTATACACAAACATATTCATTTTACATATGTCATATCAAAATATTATTCATTTTTCACAAGCCATCATAGCTCAAACTAGCTTAGAATAAATTACATGTAACAAACTACCAGTTAGGTCTATGAGACCTAAATCTATGTGGCATACATTTATCAAATAATCATCAAACTTCCTTAAGATTACTATGGCACATCAGACCTCTGAGTAAGATTAATCTGATCATTATTGTAATTCACACACTTTTTCAAGGTCATCTTACACTATCCACATGAATTACATGATCCTAATGTCATTTTGACATTCACTAAGATCACTCAACTCCACATGGTTCATTTCAAGACATTCCATATGATGTTCATTGAACTTCACTTGTCTTTACAAGTTTATTCAATTCATTAAATATCTTACAGGTTATGGAGGAATGAAACCCTCATTATATTTTAGTCATGATATATGATTCAAATAACTAAATCATCACCCAAGCCGACCTTGTCCACCATTGATCATTCCCATAAGGTACACACATCTTCTTAGATATTTATACACTCAAATACATCTTCAAAAATTACAAATAATTAATTGAAAAAATTTAACATAAAAAAATCTCCCCCTTTGTTCTTATATTTTATACCCTCATAAAATCAATCAAAAAGTTCAACCCAAACTCACTATGCATACAAGAAACTTCACAATCTTGCACAATCAACCACCTTCTCTTCTTAGGCCTAGTAGAGACTTAAAGAATTTACTCATCATCTCATATATTCTCTCTTCCATTTATTATATATATATATATATATATATATATCACTTGATCTTGGCCTCATCAACATATTTAGGCCTTCAACATACCTCTGCTCATCTATGACAACTTCATAGATTTAATTCAGCTCCTATAGCATGATGATCAAATGATTCTTTACTTGTAGACTTCTACTTACTTCACTAAAATAACTTCACATACCTTCTTTTAAGGCCTAAAACAAGGTTTTTAAAGACACCTTGATGGATTGACCTGTGACTCTCTCTTAACATGTCTTTAATGTCATTTTGACTATCAACCTAGGTTTTATCTTTAACTTAGATTATACATAATCTTTCTGAGATGGTAAATAACACTTATGACATCCTTTAAAATTTGATTAATGTCTTATAGTAAAACAAAAATAACCTTGGTTTATGTTTTTATCCTACCTTATCTTATCATCCTTATTATTAGTCAACTCTACTAGTACCATCATTCTTTGGTAGACCATCATTACAACCATGATAAACATTGTCATCATCATACTTAAAGATTTTGCTTCTTAGGATCATCTTTAGGCTATTAGACCTCTCCAAAGGTCTAAATATGACACCAAATATTTGAATCATAACCAATGAAAGGGGGTAAAGGGAAATTAGTATCCTAAAACAATTATTTCTTTCCACTTAAAATGATTAAGCTTTCAAACTAATATAGTGATCAAGCAATGCATAGAGAAACACTCACATAAACATGAAGTAATATGGAAACACATGAATAAAAAAGATATGTAATAAAACCCACTAACTCATACTTGGAATAATATAATATAATAAATTTATAAAAATTTAGTGAGGCATCAACCCCATAAGGAGCACCAACCCCTTACTAGTAAAACACTGACTCAACTAGTCTTTTAGCAAGCTCAAACTTGCAAGGAGACACAAACCCCCTAAGTGACTCATAATAAACTAAACCAATTCAATGACACTTATGTAAACTTTAACCTACAATTTATCTCCCACTCACTCTTGACTAAGCATCAACTTAGCCAAGACAAGCTAATCACCTTCACAACACCTTATTTCTCAATCAACAGATGGTGACCTCAACTTCAGCTTTCTATCTACTCTATACAATTTAATACATAAAGAACACATATTTGATTAAAATATGATTTTATCTCAATAAAAACAATATCACTCCTTCAATGCTCTCAAACTACCTCTTTAAACAAACAAATCTGCCTTTCTTCTACTTCACTCAAACAACCCTTGTATGGCTTGATTAGGTCATATGACCTTGAACATTACACTCATAAATTATGATATATGTTCATGAATTATCCTTTAATCCTTTATTAAGTCATGAATTAACTCCTTATTTTCCTTAATGTTATCTTTTAATATCTTGTTTTCTCATACCTTAACTAACCCAAATAGGCTTTTTATGTCTTGTACTTATACTAGTCACTAGATCACTCATACTCTTGGTTGGCCAAGATATTAATCCATTAGGGTCAGAACCAAAACATGAAATAGTAAAAATTTCACACAATAATAAATCAAAATAACAACACTACTAGTTTTTCCAAACTCACATAAACCTCTTTCTCCTTTTAGACCTACTTAGAGACCCAATATAATAGATCTATCCTCTTCACAGAACAAATTAAACTACTATGGCCCAAATGGACATCAATAATGAAATAAAAATATTTAAACACTTAATTTTCACCATAAAATGACCTCATCTATTCTCAATAAGTTACAAATAATTCACTTACCTCATGAAATCTCTATTAGGCCTTAAATACCTATTAGGCCTAATTACCCCAAAAATATTATCTTCAATGATGAAGCTCAAAAAATTGGAAAAAAAAATTTAAATGAAAAACAAACATATACATGTAAAATTTATTACCTAAAGTTCATCATAAAAGTAATTATACTCCATCACTCAGGCTCCAAATACTCAAGAACACCTCTATAAAAGGCTCACTCTGATCTTGCAAAAAGCTTCTAAAATATAGTCAAGAACCTTTGATCATTAATAGCTATACAGGTAGTTTAAAACAATCCAAATTTATTTATAATATTCAATTACATATATAATACATTAAAAAATTATTTATACACTTTCAAAATAGTCATAATGACATAGGAACATACAACTCACTCACATACAAAAAATTGCCTGCAGCTCCAAAAACATAGTCATGGAGAATGTTATCTTTAGATCCTATAAGGATAGTTAAAATACTTATTTTTATTGTTAATAGTTATTATTTTATATCCATAACATCATAAAATAAATATATCATTGGTTTTATTGCAAACTAATGGTCTTACAGACAAATTTTCCAACCTTCTCTTTGGTAGTTCTTGCTTAGCTAGATAAACCATTTTGGTTTCCATATTAAAACCTCTTAAAGTGAATTTAAACATTATATAAATCATGTATAGGTAATATTAAAAAAATAAAAATAAAAAATAAAAATGTGTATTTTAATAATCAAATCTTGATATAATGTCTTAGAATCATAACTTCATCATGCATACCTAGAATTGTCATATCTATGTTGAGAACTAGTCATGGTGAACATGCATTATAATACCTATGAAGACATAATAAATAATTATTGATGAATTATTATGATCCTTAAAATTTTTTATAACATATATAAACAAAAATATATAAATTTATTATGGAAAATATGAAATAAATACACCAATCTCTAAAACTTACACCTTCACTGTTCATCTTCACTAGACAGGTAATCTTGTGAACAATATTTTGCTTGTATATAAACATCACCAAATATTATTTTCAAGGTTAAAATGTGATATAGGTATTTAATAATGACCCAAATAAATTGGATTCATTCCTAATCCATGGCAACACATCCCTACTCTCATTCTCATTCTTGCTTAGTTTTTCTTGGTGTTTTCACTATTAGGCCTTTTAATGATAGGTCATAAATCATTAATAGATTATAATATTTAATGTTTTTAACATGATTATAAACCACCATGAACATGTATTACAAGTCACAAGATTCAATATCCATTCATTTTTCAACATTAACCCAGTCAAACCTACTTTTTATATTAAATTTCTAATAAATAAGGGTTTTCCTATAGCTTCCACTTTCTCATATAACATACCAATGCCACTTAGAGGTACCTGGAAGATTCCTATACCTAATAAAATCATTAAAATATCCTTAAAAATCCATTATAGGCACTCAAAAACAAAATCTTCACCATCAGGTCACTATGAGGGTTTTCGTAGGGTTTTAGACTAATTTTTATTCTAAACATTTTTTCATAAATCTCTATACTTGAAACCAAAAATTAATTCTTAAAAAACAATTTTTGGAATCTTTTACATATTTCCCAAATAAATCATCTTCAAATGCAATAATCACATGTGCCAACAAGCATCAAAAGTTCCTTCTCGAGGCTTTAACTCTTCATTTTGCACATCTATGAGACCTTCAAACTCATTATTTTGATTTTTACATCACATAAATAATATAAGGTTCATAATAACTATTTAAAAAACCACTCACACCTAAATACATGCTTACATGATCTCATAAGTTTCCAAACTTGATCATGATGCCTCATTCTGCCACCTTGGGTCTTAAGACTAGGTCTATAAGAAGACCACTAAAGAAGAGCATACCTCTCTGGCTCACTCTAAGAGTCATGTGATGAACTCAACACCTTTATCACATTATCTAACACTTCATTTCATAATATTAATATCATACACATCCGTATCACCACCATCTTAACTCTACAATCCATATCCATACTTATTAACTAGCTCATCAATAAGACCTACTAGGCACTATTGCATTCTAAAACACATTATTATTAAAAAAAATAGTATACCATGATACAATAATTCCACACATCTTCTCACAAACCTCAACTCACTCACTTGATCAAGCTTCACTATACATACCTTCACCAAGACAAGACTAGGCATTGTGAATACCTTGTCCACAAATACTTGCTTCTTATGAACTTGGTCAATTAATGACCTTATCACAATGAGCACTCTATCACAAATAATACTCTCTTTATGATGATTTTCTCATATAAATATAAAAAAATCATTATTGATAATCTTATTACATCTTAATGTTTTTCCAAGACCTTATGTAGAACTCAAGGACCTACATGATCATGCTTAATCCATCATGATCACTTACCATGCAACTTTTGAAGATCAACTCTGAGACATAAATGAAACTTAATTACCTTTGACATCAATGATAACATTAATTTCTCAACACACCAATAGAAACATACCTCAACATATTTATTATAACATACCTTGATAAACACCCCATATGTAGTGTTATGATTGATAATGATGTAGGTGAAAATGTTTACAACATGACATTACTTACATATTTGGGTTATACACCATAATTTACCCCCTTCTAATAGATCATCCAAGCATTTAATAGGACCTCCCAAAAGGTTCTTAGTGAAATTGATCTACCTTTATAGGTTAGTCTTGCACATGTGGTTACTATTTTCTTAGTTATATCATATACAAGTGTCTTTGAAATGTTATTGGGATGACTTAGGATAAATAATCTTTGTGTAATACCTTCTAAAATACATGGATTTATTAAATACATTCAATTAAATCAAGTAATTATAATTTTTAGTATTCCATGAGTGTCCTCTTGAACAAGAGAAACTAATACCCATGAAATTAATTATCAATCTTGTTAATGTTAATCCATTATAAAAGGGTAACTAAAAATAAATCCCCTTTACTACATGTCCATTAATTGAGAGGCATTTATATTAGAGATAGATAATGGGTTCCATAAAATCATTGTCTTGTATACACCATATTAAGATATCTAGATCACCTAAACATGTTCTTACTAGTAATATTCTAAAGAAAAAACATGGTACATAGAGATGGGTTCCAATAACCCCTATTCCTTATATTGGTACTTCACAACCTCATATTCCTATTATACATATTACAATCACCACAAATAAGTGATAGATATTTCACCTATTAATTCTCCTTGGTAGTAACACCAATTTATTACACTAGGTTTCAAGTGTGCAGATACATATGATCATCCTTTGGATGATATCATAGGATGATCTTATCTCTTTCAAAAATACAAAAAATAAAAAACATTTAAAAATCCTAAATCATTTTTCACACCTACATGTTATATTGGCTTCTTGGTATCTATGTGTTAGTTCCATATTGAGGGATAACATATTATTTACTCCTACATACACATATATAGCCATACACATATACATGATACAATTATGGGTGTTGGGATTTACCTCTACTCACATTATCAGGATGTTGGGGGCATCCATATTCTATGATATTAGTATAAATAGGTTATATAATTTGATGATCACTCTACACTATCATGTTTGATATTACATATGTAATTACAGATGCCTTTTCCATGATTATATATTACACATGGTAATTGATATGCTATGCACTTGACATTTTTTGATAACAAATTTGATCTATGAGGCACTATGACATGTTTATGATAGTTTTCCATGATTTTAATTTGCACACTTCCTTCAGTGTTTTTCCTTACTATTGCATTTGAATATGATTCATTCTATGCATCCACTATGCCTATATTTATCTTCTTATACATTTGAATATGTCATTACCTTATTGGAAATTTGAATATGTCATTTCTTAGTGTATGGACATTTGAATATGTCATTCATTTTTATTTTTAAAATCTGACTAAGTCATGTCCATTGAACTTTATGGCATTTGAACATGCCCCTTCATTGTAATCTCCTTTGACCATTTCCTTTTAACTTTATTTTGAGTGCTCTTGTGTGTGTGCTTATTTTTTTATTGAGATTATATTATATTATCTATATATTACCATGATACTTATCATAAATTGTAAGCATAAATGTGATCACATTAGTTCTATGTGCTACAATGATTCATTTACCTATACATGTTTCCTTTATATATGCTACATGGTTACTATTGTCACCAAATCTTACACCCTAAAGAAGGGTGGTCAAACATATTCCATATTTGGGATACATTTGATTACTTATAGGTATGTGGGTTTACCTATAGGTATAAGTAGACCTCTAGGTTCAAAGTCTAGTTCCCTAAATATGTCGTGAAGTACTTATCACCTAACTAACTATTTACTTATAGGAAAAGGGATAGAAGTTTGCATGAAAAGAAACTAATCTAAGGGTGTGATACAACATAAGGGTTTCCACAAGAACATAATACTTATTTCACTAAGAGACAAGACATACAACACTAGTTTAAAATTTGAAGAATGTTATAGCATTAGTATTTCAATATGAAGGTGATATGCATGAAGACTATTCAAGTTAAGTGAAATTTTTTGAGATCTATATTGCATTCTAGCTGAGAAAAGGGTTGTTTAGGTCCTCCACTCAAATCTAGTCCAACATGGGAATGAACCTAAGTTATGGGTTACCTAATCTTAGGTTAGACCTCTATGATTTTAAAAGAGGCTAGCTCATCTGATGCATCACTTATCTCATTCACACTAAAACTTACTCATTGTTGGGGTGAAAAGGGAGAGAAATATAAATAAAAGGGAAATATAAGATAATGTTGGTTATACACCTAAATTGATTTCTCATACACTCTATTTGAGATTCTAAAAAATCTAATGAGACAAGCAAAAGACTATATCTATAACTCCAAATGTCTGCTATGTATCAATATTTCATGTAGAGGTTCATCAATTGATCAAAACCTTAGGGAAGTTATGGAGAGGCTTGATTCAAGGCACTAACTAGTCAATGTATAAACATGATAACTTCAATAAAATGACATTAACCACTAAACATGACCCACATAACAAGATAACTAGTAGCTAGGTGAGATCAAGAATTGACAAGGGAGAGATTTCTACCACATATGCATATCAAACTGACATGAGCACACTATACCAAAATAATGAAATATGAAAATAGTCTTTTAATCATCTGAAGATGTTACAAAGCTCAATCTTGGCAGATTTTAGTCATGCCCAAGAGAGGGATAGATCCATTACAAATGAGAAATAATGGGTAATATAGATAAAGTGTAAGAAAGATAAGAGGGAACACGTTAACCAAGAATAATTAATGAGCTTCCACATTTTAATGAATGTTCTACCATATTTTTGGTCCAATAAGACTAAGCCTTCTTCAACAAACTAGCTCATATTTTTATTAATAGCCTTCAAGATCTTTTCATTGGCTAATAGATCCACTAGTATACAAGGTTTTATTTTGCATGATGAGTCATGACTAAGTCTGTTGGAGAAAATTTATTAATATTTTTTACTAGAATCAATGCTCCAACTACTAATTCAATCCCTAGATATATTTATTTTGATCTCCCATGCCACCTTCCACTTGTTTTTATCGTAAGGACAAAATCCTCACATCTTTTATCCTAATAGAGCCATCTTCATGTTTGCTTTAGATGGTGGTAGGTACCTACTTGTTGAGGATAAGCTATATTAGAAGATGAGACACTCCTCTATGTCCTATGTACATCTACCCCTATTCCAAACTTAAATGTAGCTTTATTATAGATGAAAACCAATCCAATTATTAGTTTTCATTTAGGTAATAAATCGATACAAAGATCACAAGTCACATAACTTCTTGCTTGAACTATATTAGGCTTAGAAAGACCTATTTTACATCTGTAGAGATTTAATGGTGATGTTTGATCCTACAATATCTAGTTTGGTTCAACATTGATCATATTTTGACCTCTAGTCAAAGTCCCTTAGATTTCAACTTTTGATTTTAGTTATTTATCTTAATATGGGCCTTTGATATTATGGCACCTTCCACATTCTTCATTGGCCATCAATTTATGGTCCTAATTAGATGAGCACCATTGGATCATCTCTCTCATGTACTATTGGATCCTTCTATACAAATGGATGTGAGTCATATATCTTCTGCTAGTTTAATGTGGTTGAAACACTTATCACCTATGCATTTGTCTTCAAAATTTTATAACCCTTTGACCCAACATGTACCATTGATCTAACTTTACATGATGAAATGTGTACTATTAATCTATTTGGGCCCATTAGTCTTGTCACTGGATATACACCATTCAATTTTTGAATGGGAACCTAAGTTATTGACACTTGTTAGTTTCACATCCATGCCAACCTTTTGACTTGATTCTCACCATTTATCTTCATTGTATGATCAAATACATACTATTTAATTTTTGGGACCCACAAAAATCTCTCATATTATTGGTCACTATTAGATTTGATCTTAGCTCCTGATAATTAGATACTTTTCACTTACAAATTAATTCTTGGAACATTTGAATTTAAATGACTATTTGCCAAAGCTTTAACTTGACTTTCACATGAACACTTCACCCTACAAGCCTAACTTTGAATCTCTATATCTTGAGATAGCAAGCTAATCAAGACAAAATTTTCAAATCATAATCAAGGCATCAATTGAGCTGAACCATTCATTTTTATGTGATGTGCCATGAAGGTCTAATCTCTCTAGACTTGTGCAAGTCATTTTTTGATCATTTAATTCATCAAGAACTCTATTCATCTTGATCAAACCATGTTAGGAATTTTAAAACTGATCCATCTAGGTGAGTTTCTACATGTGGGAAAAAATTGTCCAACATCTTTGATGAATCATAGGGAAGTATGTATGCTATGTCTGAGAACCTAGACCATTTGTCTTGACTAGTCCATTGGCCATGGATTTTCTTCTATGGTTTAACATATTTATATGGAGCTAAAATTGACTACAACCATTGGATAACTCTTGAAAAAAAAGGACAACAAGAAACAAAACAAAGAAAGTACCCAATGCACTTTGGAAAAAGAAATAAAAAACATAAAGTAAATGTACACAAGGCACTTAGAGGAAAGTAGGAAACCTACCTACCCTAAACTAACCAATCATAATGGAACTTATACAAAACCATTGACTAGTTATACAAAATAGCTACCCTTTCTCACTAATCTAATATGATTTACATGTTTGAGGGAAGCCAACCAAATATGGAGAAGGAGTAGATATTTAACATATTGGCGATATAATTCTCCAAGACTAAGAACAAAGATAAACTTACCTACCTAGTCTAATTGATTAGACATATAAGCATCATGGAGTTGATAGGCAAGCTGACCTAAATACTTTTAATGCTCAACTTTGTGCTCTAAATTAAGAAAAAAAGTGATGGATTCTCCTTGTCATCTTCCAAATGAGATATGTATCTAATATGAGATCCTCTTGTAAATACAAAAAATGATCACAATTAGATCATAGTATCCTTAGAGAAGAACAAGCATACTCCTAAGATATCAAACAAGTCCTCCAAATCCTTTTCACCTTCTATTGTATGAAAGTTGATCTTGAGTTTATTAGGATCTTCTCCTTGAATCACATGTTTATATTGAAATATTTATTTACCCTTAACGTCCTCTTCCATCACACAAATTATCTCATCAAACTGCATTACCTATGAACTTGAAATGCCTTCTTCATCAACCTCACTCAATATTTCATCATATTTTTAAATTAAAAATGAGGGTTGATTTGAGCATCTAATGTCTAAAAATATATATTTATGTTGTTCAAGGTCTGATTTACCTTTCTCTAGCTCCATTCCATCAGGGATATCTTCATTTATAACCTCATCTAGAAGTGGACCAACCTCTAGTTCTTGGTTTTGATCTTCTTCTCCATTTATGTAGAATGGACCTTCAGTAGTCTATTCAAGGTCTGATCTATTTTCAATTTGAGGATTACCCTCATCAAGATCCATTTTATTAGTGTCAAATAAATGCTAAGAATAGTAGTCTAAACTTGATTCTTCCCCTTTCAAATGAAGTGGGTTGTCTATTATGATCTCCTCATCATAGATAGTAGCACTGTCCTCTTCAGGTTTACCTATGACTGAAATCTCCTCCTCTATCCTTTATAGAATAGGTTCTTTCTCCAAGAAGGAAATGGTAAGAGGGTGAATAAGTTAAACTTGCTTAAATTTTAGGATCATCTCTTTCTAGCTAGGGACTTTTGAGACTCCTCTAGATGGGTCTTGAACTGGTGTCTCCTTTTTTTATATGCATTTCTTGACTAATTTTCATGAGGGGAATGTGTAAGACAACCACCTCTTCTTGATTTTGAATCTTCCTCTTTCCTCATCATTATCTCCAATTCCTTGATTTATTTATCTATATTCTTTTGTAAAAGCCTCTCTTGATGGTGGTTAGTGGACTCATAAGGAACACAAGAGGGTTGGTATGAGTTATAAGAGGATTCTTGAGGAAGATATGTGGAATCTTGGGTCTCAAAAATATGATGCTCCAAAATAGTTTACATATTTATTTGAAGGCTCTCTTGGATGGAATTCTAAGAAGGTAAGTTTGAAGAACACATGAAGGACTTAGGATACTTGAAATGGCCTCTTGGGGAAGAATGGGTGGCATATATGAGGTCTAAGGTGGTGTATAGGAAGACACATAAGGTTTATGGAATTTAACATGTTATTATTTAATTATTTTTATCTTATCCTCAATGTTTTGAATGTAACCACTTATATTCATCATCTCACTTAAAGGTTTTTCTAATTTGTTATCTTAATAGGTGCCCATTCTTCTTTAATTAATAATAATGCATCTCATATGCCATGAATAATGTGATTAGGGATATCTTGAGCATACCCCCTCTATGTATTAAGTTCTATTATGTAATTTTCATAGCTTGAAATAATGTACCTCAAAATTGAAATGGATTAGTTTGAGGAGTAACTAGGAAAAATTTTATCTTGAGAAGGTTGATGCACTAAATCTTGAGAAACATTTGAGGTGAAGCCATAAAAATTACTAATCTGATATAAAGGATGCTGAGGTAGAGAATAATCATATTTATCAAAAGATTGATGATGCATACCAAATGATGGTGATTAAGTACTTGGGCTACTTAAAATAGATGATAGATGCTCATAGTAACCATTGATATTTGAACACTTGCTTCCAAAGGCTAATTACACTAAAAGGAAACACCAAGAAAAATTTAATGATATTAAGAATGTAGTAAGTCCCACTAGGCATGCTATAACTATTAGAGGTCTAGATTTCACTCTAGTTGAGTAAAGGGTTGTTCAGGTCCTCTACTCAAATCTAGTCCAACATGGGAATGATACTATGCTACAGGTTACCTAATCTTAGGTCAGATCTCTAGGATTTTTAAAGAGGTTATCTCCTATGATGCATCACTTAGCTCATTCACAATAAAACCTACTCATTTTTAGGGTGAAAAGGGAGAGAAAGATAACTGAAAGGGGAATCTAAGATAATGTTGGAGATGCACCTAAATTGATTCCTCATCCATTATATTTGAACATCTAAAAACACTAATGAGACAAGTAAAAGATTGGATCTACAACTCCAAATGTTTGTTATATCAATATTTCATTTATAGGTTCATCAATTGATCAAAACATAAGGCATGTGATAGAGAGGCCTAATTCAATTCACTAACCAATCAATGTATTCACATGTTAGCTTCAATAAAATGACATTAAACACTAAACATGACCTACATAACAAGATAAATAGTAGTTAGGAGAGATCAAAACGTGACAAGGGAGATATTTCTACCACATATGCAAATCAAACTAACATGAACACACTATACCAAAATAATGAAATATAAAAATAGTCTTCTATTCATCTCAAGAAGTTATAAATCTCGATCTTGGTAGAGTCTAGTCATGCACAAGAGATGGATAAATCCATTATAAATTGGAAAAATGGGTAATATAAAGATAGGGAAAGAATGAGAAGAGGGATAATGTTAACCAAGAATAATGAATGAGATTCTACCTTTCAATGAATGATATACCATATTTTTAGTCCAATAGGACTAAGACATCCTCAAGAAGTTATCTTGAATTTATCTCAATATTCTTAAATCTCTTTTAATTAGTTGAGAGATCCACTAAAAGACGATTTTTTGTTTTGAATGATGACTCATGACTAAGTTTGTTGAATAAAAAATATTTATGGTTTTGAATATAATCAATGATGCAACTACTACTCTAATCCCCATATCTCTTTTTTTTAACTCCCATGCCAATTTCCACTTATTTTCATTGTAAAGAAAAAGTCCTCACATCTTTTATCCTAATAGAGCCATCTCTATGTCTACTTTAAGCAATGGTAGGTACCTACTTATCAAGGATAAGCTATATTGGAAGATGAGACACTCCTCCATATCTTGTGTATATTTTCCCCTATTCCAAACTTGAATATAGCTTTACTATAAATGAAAACCAATCTATTTATTGGTTTTCCTATGGTCAATATATTTATGTAAATCCCATAGGTCACATAGCTTCATAATTGAACTATATTAGGTCTAGAAAGACCTATTTTACCTTGTAGAGATTTAATGGTGATGCTTGATCCTAAAATATCTACTATGGATCAATTTAAATCATATTTAAACCTCCAA
Source organism: Torreya grandis (assembly GCA_037957365.1). Taxonomy (NCBI): domain Eukaryota; kingdom Viridiplantae; phylum Streptophyta; class Pinopsida; order Cupressales; family Taxaceae; genus Torreya; species Torreya grandis. Next base: position 2,732,625 of record JARHVA010001974.1, on the reverse strand, counting down.
TTGAAGTCTGTTAGTTTTTTACTTTTGATTTTAGCTATTGATATTAATCAAGGCCTTTGAGATTATGAAACCTTCGATCTTCATCATTGATCACCGATCTATGATCCTCATTGGACTGGTACCATTAGATTTGGTCTCTCCAATACCATTGGATATTTTTATATAAATTGACATGAGATGTAGATATTCTACCAATTTAACATGGTTGAGACACTTTTCACTTGTATATTTATCTTCAATATTTGTTGACCCTTTAACTTAATTCTCACCATTGATTTGTTTTTTCATGATGAAATGCACATCATCCATCTATTTTGGCCCACTTGTCTTGTTATTCAACATACACCATTAGATATTTGATTAAACACTCGATATATTAACACTTATTAGTTCATCATTCATGCTAACCTTTTAACTTGATGATCATCATTGAACTTTGATACATGATCAAATGCATGCCATTAGATATTTGAAACCCACTGACATCTATCAAATTACCACTTGCCATTATATTTGATTTTATCTACTAATATTTGGACACTTTTCACTTACACATTCATTTTAGGAACATTTGAATTTAAATGGTTATTTTCCAAAGATTTAAATTGACATTCACGTGAAATTCACCCTACAAGTCTAACTTTAAATCTCTATATCTTGATATAGCAATCTCCTCAAGACAAAAAAATTATAAATCATGATTGATACATGAAGGAATTCATGTCCATATGATATTTTATCTCTAAAAAACCTCCTAAGAAAACTCATAAAATGCATAATTAATCTGACCCATTCATTTTTATGTGGCATTCCATGGTGGCCTACTCTCTCTAGACTTGTGCAAGTCATTTTTTGATCATTTACTTCATCAAAAACTCTATTCATCTTGATCAAACCATGTCAAGACTTATATAATTGATCTATCTAGGTGAGTTTCTACATGTGTGCCAAATTGGCCAATAGAAACCATATATTAACTACATATAATAAGGTTCATACACTTAAAAACATTTCATATGACTTACTTGAGTGAATTCAATTACATCAAACATGGAAAGATTGAGAGAAAGTAAGGATAGATAGATATCTCTTAGTTATTCACTATACATCACTTCACACACTTTGAAAATATGAGCTATAAACTCATATCATATTTAAATTATTTTTCCAAGGAAAAATACAATTTCAAAATTAGTAGGTCTTCACCATACATGGTGTGGTATTTTTCAATAAGACCAAAAATGGCTACTACTTATAGAATTAGAAAGAGAGGAGAAGTGAATGTAGTCCATGAGTCACTAATACATGTGTCATGCTAATAAAATTGGTTACAAATGTAAGAGATAGGTATACGGAATAAACAATGTAAGGTCTACTTGGACAAATGTCCCTCATATCATGAAACTCCTAAAATGTGGTGTATAACTCCTCAATTACTTTCTCAAAAACATTTCTTCATCATTTGGCTTTCTTGGAACATCCCATAATAGATTATGGATATATTTGATTATTTTACTAATATGGATGGGTTTTATACATTATGAAACATTTATTGGTTGCATCCCTAATCATCAAGATTATTCTAAACATGAGTTCTCGCTATCTATAGTCCAAATAACTCCTCTTTCACTCACCCTCCACTCTTGGCACCAAATTTAGTCTTTAGTTTTCCAATAGATATATACATAGGAATGTACGACACTTTTTATGACCCCTCATGGCCTTGTATTCCTCAATTAGACTTTAAAAGGCCTCTTACTTGAATTTTTCACTCTCTCACTATCATATTCACTATGCTAGTTTTGAGTAGCTGAGACGAAGGAATTTGTAGAGGCACTTGTGTACTTATTAAAGTCAATAAATTCACATGGTGAGTTATATAAAGTCTCAATATATCTCCCAAAGCTGATTTAATACTTTGAATCTCCCCTTGAACATGTAAAAAGCCAAAAATTATTAAAGAAAGTCATTTTCCTCCTTATCCGTATAGGTAGGGTGAAACTACAGTTGATGAAGAGGAGCCCTTGATAGTCCTATAAAACTTTAAATCATCCCCCAATTTGTTCCATGCCATCTAGATGCCTCTTTTTCTTCATCTTCCCAATCAGGTCTTTCACAAGGGTTTGAGAGGGTTTAGAGTGATTTTGACCTCTAATGATTATTCATAAAGGTCTAAAATTGTATTTGAAAAAATAATTAAAAATAAAACAATGTTCACATCCTCCTTCATAATTCCCCAACTCGTTATACTCCCATACAAAGTTTCCAAGTAGGTATAAGCTACCAAGTTTGCCTACTCGAGTTCCTCTCTTCATTCTATGCAGGCTTGAGTTGGTCTAAGCTAATAAATGGCTTCTATATGGTTTTATCTACACTCAAATATATTTAATACACCTTATTACTCTCAATTATAGTTTTTTAATTCATTTCAATTATCCGTTTGTCTTTGAAATGGTATTAGTACCCACTTAGCCATTAGGCCTAACCAAGATCTAGTAGGCTTGCCTACATCCTTGTAAGTCTAGAACTCTTTGTTTGTTTCCTATCCATTATGCATTATTTTTCTTATTTTTACATCTCTATTATAAAATCTGACATCCTTTTGCAATGTTTCATCAACCCTAAACCTACCTTCTCCTTTTCATGACCAGCCTATAAGATTTGCACTTTTGGGGAGTGTCCTCTATCTGAGATAAAATAAAGGGAACTTCACCTATTATAGCATATAAAAATAAGGTATGGTGGGTTTATCCCAGTGATGGATATGATCTATGAAAAATTTCAAGGTTTTATCATTCATTAAACCTTCAAATCCTTTAAAACCTTGAAGACAAACTTGTTGACAATACTGACTGTGTAGGATTTAGACATGTGACTATATGTTGCATTATTTGAAAATATCCTTCCCATATTTTCAAGATATGGGGGGTATATTATGATATAAAAAATCTTAAATAAGTTTTATATCATGCCCACACTCTTTATTATTTTCTAACTCCTTCATTGTAGACTTTTTACTTGGCTTACCATAGGTGTTGACTATGTTTTCTTGTTTGATAAAGACACTTGTAGGTGTATCTACATGATTGGACACTGTATACATGTTTATATACATTATTATATTCTCCAAGGTCATTTGGAATTTTTTTGAACCTATTAACATCACACTCATACTATTCCAACATTAAGAACACCATCTTTTAGCTCACTATCAACTACAATTAGCTACAATTAACTAAGCAGGGGTACTATAGGTGAACATTGGTTTTGAAATTAGTGCCACATGCTCTATTATCATGTTAGAAGTCTTAGAAGCATTTTTGAGCTTTTTAAATGTTCATGTTTGTATTTTTACATGCTTAATCTCAAACCATATACTTGTAAGACTCTAGAGTCAACTGTAACTGAGTTGTCTTAGGGCAAAGTGTACATATAGGTGTTGATGGGGTCAAAATATTGTAATTCAACCTTTCATGATAACCTTTGAATCATTATTATGTCTATAATTATAATTGAAACACTAGTCATGAATACATGCATTTATATTGTAGCCTTAGGTGTAGAGATCACTTCGGAAGCTCAAATATTATAGAAAGCACTACCAAACTTTAGTAAACAAATGTGCAATTTAGAGGCTTTCAAACATCACTTTCCTTTAGTCACACACACACTCCTTTTTGCAAGGCTCTTCCCATAGGATATGGATATAATTTATATGAATTTGGATTGATAAAAAATCTATGTGACATCATCATATGGCATCTCCAAAAGTTCTTAGGCCTCTCTTTTGACGTTTTAGGGAAATAGTCCCTAAAGTTTAGCCCTTCAACTTGGGGATGGATTTCAAGAACCTACCTGATAACCTATTATCTAAAACATGGTTGAAAAATCACCTTCAACATACAAAAATTTCATGAAGGTTATTTAAACATATTTACACACCTTTGAACAACATTTTCAAATCTTTGTGGGGCCACCTATAGATGTGTATTCTTATATGTAGGTAGTAGCTGTGAGTTTAGGCAATATACATGATATGTGATCATCCAATGAGGTTCAGACTTTCTCAAGGTCTCCTAATGAAACCTTCCCACCTTTAAATATTCGAAACATGTATCAATAATCCTATTCTAACATTCTTAGTCTCCTGAGAGCACTTGTAGATGTACAGTTATGCCTCTAGGACATTGAGTATGAATATGAGCCATGTGCATGGAATGTCTAGGGTTTAAATCAACCATATACTCTCCCAAGGTATTAAAATTAATGTTTACAACATTGAAAAGTTTGAAATAAGTTTCAACACTCATTTCAACATGATATATTTTTATAAGCACTTATAGGTGCATATCCATAGTATATGACTGTGTATTTGGGTTACAATGACTGTCACAACTCTATATGTGTTATTTGGAGGTTTGGATTGATTGATAATGTTGTAATAGTATGTTCACTAATTTTTGGATCTCCCTAACACCTCCATGAACATGTTTAGGACCCCAAGTGAAAGTAAGCAACAAGATAACTTTATCACTCATTTTTATTACAACCTTCATGATGTTAATATTGAAGAGTGTGTTTGGAAATAAGGAGGTTATCATGACATTTTATATGCATTTAAAATCATATCACACTTATTTTTATCAATTTTAGATAAAAAGACCTTATACAAGTTTTGAAACCTGACTGCAAACACTGTATCATACTCTGCATGCAACTTAAGAGGTTTGAACTCATCAAAACACTTAAAAACATGAAACCAAAGATGGAAAACAAATTTTAATGGATTTAAAATTATATTGAAGTCATTTCACTAGATATATTATAAAAATATACTCAAACAGAGGTAAAACCTATAGGGTGTGGGGATTAGCATGCAAAAATAGACAATCAACTTGTTAAGGATTATTCATAAAGTATAGACCACCATTACTCCAAATCCAAACATGAAAATGATTTTTACCATTTTTACTATCTACCACCAAGATAATTTAATGTGTAAGTCCTCTTATTGTCCATACCAAGAAGAAAATTATTGATTAGTTCTACTTGATTATTAGAATGATGGAGAGGTAGAATAGTTTTAGCCTATTTTTGGCACTTTCAAAGAATTTTGAGCATGTAAATGGAGTCAAGGAAGCTTAATATCCATTCAAAAGTATTTTACCATGTGTCATTCTCTCTCATAGGCCATACAACCTTTGAAACTCCAATTTTTCACTTATTTTCTTTATTTTTAGTTAACAACTATAATTTTCTAGTAGTACGAACATTCTTAACAAGGAATATGATAGGTAATAACATGAGGGATGTTGAGAAGGATTTAAAAGACTTGTATACCTAAGAAAATTGTACTACTTTCATTAATGGCCAATATATGACCCTTAGGTGACACAAAATGACATAATGTATTAGGTTTCAAATCAATCTAAGTATAGGATCCATGCAAATACAATAGACACTTAGGTGTGAGGAAATCACTTGGTATGAATTTTATTTTGTCTACTTGTGGTGATTTTTGGTAGGTGGCTAACTAACTCTCTTCTAACTCAATAATCATTAGGAAGTAGGTACATGGGATGATCATGGCATGAAAGAAGTAAGGTAGTGGAACTAGAAAAATGATTACATTGAGTTCTAGCTCAACACCTAGTGTGATCCTTTCACTATGGTACTAAGATGCTCCCAAGTGCTATAAAAGTGAAGTTAATTTAGTGAACAAGGGAGGAGATGGTAGTAGAAAAGCCTTTTAGGATTGATTCTAAATTATATGTTTACCACTAGAGCATAGAGTTTAGTTTGGGATGGCTTTGAGCCCCATTGTAGTACTCAATCTCTCCTATGAGCCTCTGGGCCTTTAGCAGCTTTGAGATGAACATTTGCTTATTTTCCATTTATATATAAAATATTTTTATGTCAATATCCTTTCATAAAAACATTCCATTTTATTATCACATGATTTGTGATGCATTTTTTTCCAAACCATAAAATGACTAATAATTTACACATCATAACACAACAAAATGAGTAGGTGTAGAAAAATTTAATTAGTAAGTGATTGAAAATGTTTAATATTAACATATTTACCTTACTTGGTCTAATTTATATTTCACTAATTATAAATATATAAGAGAGTCTCTATTATCTTTCAAATATTAATAATATCATACAAACATTATTTTTAAAACCTCATTCATATGTATTCAACTATAGGTTCATACTATAAAATTTCTAGTAGTCTCTATATTTCGACAATAAGAACATTCTAGGTTGGTGTAGCCACCCATTTTTTTTACAATCTTATTCAAAATATTCATTTTTCACATAAATTTTCTTGTTTGGATTATTATTGAAGAATGAATGGTCCATTGGCATGTCATAACTCAAGTCTTATTTTATCTCACTTATCAGATTGTTAAAGTATATATATGTCATTATTTTATCTTATTATATTATTTTTAGGTTATTTCCAATTTATTTATATATATCTCTATGTTTATTTCATGTACTTTTTACAAGTCCACATTACATGGAAATTGACACACTATGGACTTGTCATGTAATGTAGACTTATCCCAATGTAACTTATGTAAAATTTTCACATCTCTATGTTAGTAATAATAATTTTTGTTATCATTGGTTATATTTATTTGGTTCACTCATGTGTCAATGAGTCCATAAAATAAAATTTAAAAGTCTATATAAAAAATTATCTTGTAAAGGAAAAATCACTTACTCTCATTGATCAAAATATATTCAAAGTTTTCTGTGTTGATTAACTAACTTGTCTACATATTCAAAGTCTAAATATTTTATTTTCATTCTAATTTCAAGGTAATTAATATGAAAATGAGCATATATTATTTCATCCATGATTTCACACACAAACACACACACACACACATCTAGGAGCAAGAACTACATTGGCTTAAGGACCATTTGGGCTATTTAGGCAATGATAAATTACATATGGGTTTTTGAGGTTAACTTGGATATTCCCTTAACCCTATTCTCCCATTTTTAATTTCATTAAAATTTATATTATGTTTAGGAATTGTAATTTTTCTTTTTACAGGTCATTCACATATCAAATCGAGCTTCACACATATACATACAACATAGAAACACATGCAAATATACCTAGATTTCTAGATACAACACATAGTTTGATAGGAGGTCATAATAGGCATAAAACATTATATTGTTCACTTTATCCCCTTATATGAATTTATCCCTATATATTTTTATTCCCTACTTATGAAAATGACAAATTCATAGATTTTTAGTACCCAATTTATTAACTCATAATATTTGAGTATCTACAAATCATTCAAGACCCTTTCCTATATTACCCATTACATTAGAACCCCACTAGGGTATATTGTAAGTTACAATTATTGTTTGAAAAATACTTAGCTCATTCATTTTCAATAATTATCATTATGTTTCACTATTTGATTACTAAAGACATAAAATAGTAACTACAAAAAATACAACTAACCCACTAGTTAAGATGTGATCCACTTAGATTTAAAACAATATATAATATATTAGAAGATTAGATTCCTCATATAATGTATAATCGAGTGAAGGGTACATAAGTATACTTAGATAATAAACATTTACAACTATACAAAAATATATAATTTCTACTATTTACAAAGTTCAGACTTATGTACAAGATATAGAACCAATGTTGTACTAAATACTCATAAATCATAATGTACACTTTATTACATTTCATCACTGAATATCAAAATACCCATGATAGGATGTACAATGGTAGATTTAAGCCTCATAATAAATCTCACTAATAAATACAAATATCCATGAGTATTATTCCAAGATGGTTGATCATCTGAATAGATGGAAAGCATCATCAAGGTGATTTTCCTCCAACCATATACCATCAATCTCCTACACACCTCGCCATTGGGAGTGGCGCTTCCTTTCATAGAGGGGAAGATAAAAGTAGTGAAAATACCAAGTTTAATTGAATATGTGTATTTTATAATCACTAATAGATGCAACAGTCACATAGATAATGGAAACTATTCTTTATCTAATATGACATCACACATACACATGTAAACTAAAAATCATAGTGGAATTACAATGTCTCAGTTATAACATTAATTTGGCCAAATTTTTCATTATAGAGTTCAAATCTCTCATGAATCCAAGTAAATTTCACAAAAACATTCTTTGCTAATGAATTTAAATCTATCATATAATACCAAATGATAGATATATACACTACATGCTAGCAACCTCATATACGTATTACATGTTTTCAAATGAAGCATGCATGGTAAAATATCATAAAATAATTTCAAAGTATAATAACTATAGATTTTCAGCATATACTACTCATCAAATCAAATCAAATATTAACTTATTCAATTTAATATAAGGTCAAAACATCCATATAATTCATAAAAAGCACTTTATTTTCCCACAAAACAAATATTATTAACACATCTAAGGTTTTTAGGTTCTTATCAACCAATAACATTCATAATTCTAAATTATAAGCATAATGATGTACCTAGATTATAAAAAATCAAGTGATAAATACATTGTTTTCATCTCAAAGGAATTTCATACTTTTAGTTTCTTTTTAAAATTATACAATTCATGTATTAGATCTAACAGAACACTAAATGACATATTTGTATATACCTAAGAATTACTTATTATTATGTATCAGGCTACAAATATTCTTGTTTACTTTTAGACCAACTTTAAAATTTTATTACCTATTTTTACAATTTATTAATCAGTTAAAGCTTATATTTTTAACTATTATGTATATAAAATTTTATGGCTTTCAAAATAATCCTTATTAAGAAATATGAACTCTTGAAAGTATGATTTATTGTATAAAGGGAATTCAAATTTTATTAACACTATTTTATTTACAATTAAAACATCATCAAATGCAGTATCCACTTTCCCACATATGTCAACACTATATGGTACCATATAAAATTATTTTATCCTTCTATAATTATGTATGCATTTAATAGTAAATAAGTCCCTAAGATCAACTGAATCACCATTGTATACAATCTAGTCTTGTATTACACATTGTCTTATATATTTATATGTATGTAAACATTTATATCTTGTTCAAAATAATAATAAATTAAGCGTAGTCCATCCTAAGGCTTAAACACATAGGCATGAATTTTTATTCTAGAACAAGAACAACTACAGGTTGAAAATATAGATATATGAAATCATGAAAATGAGCTTATCATACCATTCAATGGTTCTTCATGTAGATATGCATATACAATCTATATTATTCCATTTCATGTGTGTGTGTGTGTGTGTGTGTGTGTGTGTGTGTGTGTTCATGCATAAACACATACATAAATACATATATAGCTATTATGAGTTATAAAATACAACCAACTACCAATTCACACTCCAAGTTCACTCTATCACTTAGATTCATATCACATGGGTTTGTAAAAAATTATATCAATAAATATGAATTGTTATTTGTGTAAACATAAATGTGGTTTTAGATAACTACTTATTATAAAACAAAATAACCTATAATTTATGTACAAGGTATACAACTATAGGTAATAACTATAAATTGTAGCCCTTAAGAATACAATCTAACAACCATTATTTTTTCTTTTAAAACTAAGATAAACAACTTTGGCACAAAGTTTCCAATCAAAGTTTAACATGGAAAAATGTAATAAGCTCCATAATTGTCTCATATCTAACACATGAAATAGACCAAGTACATACCTTATCAAATAATTGATTAGGAATCATTTTAACCACTTAATATTTAGATGGAATTGGGTTAGTATAGGTAAAATCACACGCTCCTATCCATGTACTTCACTATGGCCTTCCTATTAGAACCATCACTAACTTATACACTTACCCAAGTTTTTGCACTTGATATATGATATCATGTACCTCATTCGGTAAATCATAAACTTTTATAGAAACATTGTTGTAAATAAAACATATTCAATAGAATAATCATCATACTAATCTTACATAAGCAATATATACCAAACTCACATGCAACAATAGTAGCCAAGGTAGGGTAAATTTTAGTGGCCCATATAAAAATGAACTTGGGTTTTTTTGGTGAATTTATAAGTATGTGTTTCTAAAGTATAGTGAAATTTTATGGATGATGTTTAGGAATATAGGAAAATGGACATGTAAAACAAAAATTACTATACAATTTATGCTAATGATCGACTATATATAAAACTCATAGATAGATGGTAGATATGTTAATATGCCTTGTAAATTTAGTCATTGAATTATTATATATTACATATAATGGAGAATAAACTCATATTGACTTTCATGGAGTGGAGAATTATATTTATATGCATGAAATTTATTTGAAATAGTAGGTGATCTGACCTAGAAAACTTACAACCAAATAATTTAGGTGAATACATATTTTTCACCACCTGATAAAATATAAAAATGGAAATTTCTAAAACCAAAATATTTGTGAATTAACAAAGAATAAAAATAAAAATTTACCCTGGGTCAAGGGAAAGGACTATTTCAAAAATGAATGAAAAGATCTAGGATACTTTACAAAAAAACACAACACATTTGCAGGATGAAGCATACATCATCCTACTAGGTAGCTTAGGGTGGTTAGATTATCATTTATTTATTTGATCACAAGAATACGTGTACCATGGAAATTTATTTTATTAACATATATTTATTTAGCCCTTAAAGTATTTCAACAACCATGCTTATATTCCATTTTTTTAACAACTTATCCATTTCTCATGGAAGGTTTAGTCTCATGGCCTTATCCTAATTGTAAGTCAAGACATGAATTAATTCATTAACTTAATATATTTATCCAAACCTTATAATAGATCATGTACACACAACTCCAAGCATTCATTGATTTAATTTCCTCATGAGTTTAAAATAACTCTATGTGTTTATATTAGCTTTACTAATTAACCTTTGTTACTTAAAAGAATTATCACAACTTAGATCAATGTCCTTTAGACTACTAGTTTCAATAATGGTAAATGCCTTAAGGCTTGGAACATTACTCTTTCTTATCTTCTAAGATATTTATCAATCCCAACTTAATGATTAAAACTCAAGTCATTAACCTTTACAAGTTCTTTGTCATTATAAAAAATACGAATACTTGTATTTATTCCATAATTCATTCTATGTGAGGAGCATATGTGCTTCAAGCACATCTTAATTCAATTGATATAACTATTGGAATTTAAGATGTTAAATTTCTTATTTATTTCCAATATTATTTTGAGATTAACTTTCTTAGGTGAGATTTTTCTTAAATATTTTCATCTTAGTTTTTATTTGTTCCACTCAACATTTTAAGTTAATTAAATAAGGCTTTCATAACTATTCTATTATTTAAATAGTGATATCATTGATTCACCTATAAAAGTATTTGAATAATTATAAATAAAGACCTCATAACTCAAACACTTTTCTTAACATGATAAATATATTTGTATTCAAGACTAAGACACAACATCATATTTGTAAATTATTATGTTATTAATAATCATTTAAGAAAATATTGGACTTTAATGAATTTTTGGAAGTCCTTAAAAGAATCCTAATAAAGGATCTATATTCATAACTAAAACATTTCCTATATTAAGATAGGTCTATGTATTATTATAGTCTATTGAAGGCATATATAAATGATAACTAAATAATAATTAACTTAGCTTAATTTTCAAAAGTAATACACACACACACACACACACACACAAACACACACACACACACACACACACACACACACACACACACAAAGTTATCATAACTCTATAACTTTGGTGTTCATCTTAATTAACACAACATTCACATATTTATATGCAAATATATCTCTCAACTTCATTTTAAAATAAATAATAAGTAATAATAACAATAACCAACTAACTCAATGACATCTACAGGAGACAAAAAGGATAATATTATTCCTTAGTGTTATAAATTTATAAGGTTTTATGCACAATTTTCCCATTATATAACTAAATGAACTTTGTTCAAATCAATCAAAGAGATGCATCGGCAAATGAAATGTAGGAATAATAATTTTAGATTAAAATAAAATTATGTCTAAAACAAATATATCAAAACTAAACAATACTACATCAATAAATATTAAATTCATCTCAAATAGCTATAAGTCCATATTTTTAAATGCCAAAAAAATATTCCATAAACCATTTATTTATGGTAACTCATGATGAATGGATTGACAATTTAAGGATCAAAATCAATTTTATAATTACAATTCAATTTTGAATATTACTAACTTATTAACAAAAATTAAACATAACAAATATATTTTGTACCATTATCACAAACATTAATATGATTAAATAAGTAAATTATAAATTACTAAATCAACTTGTTTTATAAATGATTTTATTTTCTTTATATTCAATACTAAAATAATTCAAACCTATGAGAAGTACAACCAAGCAATATTTTGCATACAAATCTAATGAAGTGAATTCCCACCTCTCTATTCCTAATTATCCCAGCCATAAGTGGCTCTAGACCACCCCATTCATCAATTTTATGTGAATGTAGATAGAGAGAGAATTTATTAAGGTAAATAGTGACTATTAAGCTTGACTTACAAAACAAATAGATGAAAAAATTTAAATAATAGTGTTTACATTCATGGTTAACAAAACTAACATCTTTGTAGTTGTTCCAACTAATAAATCTTGTGTTTGAGATTTTAAGATGAAATATTAAGAGTGTAGTCCATGGTATTTCACCCACAAAACATAATTATTCATTAGGGTACAACAACCAAAATAAATTCAATTGTATTACTTCTAGTAACCCCAAATACAAACAATATTCTTTAAATATTTCTAAGTAAAATGAACCTAAATAACACAAACAAATTTTGAGAATCAAACTAAACAACATATGTAAAACAACATAAGAAATCCACTAAAAAATAATCTCAATCAAACATAAATTAGTCTAATTATGACATCAAAACTCAACTCAAGTTCTCATGCAAGACAACATATTCACACAATTAATGTAAATAAGGTTAACTACACTATTCAAAGAAAAACAACATCAAAATCTAAAAGTGTCATCTCAATGTTGACCAATAGGGTCAAATAAAAAGCATGATGAAAAGATCCTGTTAGATCAACATATCCTTGATTTCTTGCTTTTGCAAAAGGGGAACCCTTATCAATGTTTAAAAATATTTGAACCTTGAAAGATTGCTTAAAAATATATTATTTTTTTTTAGAATTTGAAGATCATCCACTTGAAAGGGATATGCTTTATACATGCTTAATGATAATGATTATGTTTTTGGACTAACTTTGATAATGGTTTATCTTTGAAGATTGAATTTTAGGTTACATAAATAAGGTTAGGGTTCCCTTACAGAAAATCCTAACATTTAAATTCAAAAGTTGGAAGGAAAGCTTAATTAGAAAGTAGCCTTCAAAGAAATCATTTTGGGCACTATTTCTTGTAGATATTTTCTCCCAAAAAAATCAACCCTTTGGCTTTTATGAAATGTACCCTTCGGAATAATTGGTTAAGACACTCTCTCAAAAAAGTGACCCTTCAAAAAATTTGTCTTGGTCCACTTTGGTAGAAAGTACCCTTTAGAGAAATTGTTTTAGGCACTATTTCTTGTAGACATTTTATTCGAAACAAATCAACCCTTCGACTTTTCTAAAACCTACCCTTCAAAATAATTGGTTAAGACACTTTCCTAAGAAAATGACCCTTTGGAAAATGTTTAAGGGCAACTACATGAAGTATTTTTAGGTTGCTTGTTTTATGCCTAACCCTAATATTTACTCTTTATGGGGACCAATCATTGACAAGTACACAAATCATAGTCAACAACCTACACTTGCTTATAGATCCAATTTGATTGTGCAAAATCACTAGAGACTTTTTAATGTAGTATAACCTTGAGGATTAATAAAGGGACATATTTCTTAACCCTTAGAGTAACCCCATGTGTTTTTTTAACATAAATAGACTTAGGAAGCATACTTTTAACCTAAGTCATATCAAAGCTTAGAGCTCATTAATTTGTGTGCATCTTCACAAATCGATAGCCTACACTTCATCATTGGAATTTATTCGATAGTGTAAAATGGCCAAAGGCTTTCAACCTAATTGAAGTTTTAGTAGCTAATCAAAAAGACTTAAGGGATCACATATCATGAAGACTTGGTCACATGGCCTAAAGAAGATGCTTTCAACTTAAAGAACAATGTGTTTTTCAACACAACATGACTATAAGTCTTAAGATTAATCCCTCTAAGTACATTATATGAGCTTAAATTTGACAAACTCACACCTATAATTTTATCTTTATGAGAATGTTTTTTGATGTTCATGAGGATGTCAAATTTAAGATAGTCTAAGTACATTAGATGAGCTTAAATTTGATAGCCTCATGCCCATCATTAGACATTATTGAGAAATTTTTATGACCTTCATGAGGTTGTCAAATATAAGATAGTCTAAGTACATTATATGAGCTTAAATTTGATATCCTCATGCCCCTCATTTGACATCCATGAGAACATTTTTGATGCTTGTGAGGCCATCAAATTTTACATAGTCTAAACATTCAAACTTAGCAAAGGGATGTATCTCATAACCCTTTAAAAGGCCCCTTTAATTTTTAACATGAAAAATTATTATAATGGATTTTAACCTAAGTTTTTATTAATCTTGAAGCTTGTTAACTCATATGCATCTTTTCATATCTGATGATCCATGCTTCATCATAGGATTTGATCCAATAGTTCAAAGTGGCAGAAGATTTTTTAATGAGGATAAATCATAATGAAGGTGAAAAATAAAAAAACACTTCATGAATTGAGATCAATGGATGATGCTCACTCGTAGATCTATTCCAATGACATGAAATGAAGGAAACTTTCAAAGACTAATAGCTAGATTTTGAAAGGAATTTTGTAGGAATAACATGAGAAAATTTATTAATTTTACACCTCTACCATTAAATAAATAAAAAACCTAGCTCACCAATGTAAAACCCTATTCCTTGTTCAATTGAGCCATAATTGCATTCAAAAGAGCTAAAAATCACCTTGAGAAGAGTTAAAAGGCACTCATCAAGATCACACAGTCTAAAAGAAATTAATTGGTTGGAGGAACATGAATGTTTCTAGACAAAAATAGAGAGATGAATTTGAGGATTACTTGTCAACTAAAAATGGAGGAATATGTTACAAAGACACTGAACTGGGCATGGGAGCCATGAATAATGGTTTGAAAAATGGATTTGAAATATTATTTATGATTGACCTACAATTATTAGCTCCCAATGAGAAATGAATTTTGTAGTTTAAAGGAGGAATTAATATCTCATGGCAATCCAAATGTCTACACTTCATCCCATAGCTACCAACCCAGAGGTACTCCATTCTGTCGATATCCTAGCTCTTATGTTCATTGATTGTAGAGTAGATGGAGACTAGATAATTAAGGATGGTAAATCAAAGAGGGTTGTTTGTATAGATATAATAGCTTTTAAATTATAATATAATATTCTTAAGACTCACAGAAACCTCCCTACAATCAAGGAATGAACCACTAAAAATGACTTACATAATATCTTTAGACCATGGCTGGATAGAGGAACTCATGTAATGAGAAACCATGATGGTAAAATATCAATTGTATAATTTATGGAAGGGACTAGAATCATCATGAATTTATTTAATAGGGATTCTATAGTAGTAATTACATCCTATGTTTACCCCAGGTGGGTCTCCTATGTCTATTTCATGATAGAAGAGAAACTGACTCCACCTATTTTAGAAATGATAAGTATCTATCTAGGGAGATTATTTAATGGAATTAAAATGAAGATAAGCTAGCTATTCACAATGATGTCTTAATTTTTAGACACATTCATGGTGTTAACCTTCATCCCTAGCATCAAGAATTGGTCCCCTTATAATAAGATTACCATTTCTCACAATCACCCCAAATTGTACATATTCAAGTATAAAGACCACATGCAATTCATTTTTGATTGCATATATCCCACTATAGTTAGGATAATTACTAGAATTCTAATGCCCAAGGTTCCCCCCCCTCATTAGGAAAATTTTAGATCCCATTAGAGATATCTGGTTATACCTTGATTGTAAAGTCATTAGAGTTGAAGGTTTCCAAACCTAGCCCCTCAGATTACCAGTGCATGTCCCAATCAAGCTAGCTGAGAGTGAGATTGCTCATCAATTCCTTCATGTTGTCGACCATGTATGTAGATAGAAGAAGAAATGCATCCTACATATATTCCCATGTCTGATTGGGAAAATAATGATTCATGTATGAAAATAACTAGAGATCTTAGCAAGGAATAGAGAAGCATTATACTTCCAACTAGATGACCTCAAGACATGGGATCCAAACCGTAATTTGATCTCTCATCTAAAATCTATAAAATATCATAAGGCTCCTTATGAACATCAATTAGGTCCATATGACTACTTATACATAAATACAACCAAATTTTAAGAAGTGATGGCTAGGTTTAAGGGGCATGGATTCAAATTAGAACATAGATTATAGAGGGAAGAAAAACCATTAGGAGAAATATGGAAAATGAATCCCTTGTAATACCACCTCTTACCTTCTACTTTGGGTCCACCACAAGTGCCTCAAGGTCTACCTCAGTAACAACAACCACCTCAGTAATAGGTGCCCAAAATTGAAGGACCTAGTGAATAAAATATGGAACATAGGATAGAAGAGGGACCCTCTACCTCAACTCTCCCTCAAAGACCCCCTTCCCCTATGGAATATGTTGATATGGTTACCTTGGAACCCTATGAAATAGTGGATGAATTCTTCAAGGAACTTGTAGATACATATGGGTTGGACAAGGAAGATGATAAAGAAGGGGAGGCCATAGTTGAGGTGGTATTAATTGAAAGTCCTCAAGTTGAAGAGATAGATAAAGGTAAAGGAATTGCCTTAGATATAGTCCCTATGACCAAAAGAAATAGATAGATATATATGGATTTGGTGCCTATAGCATCCAAAAAATCCAAGTGGATTCCCCCAACAAGTGAGGTGAACTTGTTTAGTGATGAATTTCCCATAAATAGACCTGTCATCCCTAACTTGTTCATCTATGGGAAGTTATAAAAGATACTCTCTAAGACACATTCATGGGATTTAAATAGCATTACCAATGTTAAATTCAATGATGAAGTCCAACCTTGGATCTTAGAGATCATGAAGGAACAAGAGGAGAGGATAATGATTGAGGTTGTTAAGGAGAGAAGTAAGAAAATAGAAGAATCAAGGAAATCAAGAGGGGTTGGTTTAGAAATACTAGAGGCTTAAAAGCTTTCAAAAGAAGAGCCCAAGGTATAATTTAACCCTGATATAGATACACTAGATAAAGTCACTACAAAGAAAGAAACCATTGAAACTAACTCTCTAAAGAGTGGAACCATTTTTAGGGATCACTCCAATCTAAGGTCAAGTAGTAGGGTAACACCCCATTCATCAAGGAGATATTATAAGTATATTGCAATGCTAGTCAATAATGACTATGGTGGGAATTTAGGGAATGAAGCAAAGGATCTTGAACTTGGAGAAAGAGAATAAAGACTTAGAGGCACAAGTCTCACTATCAATTCTAGAGGACCTGCTAAAGATGTTAAATAAGTACCTCATAGATTCCTTAGAATGATTAAAATCCATCAAAATTAGGATTAATACCTTGTAACTTCAAGTTAAGAAGGCACAAACATTGATACATCAATGAAAAGAAACCAAAGACTAGGTGATAGAGCTAATCAAAGTGAACATCACCAAAAATCCCCTAGATTTCAATATCATTAAAGAAATACAATTGAATGCCATTCAAGGGATCCTGGTGGATCAAATATAGGAATTAAATTCATAATACAACAAGGCTAATGACTTCATGGAGGAAGATACAGAATAGGTGAATAGAATTGAGAAGTTATTAAGAACCTTGTTGGTGCCCCCTTCTCAACCTACTACCACCAACCTAATGCATGACATGGAATTCCAATAAGGAATCTAAGATTTCATCCAAAGCATCAAGGATGGTCATCTTTGCATGATTTAACACATATTTGATCTAATTCAATTAAATATCAGTATCTTTTACATTTTCATACATAAATCTTTACAAATTAAGATTAGTGTGCATATTATTTGTTGCTCTTTATGGTAATTAATGTGTTACACTATATTTCAAATTAGGATTCTTAGTTCTCAAGCTAGAATTACCTATAATTGGGACTAGATCTCACTCAAAAACTGGGGAACCTTTACTTGAACTTGAGACACACTGATGGGATAGAAAGGATAAAGGAAGGCATATATGTTTAAAATATTTTCCACATATGCCCCTATAAGGAGTCCTTGCATTCAACCTTCGACCAGATATGGATTGGCTTAGAATTTCTCCTATCAATGTTCTCAGTGTAGTTCATGATTTTCCATAAAATCTTGAGAAATATTTGCCTATTTTTAGTCTAACTGGTATGGTCACTATCAAGGAACATGTCAAGTCATTTAAAGCTAATTTAAGGATCTTAAATGTCATTCATGAGGATGTAGCTTATATTTTAATCACTTTAACCTTCAAATATGTTTCCTATGATTGGTTTTTAAATCTACCTAATGATTGTATCACTTCTTAGAATAACTTTGACACCATCTTTATTGATCAATTTGGGAAGATCATTAACCCTTATGTCATATATCATCAGTTTACTACCATCAAGAGAGATACAAGTGAACCTATTATGATCCAAAACTCAGAAGCTTTGGTTGAAAGATACTTCAAGAAACAAGAACAACACAATAAAAATAATGCTATCTTTGAGAAGAGATGTTTTATTTATGAAAATTTGTAGATCCAAACATATGCTTATCTCTGAGAAGAGATGTCTACTTTCCCTTTCAGGATAAATATTAATTTATAAACATTTTTAAGGTAGGATGAAAATTTTTAATGTCACCAATATTGAGGGAGATCAAGTGGTTCACCTTCCATGATTTACAACAATACAGGATTCAAGGAATTACTATTTTTAGAAACTTACTATTTTTAGATTACACAACTAAAATTGAAATTTAGGTCACTTTCATTGGGTTTTCAAGGGTCAAAATACATCAAGTGGATCTCCATGCCATCTCAAAACTTTTTCCTCATTCTTAGCTTTCCAACAGTTCAAATGGCAAGTCGATTGGAGCTATGGTGAAAAAGTTATGGCTCTGAAAAGTTCTGTCATCAATTGGGGTAAAAATGTCACCTAAATTAATACCTAAAATGTTGCTCAAATCATATTAGGTATTTTAATTCCATGTTGTAAAATATTTATAGTACAACCATAGATAATTACAAGCTTAATTAACCTTAGGCCTTATAAATATACAAAGATGTTGTAGATCCCATGACTTCTATGTTTTTAAAGAGAACCCTTCTACCTATTACCACATTAGCTCAAGCTTATTTAGAAGTAGTGGTCATTAGTGACCAAATTCAACCTCAAGGGAAAATGTCTTACTCCATTCCAAATATCAACCCATATATTTTATCCTTGAACCTTTTCCTAGCTAATAACCAAAATGTTCTAGTTCTTAATCAAATACTAACTCTAACTATCTTGCCTATTGGTCATGTTGCTCTCAATCAAAAATTAGGTTTATTAGGTCAACAAACTAATACTGGATCTCAAGAAAATATTCAAAATGATCTAATACTTGTCAATATGACTAATAATATTCAATCCCAAGCTTATAAAGCTCCAAAGAATGAAAATGAGTCCATACTCAAAATGGTCCAAAAGATTAGTGCAAACTTCTTACAATTGATAAAGGAAGTTGGTAATGCTAATGATAGATTTGGAAGGAACTTCACCTTCCAAAATTTTAATATACCTATAAATAAATTCCATAATGATAAATTCTTTAATAACAACAAAGCTAATGATCCTTCTTCATCTAGGAAGAAGACTATGGACATCAATCTCAAAGATATTTCCCTACCTAATTATTGTAAAGTACATGCCTTCTAAGCACTATGAGATAGATTGTATTAAATTATATAAAGCTTTTGAAGACTTATAGGAAGATATTGAAACCTTTGAGGTTATCCCAGATAAGGAAAATATTGTTATTACTTCTGGATCTAAAGCACAAGATCAACTACACATGGTGGAGACCTTTCAATTTCCTTTCCAAGAAGATAATGAGGTTGATAATATTCTTGAATAAATCCAAGCATTTTGATAGTTCCTAAAGACTTAACCTCTACGGAATAGGGAATAAAAATATCTCTTGACAACTTCTACTCCTCCCAATAACTATGGGACTCCTCTAGATACAACTTTGACAAATGATCATGAGCCACCCAAAGGTAGTTATTTTAAGCCTTTGGATGAACCTTTGAATAAGACTGGATATAATATTGTTGAGGACATGAAGAAAACAAGAAAAATATCACTCTACAAGAACTACCATAGATAAGTGAGCAAAGAGACCTTATCTTGAAATCCTTGTCCAAGAACCCTGGAAAGCCACCAGAAAATGATAATACCAATGTAACTATAGAAGTGACAAAATTAGAGTCTCCACCATTTCTACTCATAATAAGAGTGTTTGGTAAGAATGTGCATAATTTTATACTAGACTCAAGATCTTCAACTAATATCATGCCTATTAGAATTTGTTAACAACTTTGCCTAAACCCAATCAAGTCAGACTAGGCAGTCACACAACTAGATAAATCAAAATTCAAAGTCATTGGAGAGTTGCTTAATGTTCATATTCAATTGGCAAGTGAACCTAGAGTTCAATAGTTTATTTATATTCAAGTATTATATATCCTTAATGCTTATAGGTTACTTCTAAGCAAGGAGTGGACCAAAGCTTTGAATGGGTACATGTCCATTGATTGTTCTCATTTTCGGTTGCCATGGAAGGGTGTTCCTGATCAGATAAGAGTTGAGAGAGAGAGAGCCAAGGATGAAGCATATGATAACAAAATATAATGTAGTTAATAAAAGGGTAAAATTTATTGATTCTAATCTTGGAATATTCTCCTTAGAAATTTCACAAAATTTAGATTCTAAAATGCTTCCTCCAACACATATATTATGGAAGTTACATGTTGATGGAGCTAGATGCAAATAAGGATCAAGAGCTAGCATTGTGTTAGTAGACCCTATAGATAAACACTACCATGCTTCTTATAGGTTGTAATTTCCTTTCACTAATAACTTAGCTGAGTATGAATCTCTTGTTCTTGGACTATAACTTACCATCAAGCACAAAGTCAAAGAGATTCTGGTCTATGGAGACTTTGAACTTGTCGTCAACCAAGTGAGGAGTAAATACTAGTGCAAGTTGTCTTACTTGAAGAGATATCAGTTTAGGTTATGGGATTTGATTGAATATTTTGATGTCTTCACAAATCTTATCTATTCCAAGGGAAGAAAACAAGGTTACTTATGATCTTGCTTCTCCTACAACCAACCTCATGCCAAATCAAGATTCCCCTGACTTCAGTACTGAGTTGGTACCTTTCCCATCAGTCCCTAATAACATCAATCACTTATAGGTTTTTAATGATGATTAGTATATCATTGATTTCTTTACCAACTTTGGGGCCTTTGAAGCCTATATCATTAATGAAGTAGATGAAATCTCTCTTGAAAAAGAATATAATGGTAATATCATCCAGCTTAGTGATAACAAGATACCTAAAGGGATGATTAATTTAGAGAGTCTATTTGATAATGATAAGCTTACAGAGGTACCTAAGGTACCTAAATTGAGTGGAAAAGACTACCAACTAGTATATCTCAGTCTATAATGCCAACCTCAACTAGTGATTATAGGGAAAGCATGCTTGAAATAATTTGACCTAAGGTTCATAACTCATACAATACCTCTCAAATAAAATTGTAAGCCTTTCAAGCAAAAGCAAAGGCTAGTCAATCATGTCTTAGAGCCTATGATCTATAAAGAGGTCAAGAAACTATTGGATGTAAGGATTGTCTTTCCTATCAGACACTCCACTTGGGTTAAAAACATAGTCCCATTAATAAATAAGAATGGGGAGATTAGATTATGCATTAACTTTAAGAACATGAATAAAGCTTCTGAAAAGGACAACTATCTTCTACCTTCTTTAGACCAAGTCATACAAGTTATTTCAGAGTCAGCTATGCTATTTTTCTTGGATAGATTCTCACATTATAACCAAGTGTTGGTTGATAAAGAGGATAGGATGAAGACAACATTTAAGACCAAGTGGGGAACCTATTCCTACAAGAGGATTCACTTTGGGCTTATCAATGTAGGAACAACATTTCAAAGGGCCATGGACCATGCTTTCAAAGGTTTGGTAGGCAAATGTATCATCATCTATATGGATGATTTGATAGTTTTATCTAAGAATAGAAAGGATCAATTCATGCGCTTACAAAAAGTGTTTGAAAGGTGTAGAATATATGGCATTTTCCTCAACCAAAAGAAGAGTATATTTCATGTCATAGAGGGGAAACTACTAGGCCATATTATTACCAAGCAAGGTATCTCTATAGATCCTGATAGAGTGGAGGCCATATCCAAAATTGAGTTTCCTAACAATAGAAAATATTTTAATTCATTCTTTGGGAAAATTAATTTTGTAAGGAAATTCATCTCAGGCTTTGCTAAAATTGTCAATCCTTTGAATGACATACTAAAGAAGGATGCCAAGATCTCTTAGAATGATGAATACAAGAAGACTTTTTTTGATATTAAAAGGGAAATAAATAAAGTCCCATTTCTCATAAGTCCTAACTTCTCAAAGGATTTCTATTTGTATTCATTTTATTCTAAGCATATTATGGTTTTAGTACTAGCTCAAAAGGTTGATGGGAATGATCATCTCATAGATTTCATGAGCACTAATTTCAATAATGTTGAAGTGAACTATTGTATGATTGATAAGAAATCTTATGCATTGGTAAAAGTAGTTAAGAAATTTAGGCATTATATCCTTAGGAATAAAGTACATGCTATCTTTCCAGACCTAGCTACAAAACTCATGATGAGTCAAAATGAACTTGGAGAAAAGAGAGGCAAATGGATGTTAGTTCTACCAAAAATGAATTTTACCAAGTTGGTAAGATGCCAAGGCTTAGTTTAAATTATTTCCTATTTTAACCCCAAGCTCCATGTCATTCAAGTTGATAAACAAAACTTCCATCCTAATGAGTGGTATGGCTCTATCATCTACCTACTTATCAATGGTGTTTGTCCCCCAGGACTCACTAGACAATAAAGGAGAACCTTGAGGCTCAAATTAGCTCACTAACTCACAAATAATGGAGTATTGTATATAAGGAACTTTGAGGTAATTTATTTATGGTATGCATCTAAAGAAGCAACAACTTAGATCATGACTACCTTCCATGAGAAGCTAGGAAGTGGACACCCTTTAAGAAGAACCATAAATCAAAAGATCCTTAGACTTGGGTATTATTGGTCTACTCTCTTTAAATATATTAACAATCATGTGAGGGAGTGCCATACATGCTAGATATTTATCACAAAATATCCAAAGGCAGCCATGCCTTTGCAACCTGTGATAGTTGACAAACCCTTTGCACAATGGGGGTTAGAATTTGTAGGGGTGATCAACCCTAATTATTTTGAATGCCATCAATTTGTCCTTACTACTACTGACTATTTTATAAGGTGGAGTGACGCTATTTCCACCAAACATTGGAGGATAGAAGAGGTAATTAACATCATGGAAGAAAACATTTTCAAAAGATTTGGAACTCCAGTCTCTTTGGTCTATGATAATGGATCTGCCTTCACTTATATTAAGATGACTAAATGGGAATATGATAATGGAATCACTCTAAATTTTGCATCCAATCATTATCCCCAAGGTAATAGAGTCTCTAAATCTACAAATAATATTTGATGAAGGCTATCAAGAAGTCTATGGAAGACAAATGAAGAACATGGCACAAGATCCTAAAGTATGCACTATGGGTAGACAAGATAAGGATTAAGCAAGCCCTCAAAGCTTCACCATTCTTGCTAGTGTATGGACATGAACCTATCTTCCCCATAACCATCAAGTTTCCCACATTTACCTTCATGCAAGAGTATATAAAATAAATCCAAGACCTTGATAGATCAAGGATACTAGACATTATTCAGATGGACGATGCTAGAGATAAAGCATTTGCTAACTTTAGTAGGCATCAAACAATAGTGAAAAGGTGGCTTGATAAAGGATCTCAAATCAAAGCGTTTAGGAAAGGATACTTATTCCTCCTCTAGGACAAAGCTTTGGATCCAAAAGGGAATCATGACAAACTCACACCTTTATGGATTGGGCCATATCAAATTGCAAAGACATTGGGAAATAACACCTTTAAGATAAAAGACCTCCAAGGAGTAGAGTTCACCTTTCCCACCAATGGGAATTATCTCAAGCATTAATTTGTTTATACTCCATCAATATTCTTCATGGACTAAAATATATAAGATTTGTTATATTAGAGTAGGTAGGTTAGCTAGTTTCTTTTCATGTTTTCCCTTCTTGCTTTGCTTGTACATATTTGTTTACTTCTTGGTTGTTTCTTTTTATTGTGTGTTTGCTTTGTGTTTTTTTTATTTTGATTGGTTTTTCTCTTTTGTTTCCAATAAGTCCTATGGATATTAATTTCTCTAGTTTTCATGGGACTGCTTAAAATTCTAGTGCTTTGAAGTAGGGATATGAATCTTGCAATGATGAACATAGGTTGTCACAAAGCACCATGATGCAAATTAAAGGTGATAGTGTAGATAGGTATATAAGTTAATTATCATGACAAGTCTTAAGAATAATCTTGAATCAAGGTTTGGTTTAAATATGAATCATATGTGTTATAAGAAAACATAGGTTGTTAAGGCACATCTCATGCTAGCACTTAAAACACATCCTTGTTTGGGATAGAGGTTACAACTAAAAGTGAGTACCCCAATAATAAAACACTTGACCAAATATTTAAAGCCAAGATATATTGGTTCCCAACCTTTTAAAAAAAACCTATAAAATACAAAAAAGAGAAACTTATTTCAAAATCTATGGACAAGAAGAAAAGGTGAAAAGGTGATTTTAGTAACCTCCACCAGGGTTATGGATGCCTGGATGGTAGTGGAGAAAGGATTTGAGTGTGACAAAAGGTATCTCTATCAATAATATGGATGCTTAGATAGTATCATATCAATTCCCAAGCCTTTCCTAAACTAAGAGAAACTATTCTCAATGAATATCTAAAATTTTCCAAGTCAAGTGTTATGACCAAAGGTATGACCTGGATGTTGTCTTCCAAAGTTCCATGACAAATAGTAAGTGGAATAAAAGCACACACTACATGATTATGTTTTAGTATTTTTAGGTTTTAATTTAACACATGTGAGGCTTATTTCAACCAAGGTTTGACTTAGACCATGTTATGGACCCAATGGATGAATGACTTATGTATTGGTTTAAACCAGAGCCTTAGGTTCTAACATATTGTTATGTTTCCCATATGAGTTTCCATTTTTTGGATCAACATGCCCCCACTTTCTTGATTTTACAAATGGGGAACCCTTATGAATGTTTAAAAACATTTGAACCTTGAAATCTTTCTTGAAAAGGTTATTTTTTTTAGAATTTAAAGATCACCCACTTGAAAGGGATATGCATTATACATGCTTAATGATAATGATTATGTTCTTGGACTAACTTTTCTAATAGTTTATCTTTGAAGATTGAATTTCAAGTTACGTAAAGAAGGATAGGTTTCCCTTTAAAAAAACCCTAACATTTGAATTCAAAAGTTGGTGGGAAAGCTTAATGAGAAAGTACCCTTCAGAGAAATTGTTTTGGGTACTCTTTATTGTAGACATTTTATCCAAAACAAATCAACCCTTCAACTTTTCTGAAACCTGCCCTTTAGAATAATTGGTTAAGACACTCTCATGAGAAAGTGAACCTTCAAAAAATTTGTCTTGGTCAACTTTGGTAGAAATTACCCTTTAGAGAAATTGTTTTGGGCACTATTTATTATAGATATTTTGTCTAAAACAAATCAACCCTTTGAATTTTGTAAAACCTACCCTTTAGAAGAATTGGTTAAGACACTTTCTTGAGAGAATGACCCTTTGGAAAATGTTTAAGGGAAATTAAATGAAGTCTTTCTAGGTTCCTTTTTTTATTCCTAACCATAATATTTTCTATTTTCAAGGACCAATCATTGATGAGTACACAAATCATAATCAATGTCTTGCACTTGCTTGTAGATCCAATCTGACAATGTGAAATTGATGAAAACTTTTCAACACAATATAACCTTGAGGCCTAGAAAAGAGACATATTTATTGACCCTTAGAAGAACCCCGTATGTTTTTTTAACATAAATAGACTTAGGAAGCATAATTTTAACCTAAGTGATATCAAAGCTCAGATCTCATTAAGTCATGTGCATCTTCATAGATATAATGGTCTGCACTTCATTGTATAACTTGATTTAATGGTGAAAAATCATTGAAGGATTTCAAACTAATCAATGTTTAAGTAGCCAATAAAAAAGACTTAAGAGATCACATAGCTTGAATACTTGGTCATATGGCCCAAAGATCATGCTTTCAGCTTAAAGAACAATGTGTTTGTTAACACAACAAGACTACAAGGCTTAAGCTTAAGCCTTATAAGTACATTAGATGATCTTAAATTTGATAGCCTCATGCTCATCATTTGATGTTAACAAAAACATTTTTAACATTCATGAGGATGTCAAATTTAAGATAGTCTAAGTACATTAGATGAGCTTAAATTTGACAACCTCACACCCATCATTCGACATTATTGAGAATATTTTTTGACATTGATAAGGTTAACAAATTTAACATAGTCTAAACTTTTAAACCTAGTGAAGGGATGTATCTCATGACCCTTTAAAAGGACCCTTTTATTTTTAATATGAAAACTTAGTATAATGGCTTTTAACCTAAGTTTTTATTAAGCTCAAAGCTTCTTAACTCATGTGCATCTTTGTAGACCTAACAGTCTATGATTCAACATAGGATTGGATCCAATGGTGTGAAATGGATGAAGACTTTTAAACAAAGATAAAAAATAATGAATGTAACCAATCAAAAAAGACTTCATGGATTGAGATCAATAGACCATGTTCACTCACAGATCCAATCTAATGGTGTGAAATGAAGTAAACTTTTAAATACTAATGACTAGATTTTGAAAGGACATTCATGGGAGTAACATGAGTGAATTTATGAATTTTCCACATCTACCATTAAATCATTAAAAACCCTAGCTTTCCAATGTAAAACCCTATTCCTTGTTCAATTGAGCCATAATTTCATTAAAAATAACTGAAAATCACCTTGAGAAGAGTTAAAAGGAACTAACCAAAATAACATAGTCTAAGGGAAATTAACCAATTGGAAGAACATGGCTACTACTATAAAATAATAGAGAGATGAAGCTAAGGTTTACTTGTCAACTAAAAATGAAGGAAGATGTTACAAAGACACTGAACTAGACATGGGAGCCTTGAACAATGGTTTGAAAAATTGGTCTAAAATATTATTTGTGATCGACCTTCTATAACCATTGGCTCCCAATGAGCAATGAATTGCTAAAGTTCAGAGGAGGCATGAATATCTCATGGCAATCTAGATGTCTAGACTTCACCTCGCAACTACCAAACTAGAGGTACTCCACTATTTAGATATCTTAGCTCCTATGCTCATTAATTATAGAGTAGATGGAGACTAAATAATTAAGGAGGGTACATCAAAGAGGGTTTATTATATAGCTCTATTAGATTTTAAAGGCTACTGTAAGCTTCACAAGACTCACATAGACCTCCAAATAATCAAGGAATGGACCACTAAGAATTACTTAGATAATATCTTAAGACTATGGTTAGATATAGGAACTCATGTAATGAGAAACCATGATGGTAAAATCCCAATTGCAAAATTTAAGGAATGGAATATAATCATCCCAAATTTGTTTAATATGGATTCTAGAGTAGAAATCACATCCTATGTTGACCCCAAGTGGGTCTCCTATGTCTATTTCATGATATAAGAAAATCTGACTCCACCTATTGGAGAAATGATAAGTATCCATCTAGGGAGATAGTTTAATGAAATTAAAAGGAAGACAAGCCATCTTTTCACAATGCTGTCTTAATTTTTGGATACCTTCATGGCCTCAACCTTCTTCCCTACCATTAGGAATTGGTCCCCTCATAGCAAGATTACCATTTCTTACCACCACTTCAAATTGCACATTTTCAAGTATAAAGACCACAAGTAATTCATTTATGATTGCATATATCCCACTTTAGTTGGGATAATTACTATAAGTTAAATGCCCAAGGTTCCCACCCTCATTAAGCAATTTTTAGAGCCCATTGGAGATATCTGGTTATACCCTAACTACATAGTCATTAGAATTGAAGGTTGCTAAACCCAACCCCTCAGATTACTAGTGAATGTACCAATCAAGCTGTCTAAGAGTGAGATTGATAATCAACTCCTTCATGGTATAGAGAATTTATGTAGAGAGAAGAAGAAAGGCATCTTACATCTATTCCCATATCTGATTGGGAAAACAATGATTCATGGATGGAAACAACTAGAAATCTTAGCAAGGAATAGAGAGGCATTCTACTTCTAACTAGATGAACTCAAGATATGGGATCCAAAGGGAAATGTGATCTCTCATCTACAATCCAAAAAACTACATAAGGTGCCTCATAAACATCAATTGGGTCCATATGACCACTTATACACAAAGGTAACCAAATTTGAGGAAGTGTTGGCTATGTTTAAGGGGCATGGATTCAAATTAGAACATAGATTGTAGAGAGAAGAAAAAACATGAGGATAAATATGGAAAATGAATCCCTTGTAATAACACCTCTTAAATTCTACTTTGGGTCCACCATAAGTACCTCAAGGTCCACCTCAGCAATAAAAACCACCTCATTAATAGGTGCCCAAAATTAAAGGACCTAGTGAGCAAAATATGGAACATAGGCTAGGAGAGTGACCCTCTACCTCAGCTCTACCTTAAATACATCCTTCCCTTGTGTAATACCTTGATATGGTTACCTTGGAACCTTATGAAATAGTGGATGAATTCTTTAAGGAACTTGCTGATACATATGGGTCAAACAAGGAAGATGATGAAGAAGGAGAAGCCATAATTGAGGTGACACTAATTGAAGGTATTCAAGCTGAAAAAATAGACAAAGGCAAAGTATTTGCCTTATATTTTATCCCTATGACCAAAATAAAGAGAGAGACATATATGGGTTTGGTGTCTAGAGCATCCAAGAAATACAAGTAGATTCACCCAACAAAGGGGTGAACTTGTTTAGTGATGAATTTTCCATACATGGACCTATCATCCCTAACTATTCATCTATGAGAAGTTCCAAAAGATACCCTCTTAAACACATTCATGGGATTTGACTAGCACTTTCAATGTTGAAGTCAATGATGAAGTCCAGCCCTAGATCTTAGAGCTCATGAAGGAATAAGAGGAGAGGAGAATGATTGAGGTTAAGGAGAGAAGCAATAAAATAGAAGAATTAGATCAATCAAGAGGGGCTAGTTTCAAAACACCAGAGGCTTCAAAAATTTCAAAATTAGAGCCCAAGGTATAATTTAATTCTAATACAACTACACTAGATAAAGTCACTACAAATAAAGGAACCATTGGAACTGAAGAAGTCACTCTCTAAAGATTAGAACCATTTACAAGACTCAATCTAGTCTAGAGCTAGGTAGTATGGGAGCAGCCCATTCATCACAAAAATATTTCAAGTCTGGTATAAGCCTAGTCAGCAATGGATGTGGTGGGAATTCAAGGAATGAACCAAAAGATCTTGAACTTGGAGAAAGAGAAGAAAGAATTGGAGGCACATGTCTCATTATCAATTCTAGAGGACCTACTAAAGATATTAAATAAGTACCTCCAAAATGCCTTTGAATGATTAAAATACATCAAACTCAAGCTCAATACCTTATAACTTCAAGCTAAGAAGGATAAAACATTGACACAATAATGGTATGAAACCAAAGACCAGGTGACAGAGCTGATCAAAGTGCACATCACCAAGCAACACTTAGATTTCAAGATCATTAAAAAAGGCAATTAAATTCCATTCAAGGGATCTTAGTGGATCAAATATAAGAATTAATTTCATAGTAAAACAAGGATAATGACTTCATGGAGGAAGATAAGAAATTGGTGAACAAAATTAAGAAGTTATTAAGAACCTTGTTGGTGCCCCCTTATCAACCTAATTCCACTAACCTAATGCATGACATGTAATTATAGTAGGGTGTCCAAGATTTCATCCAAGGCATCAAGGATGAAAACCAAGGCCAATCTAATATGGATAATTCAAAGGTCCTTAATGTCTTATTTTCCATACGAGAGCAGATAGCAGAAGCAAGGTGCTTACAAGAGGTCACCTTCAAAAGTGACAAAAAATATGATACATTGGTTGAATAGGAAGAATATATTCTAATGATTCCCACAGTGTATTTTGAGTTAATCAAATAACAAAACACCAAGGTGAAAGACTTCCTTAAGCCTAAGTGATCAATGGGGCCCAACAGGCCAAGAGCAAAGTCAAGATTATTCATTTGTAAATTATATGTGTTGGTTTATTAGCATATATTAGTCTTTTGATCTAATAGGTGCCTAACAACCATATGTACTATAGATTTATTTGTAAAAGGATAGTTGTCCTTACCTCTTTTAAATTTTTTAAATAAACACAACCAATACACTATCTATGTCTTCTATAAATAGGCAAGTGTTACCATTTGTAAATGGAGGGATTTTAAGCAATTTTATAATAGAGCAATTAATACAATTGGAATTCTACAAAGATTGTTTGGTGTTGTGTTCTATTGTTTATGATTTCTCTAAATTATAGGGGAATTTCTTAGATTTGAATTATTCTTGGATAGATGAGCTAAATTTCATGTTCATGAGGTTTATAGTTTATGATGTGCTAGACTAGTTGAAGGATTAAAAGTTTACTTCATTTTATTTTCTTTGATTTGAATGTTCTTATGAAATTCAGATTAACATAGTAAAATCTTTAAGTGATCTTGAACTTTACTCATGATCTTTATATTTTCCTTTGAATCTTTCCTAATTTTTTATGAAGCTTGGGCTCATGCTATGTTTCATCACTCATTGGTTAAATGTATGCTCAAATTGAATAGAAATTTATAATTATGTTTGAGACTAATGCTTAAAATCACATTTATTCTCTACTTTACCTTACCTTTTGCTTATTTTTTTAGCAATTCTCACTTTAGCTTAAGATCATTGTAAATATCCACTTAGATTAATTTAGAGTTATAAATATTTACTAGGAAGACTAAAAGACTACAAAGACATAGACCCTGGTGGCTCCCAACCACTACATCAAACAAATTTTATTGTCAACTCTCATACTTTGCTAACTATCCCACCATAAACACATTACTTGTCACAAACTATAACTCATACTTTGGATTCTTGTAATCCTAAAATGAGAAGTGTTCATCAACACTAAGCAACACTTTATAGAGCAATTAAAAGAATCAATAGATCCTAAGGTCATTATCAATAACTAGTAATGATAATAACAAAATAATCCAATCATCCAACTAATCTCTAACCCAAAGTCAAATAATCATGAATAGTAATGAAATCAAAGGACTAAAATAGACTTACCATATAAGTAAAAAACCTTATAATGACCAAATATAATATCCTATTCATATGAATTTTAATATAACATTTTAAAATAATAATAGAATAACATTTTAATAAAAAAAAACAATGGTATTCAAACCCTACTAGAAAATCAAATATTTCATCACTTTATTCTAAGGTTGTGTCCTATCAATAATGCATAGGTTTGTTCTGCTAAGGAAAAATGAACCAATAATAGAAACTTGAAAATAGAGATTATGGTTTCAAAATAATCAAACTTGTAAAGTTGGACAAAACCCTCATAAAGAAAAACCAACATTATCATCATGATTCATATTACAGATTTGAATCTCCTTAATCACTTCCTATTCCACACAAAATATTCAACATAAAACTTATAACTTATAACCCTAGGGTTATAATTTTAAATGTATTCCACATAAATAACCATGGATGCAACCCAACTAGTAACATCTAGACAAATAGCAAGGATGACATGTTCCATAACCAATAAAATTTTATGAAAATGTAGTGTTTGTATAAAAATCAAAATTCTATTTGTATTTATGCAACCATAAATGAATTCAAGATATTATGATTAAACCTAAATATGCAAAAGATAAAAAGAAACACCTATAAGTGTATAAAATTTTAATGCATAATTTACTTGAGTACTAATAAGAAAGCACAAAAGAATGGAAAATTTCCTTCTCTTCGTGACTTCATAAACTTCTAGCCTTCCACATCCTGAATGCAAAGAATATTTAACCCATTTAACCAAATCAAACCACTAGAAAACTCCATAAAACTGCATGGCTGATAAGGTAAAAAAAATACTACAATTTTAATCCTGAAGAAAGCTCATGCATCTAACCGCCTCTCTATTTCCCTTGGTTTCCATGCATAAAATATGAAAGAGTTTACCCAAGTACAAGGCTTCCAAAATGACCAATAAATAAACCTAAAAGTGTTGGAAGAGTATCAACCTATTCAAATCAAGTGACAAGCCAATACTATCATCTCAAAGTTAAAAACAAAATAAACACTTTGAATTTATGTCATGCCTAGATAGGTCATGGCCCCTAATTACTAGGAAAGCTAAGCCAAGACTTGGTCCCATTAAATAGTGAATTCCAATAAATTACAAAATTATAAAAAATACATTAATGAAATAAAACAATAATTCCAAGATAAATGTATATGTTTAAAAGCCTATAAATTATAATATGGGTTAATATTGTTGATCTAAAAGTGAAACAGGATTGTGACTAATATGTCACACTAGAGTCCAACATAAGTCATATATTTGATAATGAATCAAATATAAACTAAAATTAATGTAATTTCAAAAATATAAAATGATAAACAATATTATCAACTCAACAACAACTAACACAATCGATCAGGACTAAAACATTCTAGCGATGCTGACGAGTGTCAACTAGTTCAAGGATTCTAAATTAATTATATAAAGAAATGATTGATTAAGAAGTGATAAATAAATATTAAACATAATAATAAATTAATCAAATAAAATAAAATACAAATCCTCAAAAATTAATTCAAGCCTATAAAAATGAATCAAAACACTATAATAGTCAAGGTTAATTTTTACAATTTTAAGTTCACTATTTCTTTTTGTTCACTTTCTTGGCCTCACCTAAAAATTTGATTTCACATACAACCTATCTCATATAATTGAATTATATTCATAATAGACCATCAACAACATCCATACTATATAAGATTAATAAATGTAATAGCATCATTAAATATAATATTATAACTAAACTGAATAATGAATCAATAATTCATTAAGCAGGTAATGTCCCAATGCCACAATAAAAATACATATAAGAACTATCTCATAATATCCAACTAACCAATCACATATCAAAACATCATAATGGATCACAAAACTATATCACAATAGTAAAATTAAATACTCATTCCTAATAGTTCATAGCCGAAATCAAAATCAACAAGTGAATTAAATGCATCAAAATAGGGTCATGACATCCTCCCCCACTTAGAATAGAATTATCCCTATGATAAAAATATCCAAGGATAGTGTTGATTAAAAATATTATCATCTTCCCCAGTAACACATCTTTTTGACAAAAGATCCCATTAAACCAAAATTTGGGAAATCTCACGATCTCATAGTCTAATGTTGTGATGGTCCAAGATTCTCATCAGATCCAACTTAATTTTTTGCTCCTTTTAAACCTAAATATGAGTCTAATCCAAAACATTATTAGGATCATGCATTTACTTTCTCAATAATTTAAAATGAAAAACATCATGAATTTGAGACAGAGAAGGAAGATGGGCTAGTCAATAGGCAATATGACTATTTATTTTTTAATTTTCAAAGGGTCCTACAAACAAAGGATTTAATTTTAGAATACTTTTCAAACTTAATAAAACTTTTCTATGGTCTAATACATAGATAAAATTATCACCAACTTCAAATTCATGTGGTAACCTCTTTAAATTAGCATAGTTATTTTATCTATCAGAGGCAACCTTTAGATTTTGTCTTATGATTTCAATTTGCCTATCGTACTCAATGTAAAACTTTAGAACCAACAATAATTATATTTTATAAACTTTCCTAACCAAGGGAAATCCTACACTTACATCCATACAAATATTTTGAAGGATCCATCTTAATATTATAATGGTATTTGTTATTGTAAGAAAATTTAACTAAGTGTAAATAATCTTCCCATTTATCTTGTTGATCCATAATATACATTATTAACATGTCTTCCAAAACTTGATTTAATATTTTTGTTTGACTATCTATTTTTGGATGATAAGATGAGCTAAAGTTCAATTTTTTATTAAAAACAATAGTCAATATTTTCAAAACCCTTAAAGTAAAATGTTTATCTTTATTATAAATAATATCCTTATGTATTCCATGTATCCATACTATTTATTTCACAAATTATTCAACAAACACATATGTATCATCAGTTTAATTTATAGTAATGAAATGACCAAATTTAGTAGGTTTATTTATTACAAAGGAAAACCAACTATGAAATAAAGAGAAATCACAACCCACTTACCTCATGTAACATCATAAAGATAAAACAATCTAGCTAGATAATAATGTTCAGCTTTCGCGCACTGACATTTCAAACATTTTTCCACAAAGTCAAAAATTTAATATTTCAAAATAGGGAAATAATACAACCTTTTTAAACTCATGTGTCATCTTCGTGACACCAAGATGAGAAAAATGAGGTGGTTCATACAATTATTTTAGTAATATGTTCCTTATGTCACCAAACTCAGGCACAAAAATTATATTTTAATGTTTGATTAAACCATTAGAATCAATAGAAAATTTATAAAAACTATTTTTAGTAGGCTTGTTAGCCAAATTTGTACTTACCTCTTAGAAAATTTTATTAGAATGCTACTATTCTAAGAGTTTAGTTCTAAAACTATTATGTAGAATAAATAAGGTAGTGAGATAAGTGCATCAGTCGAGTGCATCAAAAATATGATTCTCCTTACCTTTCACATATGAAATATTCATATCAAAATTACTCAAAAATTCTAGCCATCTATGTTGGCAAACATTCATATCATCCTAGGAAAACAAATATTCTAGGCTATGATGAATTTTAATTAAAAATACTTACCCAACAAAAAGAGTTTCCATTGATTTAAAGCATATACAATGGAAATAAGTTTTATGTCATGAGTGGTGTCATTTTTCTCATTATGTTTCAATTTCCATGACACATATGCCATAACTAAACCATCTTGAGTTATCATGTCACCTGATCCTTCTTTGGATGCATCAATACATATTTGAAAATTACTCTTAAGATCTAGTATAATACGTATAGGTGTTATAGTTAACAACTATTTAATATTTTAAAAATATTGTTCACACTCATAAGTCTAAATAAACTTCTTACCCTTGTATTACAAAAATTTATTGGGTTATCCAACTTATAAAAAAATCAACAAACATTCTATAATAACTAGCTAATTTCTTAAAACTATGTACTTCATGTACGCTTTTAGGAGCAATCCACTTTTAGATAACCTTACTCTTGGATGGATCAACAACAATGCCATCCTTAAATATAATGTGACCCAAGTAGTGGATATTAATTTGAGAGAAAGAACAATTAGATAGATTACCAAAAAAATTATGTTTTCTTATCCTTTGCAACACTAAATACAAATGTTGTTCATGTTCAATTGTATTCTTAGAACAGATTAGTATGTCATTGATAAAAACTAGAAAAAAATGGTCTAAAAAATATCTGAATACATTATTCATTAAATTTATAAATGCACTAGGTGCATTAATTAAACCAAAGGGCATTGCCATAAAATTATAATATCCATACTGAGTTTTGAAATTATTTCTATAACTATATTCATCCTTGATTCTTAGCTGGTGATATCTTGATCTCAAGTCTATCTTAGAAAAGATAGTTGTATCCTTCCTTTGATCAAATAAATCATCTATCCTTGGAAAAGGATAATGATTCTTGATAGTGACCTTGTTAAGCATGTGATATTCAACACATTTCTAGAAAGTTTCATCCTTCTTTTTCACAAATATCATAGGTGAACCCCAAGGTAACACACATGGCCTAATGCTACCATTTTCCATCAACACTTACAGTTGAGATTTAATATCCTAAAAATATATCACATGAATATGATAGTATGATTTAGATACAGGGGATACTCCTACCAATACATTAATAACAAATAAAAAATCTCTCTTAGGAGGTAAACTAGGCATTTTTAAGAAAAACATTAGATTATTCTTGCAAAAATGGATGTTCTCAAAATTTTGTTTTGATTACATGTGTTATTTAATGAATATATACGATGAATGATTTATATCCTTTATACACTGATTTATTTAGTTATATGGTTGATAATATTTTGTGTACTTTTGATTTCAATAAACCTTCTATTATTACAAATTTTCCCATGTCATCACAACATTTCTCCACTTTATTAAATAATTTATATTTTATTTTTTGTTACGACCAATCCATGCCTAGAATGACATCAAAATAATTGAGAGGAGATAAAAAGTGGGTTCCCTTGGGTCTAAAAATTTCTTAAGTTTAATCTTACTTATTCAAGGCACTTAAAAACTGACACCTTATTACTTAATCTAAATGTAACATCCCAACCATCCTTTAATGTCACAAGATTTAGTTTAGATCATGTTACTAACTTAGGATTTAAAAATATCCATTACTCCTATATCAAACAAAATTGAAATATAAAAATCATTTAATTTACCTTTAAATTTGATAAGGGTTGCTTGAAAATATGTGTTTCTATTATCCACAACTACATAAAACCTATGGTTAGCTGATTAACCTAATTTTAGATTGGGATAATCTTTATGATAATGATTATCACCACATTTCTAGCACACTATAGTTTATTAGGGTGACACAAGAATGGTATTTTCCCTAGTGTTAGGTATATTTTGACTACCTTAGGTATGATTTTTCTTAAAATTTATATACCTAAAATAATTCTAATTTTTTTTGTTTTTATTCTACCTTTCAAATTTATTAAAACCACTTGTATTGTTGATAAATCTATGTTTTTGATTAGATTTATTGAAATTATTTGGTCAAGGGGATATGTTCTTGATCTTATATTTCTACCGACTCTATTTAAAATCTTGCCTCACCTTTTGATGAGATTTATCTTTCTCTTATGCCCTATGATTACATTTAATAGCAATATTCAGAGTCTTAAGATTAGTCATATTGACATCATGCATCAATAAATCCTTCAACACCAACTTGAACTTGGTTACTTTAGTTTATTCATCATGCATGTAGCTAACATGATGCAACAAGTTTAATATTTTTTCCTTACTTAGTTACCAATGTTTTTTATTATTTGAACATCTAATAATAATTTATTTTATTTTCCTTAAATTTTTAGTTGAGATACCTATTCTTGAACTACCTTTCAAAATTAGGTCGGTAATAGTCATTGAATGACAACCCTCTAAAGCATAGAGATGTTTATACCAAAGAGATGAAAATATAACTAAATAATAAGTAACCACTCTTGCTTTCACATTAGAGGTCATATTTCATAGGTTAAAGTACTTTTGTAGGTGAACCAACCATGAATCAACATCATCACCAGATTCCTCATCTAAAAAGGTTGGTGGAGGAAACTCTTTTAATTCCTTAATGATAAGATCAACCAAATTTATAGGGTTGTATTGGATCTCTTGCTCACTAACTTTCCCTTCTTCTCTAAGAGGAAATTATGTAGGTAGAACACCTTCCAATTTGTTCAAACTACGTTCTTAGGTGTCTAACATGTTTTTTAGGGCATTCAATGCAATTAATATCAAATTCAAAACTATCTCCTAGTTAGCATTAGGATTATTTTCATCATTATTAAGAGATCTAATCTTTATTTTATCATTATTGAGAGGAGGTTCCTCTCTTTCATGATTATTGGCCCCATGACCTCTACCTTTACCAGGGTTAACATACCTTGGGTTTTTTTTCCATTCCAGATCTTAATCTCACCATCTTGAGGTGAAAAAAAACAACTTAGAAGGACAAATAGTAAGAAAATAATTCTAAAAGTTCCATAGGAAATAATATCTTGCTCTGATACTAACATATAATAAC
This sequence comes from Torreya grandis, assembly GCA_037957365.1. Lineage (NCBI taxonomy): Eukaryota > Viridiplantae > Streptophyta > Pinopsida > Cupressales > Taxaceae > Torreya > Torreya grandis. Next base: position 2,694,093 of record JARHVA010001974.1, on the reverse strand, counting down.
TAAAAATATTTTTTTATCAAAAGTTGAGATAAAAAAATTTGGCACAAAGTTTCCAATCAGAGTTTATCATGGAAAAATGTAATGAGTTCCATAACTATGTGATATCCAACACAATAACTAGACCAAGTACATAAATTATAAATAAATTCATTATAAGTGGTTTAACTACTTAGTATTCAGATAGAAGTGGGTCAATCTAGGTACACTCATGCACTCATATCCATGTACTTCAATGTGGCCCTCTTAGTGAGGTGATCAATAACTTATACACTTACCCAAGTACTTGCACATGATATAGCACATATTATACCTCATTAGGTAAATCATAAAAGATCAATAAATAATTTTAGGAAGTAAAAAAAATTTAATAAAATAATTATCATGCTAAGATTGAATAAGAAAGATCTACCACAATCACATGCAACAAGAAGTGGCCAAGGGAAATGACTATTTACAAAATCAATGCAAAGCTCTAGGGCACTTGAAAAAAACATAACACATGCATAAGATGAAGTAGACAAAATCCTACAAAGTATTTTAGGGTGATTAAATTACTAATTATTTATTTGATCATAACAATAAGTGTATTATGGAAGCCTATCTGATTAAAATAATTTTATTTATCCCTTCAGGTATTTCAATAACCATGATTATGTTCCATTTTTGAAAAACTTACCCATTTCTAATGGAATTTTTATTCTCATGTCCTTATCCTAATTGGTTACATCAAGACATGTGTTAATTAGTTAACTAACTTAAATTATCTAGACCTTATACTTTGTTATGCACACATAGCTTCAAACATTCATTGATTTAATTTCCTCATGGGTTATAAATAACTTTATGTTCTTGTATTAGCTTCACTAATTAAAATTTGTTAATTAAGTGATTTATGTTACAAATTAAATCAATTTCGTTTAGGCTACTGATTTAATAATGGTTAATGCCTCAAGGCTTGGAACAATTATCTTTCTTATCTTCGAAGAGATTTATCAATCCTAAATTAATTATTAAAACTCAAGTCATTAACCTTTACAAATTATTTGTCATTAGAATAAATATGAATACTTGTATTTATTCCATAAGTCATTCCAAGTGAGAATCATATGTTCCTAAAGCACATCATACTTTAATTGATATAACCATTAGATTTAAGACATTGAATTACTTATCTATTTCCAATATTATTGTGAGATTAACTTTCTTAGATGAGATTGTACTTAAATAATTTCACCTTAGTTTTTAATTATTCCACTCAACATTTTCAATTAATAAAATAAGGCTTTTGTAACCTTTTTTTACTTAAATAATGATATCATTGATTCCCCTTTAAAAGTATTTGAACAATTTGAAATAAGTACCTCATAACTCAAACACTTTACATAACATGTTAAACATATTTGAATTCAAGACTAAGACACAACATCATATTTGGAAATGATTATGTCCTTAATAATCCTTTAAGAAAATATTGGACTTAAATGACTTTTTGGAAGTCCTTACAAGAATATTAATAAAGGATCTATATTCATAATTGAAAACTTTCTTAGATTAAGTTAGGTTTATGTTTTATTATAGTCTAATGAAGACATATCTCATTGATAAATGAATAATAATTTATTAAATTTATATATATATATATATATATATATATATATATATATATATATATATATATATATATATATATATATATATATATATATACTTTATAAAAACTTATTATAACTCTACAACTTCATTATTCATCTTAATTAAAACAATGTTTACACATTGCTTCATAAATGAATCTCTCAACTTCATTTAAAAACAAATTCTAAGTAATCATAACAATAAACAACTAACTAAATGCCATCTACAATATACAAGAAGGTTAATTGTATTCCTTACTCTTATAAACTTATAAGGTTTTATGCACTTTTTCCCATAATACGCTAAATAAAATTTGTTCAAATCATGTAAAAAGATGCATCAACAAATGCAACGTAGGTATATTATTTGGATATTCAAATAAAATTATGTTGGAAATAAATGTCTCAAAAATAAACAATACTACATCAATAATTATGCAAATCCATATCAAACAGTTATAAGTCCACATTTTTAAATGCCAAAATAGTATACTATAAACTATTTATTTATGGCAACTCATGATGAATGGATTAAAAAATTAATGATCATAATCCATTTTATAGTTACAATTCAATTTTTAATATTACTAAATTGTTAATTCAAATTTAACATAATAATTATATTTCAAACCATTATCACAAACACTAGTATTATTAAATAAGTAAATTATACAATACTAAATAAAATTTTATTACAAATGATCTTCTTTTCTTTAAATTCAATAATAAAATAATTCAAACCTAGGAGAAGTACAAATAATTAATATTTTGCATGCAAATACCATGAATCAAATGACCACCTCTCTAGTCCCAATGAGCTGAACCATAAGTGGCCCTAAACCACCCCATCCATTAGTTGGATGTGAATCTATCTAGACAAGAGAAGTGAGTAAGGTAAATAGTGACTCATGAGCTTGACATGCAAAACTAATTGATGAGAACATTCAAATAGCATTGTTTACATTCATGTTTAACAACACTAATACCTTTGTAGTTATTTAAACTGTGAAAGCTTGTGTTAGAGATTTTAAGTTTGAAGATTAAGAGTAAAATTCATGGCATTTCACCTGCAATCCCAAATATTAAATTAGTTTAATTATGAATTCAAAAATCAACTCATGCTCTGACACAAGACACATATTTTCACATCTAGTAAAAATAATGTCAGCCATACTATTAAAAGTAAAACAACATCAAAATCCAAAAGTGCCAACTCAATGCTGACCAATAGGGTCAAATGAAAACCATGATGAAAAGATCCTAAGGTCATTATCAATAATAGATAATGATAATAATAATATATTTCATCCATATGAATTATTAAAGTCAACCATTATAAGATCATGATGTATTCCAACCATCAAACTAATCTCTAACCCAAAGTCAAATAATCAAGAATAGTAATGAAATAAAAGGACCAAAATAAACTTACCATATAAGTGAAAAACCTCATAATGACCAGATCTAATATCCTAGCTATACAAATTTTGATAAAACATATTAAGATAATAATAAAATAATATTTTGATAAAAACCTAGATAATATTCAAATCTTACATAAAACTCTAACATTTAATTATTTTCTTCTAAGATCATAGCCTATCAACAATGCACATGTTTATTCTACTAGCTAAAAACATCCTATAAATAAAAACTTGAAAATAGAGATTAGGGTTTCAAAATAAAAAAACTTGTAAAGTTTTATAAAACCCTCATAAATAAAAACCAACATAATCATGATGGTTTGTATTATAGATTTGAACGTCCATAATAACTTCCTAATTCACACAAAAGATTAAACATAAAACATAAAACCTTAGGGTTATAATTTTGAATGCAATCCACATGAATATCCATGGTTATATCCCAACTAGAAATAAGAAGAAAAATTACATGGTTTATGGCCTCCACAATCAATAACAATTTATAACAATGTAGCGTTTGTACAAAAATTGAAACCCTATTTATATTTATGCAACCATAAATGAATATAGGCTATTATGATAAAATCTAAATATGAAAAAGATTAAAAGGAACACCTATAAGTGTGAAAATTTTTAATACACATGATACTTGTGCACCAACAAGAAAAATGTAAAAGAATGGTGGGTTTCCTTATTTTATCGACTTCACAAATTTCTAGCCTTGCACATACCAAATGTAAAGACCAGTCGACACATTTAACAAGATAAAATCACTAGAAAACTACAAAAAAACCATTTCTTGGCCAAGAAGGACAAAACAATATTATATTTTAAATCCTAAATAAATCTCATACATTTAACTACCTCTTTATTTCCCTTGGTCACCATACACAAATTCTGATAGTGTTTGCCCAAGCATAGGGCTTCCAAAATGACCAAGTAAATAATAAAAAAATAAACTTAAAATGGTTGGAAGAGTATCAACCTATTTTGATTAAGTGGAGAGCCAATGCCATCATCCTAAAGTCAAAAACAAAACAAAAAATTTAGACTAATGGCATGCCCATGATGGGTAATGGCCCCTAAATACTAGTAAATCCAAGACAAGACTTGGTCCCATTAAAAATTAAATTCCAAAAAAGCCCCAAACCATAACAAATACCTTAACTCAATTAAACAATAATTCCAAGGTAAATACAAATGTTAAAATTCCTATGAACCATAATAATGTTTAATACCTTTAATGCCAAAGTGAAATATGAGTATGACTAGTATGTTACTGAAGATTCAAATACAAGTGATGTATTTTAAAATGAATCAAATAGAATAAAATGCCAATGCAATGCCAAAAATTGATAATGATAATCAAGATGATTAACTCAACAACAACTAACATATTTGATCAATACTAAAACATTCCAACAATGTCAACAAGTGTCAACTAGTTCAAGGATTCAAAATGAACTGAATAAAATAATGATGAAATAAGAAGTTGAAATTGATTAATGACCATAATAATAAAGTAATTGAATCTAATAAAATATAAATACTTTTCTATTAAATCAAGACTATAAAAATGACTCAAAATAAAATAAATGTCAAAGCTTAGTTTTTACAAATTTAAATTCACTATTTATTTTTGTTCACTTTATCAGACTCATCTGATTGCTTGGAGTCACATCCAACCTATCTCATATCATGTACCTACATTTATAATATACCATTAGTATTATTTATACTATATAAGAGTAATATATTAAATAACATTAAATATAATATTATAATTTAATTTAATAATGAATTAGTAACTCATTAAACATGAAATATACAATGCTATAATGTAATTACATATACCAACTATCTCATAATATCTAGATGACCACTCACAGATAAAAATATCATAATTGATCAAATCATAGATCACAAAACTATATCACAATATTAATATTAAATAATCATTTCCCAATATTTCATAACCACAACCATAATTAGTAAGTGAAATAAATGCATCAAAATATATTCATGGAATATAATAGCTCATTAGATAAACAATAACACCCTTGGTTATTTTGTAATACATAAATTTTAATCCTTTTTACTAGGTTTTACAACACCAAAGGTAACTTGAGGACTCAATTTTGTCATAAATCTAAGAAGAAAGATTTGATTAATAACAGAAACACCATCCTTTATTTTTATATTTCATGCACAAATCAAGTATTTACATTAAATATATATCACAAAGGTGATTCTATAATCACTATACATTCACTTCTTTAAAATAAGTCAAATATCATCTTTATAGGCCTATGGAAGGAATTGAGTTCCATCCCTAACTCTATTAAGATGAATCCCTAAATTTTCATAAGAATCTATCAACATATACATCTAAATGGGATATACCCTAACCAAAGTAAGAAAACCTTCATTATTTTTCTCCCAAATGGAATCTAAGCCTACAAAAAATATAAGACAAAACCCATACATTTTATATTTACAAATTCAAATATTTACTTGCTTTGTTACTACAATGGCCATTATTCAAATGCATATATTTTTAGCTTCCCTCCATCTTACAAATTCTCTTATTTATCTCTCTTCATCCTCCCATTCTTTTATCTTAATTATTATTATTATATTACCTCTCCTCTATGTTTTGCATGACGTATAAATTCTCCTAGACCTCTGTGACTTCACCATAATGAAACTTGAATTCATTAATGCATAATTTTCTCCTCTTTTCATTAAATTATAGTACATAACTCTATTTTTTCCATGGTAGTTTCTTTCAAAATCATTCCTGTGAATAAATATCAAAGTCAACCTAAAATAATAGTAATGGAAAACCTAATTCCCTTCTCAATATTCCCATAATGGCATAATTCTCTTTTATTCAAATTTTTCATGGAAATAAAACAATTAAAATGAGAAACCAAAATTTTAAAGTTACAAAACTCATTTAAGATAATTTCTTGAGTGCCCTATTACCTAATTATTTCCTCCTAATGCCACCAAAAGGAGTAATATATAAGTATAACAACCTATACATTATTTAAATAGAAAACATGTTTTAATAAGCACCCAATACTCTATGGGTTAAAATTCATTGAATAAGTCTACCACAAGTATAAATCAATAACCAAATTTTAACCCATATAATGATTTCGTGGAGATTCAAGAAACCAATGCATATTAATGGAATTAATATTTAATCAATAACATCCATTAGAAACTAGTTAGGGCATTGAAATATAAATAGTCAACTTAGAACCAATGCGATCATGTAATATTAACTATAGAGATAGCTAATGAAAAGTAAACACTCAACACATTTATAGAACACCATCAAAATTTAATTCATTTAATCAATAAAAAGTGTAAGAGTGTGTGTAGGTTTTTTTCACTCTTTCTATAACAAATATCAATATCTAAATCTTCCTCTCCTCTTATACTCTTCCTTTACTCCATTCTATGAGGGTGGGACAGTCCTATAAAACACCTTGGTTAACGAAAAGGTATTTAGTTTGAGATTTAAATAGAATAATATAGTAATTAGAATGTATGTAAATCTATGGACTACAAGTCAAATCTATAAGTTAAATCACATCTGTATAATATTCCTTTAAAAAATAGTATAATATATCCAAATGCATATGGGAATATCATCTAATCATATCTAAGCATGAAAGAAAACAATATGACTATTAACTATACAACATAATAATCCATATATAACTAAAAAATTATAAACTACTAATCATTAGTTTCATTCTCTAACTAATAGTAATATTGTCTTTGGAGAGTGGGATAGGATGTGAAATCCTTCCCCCCTAAAATAGGTCATCATCCTGATGAATTTTATTTATAATAAAAGTTTTGAAAATAAAAAAATTTTGTTCAACATAAAATAATTGAAATAGATGAGGAAATAACTTATATAACTCCTCATAATCATCCCATGTGCTACTATATTTAGAATATTAGTACCACTTGATCTTGTGTTGTGTTACTTCCCTATTACATAGGCAGAGCTTGTGAGTATCAATTATTCTAATTGGTTGTAATTTAACCACCCCTAGATCTAGAACATGTAATGCATTATAATATAGAACATGTGAATGGTCAACTATATATTTCTTAAGATAAGACACATGAAAAACATTATACATTTGTGCTAAAACTAGTAGAATAAAATTTATAAGTTACATGATTTATCAATTATATAAACTCAAAGGGTCCCACATATCTTGGTGATAATTTACTGATATCCCAAATTTAATAAAGCTCTTTTGGATTTTGACTTGCAGAAAAGCCTTATCTCTAACTGAGAATTGCCTTGATGTATTTTTTTGATCAGCATAGATTTTATGCTTGTCATTGGATTTGACTGATCTCTACCTTATTAGCTTCACTTACTATTCCATTTTAGAAAACACATTAGGGAAAAATACCACTCTATCCTCTAACATATCCCAGTTGATTAGTGTTATGTACCTATTGCCATATAATTCTTCAAAACTACAAATCTTCAAAACCAATTTGAAAGAGTTGTTATAATAAAAATAAACAAAAGGTATTCCAATTAGTATTTCTAGTATATGCAATACATCTTCAATAAATCCTCCAAGATCCAATTCACTCTCTTTATTTGTCCATTTATTTTTAGATGGTAAGCTATACTAAAGTCTAGTTATATACCCAAGGTTTCATTAAGAGTTTGATAAGACCTTGATTTCATCTTATTGTCCCTATATAAAATGATATTTTATAGAAAACCATTTAATCTATACACCTTCTTTACAAACATTTTGGCAAAAAATTGTGCATCATCTATCAGCTTACCTAGAATGAAGTGTGCTACTTTTATGGGTTTTTATAAAACCACCAATATCATGTCATGATGATTCCTTAACATAATAAATAATTGTAAAAAGGCCATAAAAATGACTTTAAACTTATATTTTTGTATGGGATGTGGGTAAAATAAACTAATATGATGCACATTTTCAACATTGACTCATTGACGACCAAACATCTAGACACAAAATTTGGAGAATCTTTCTTGACTATTTTCCATAATATAATATTCTTAGATATGATAGTATATTAGTCAAACAAGTATGTCTTAAATATGGGGCATTTTGAAACACTTTTTGCATAATACCCATCAAAATTTCCCTACCATGTACATAGATTCTTTTATTGTATTTCAGAATCCCATCATTTTCAAGATGGAATCCTTTATATATAAGATCCTATGAATATTATGCTAAATATATATTTACCTAATCATATAATTCATATCATGGTGATAATTTAGTACATGATCTTGTAAGGTACTCTTTATAGTAGCTAAAGCTACAATGTACCTTCTATGACTAAGGGCATCTATAACTTTGTTTTATTTACCCTTGATGTAGATAATGTCAAAGTCATAGTTTGAAAATAATTATAACCATATATTTGATTAAAATTAAGGTTAGGATAGGTAAATATGTACTTGAGTCCCAAATTATCAATTTTAATCTCAAAAGGTTTTCCTAAAAAATAATACCTTCATACTTGCAAAGCATGTATTATGATAGTTACCTCAAAGTCATGTGGGGAATAATATGCCTCATATGGATTTAAATTACTTTAATAATAAGTTAAAATTGAATCATACTAAATAATAACTCCTAATCCATCTCCTAAAGTATTAATTATTACTATAAAATGACCATTTGGATCTAGAATCCATAACACTAGTGCTGAAGTAATCTTATTTTTTAGAATCTAAAAGGATTCTTTACACTTATCAAACCAAATAAAATGTTATTTTTTACAATAAAGAGAGGTGATCATATTTTATATCTTAGATAAATTTTACACAAACTTCCTGTACTACCCTACTAAACCTAGTAAGATATTCACCTCATGCACATTTTTGGGTGTTGGCCATTCCATAATGGCTCTAATATTTATTAGAGCCATAGAGATCATGTCTATAAAAATAATATGTCCCAAGAATTGTACTTTTATTTGAAATAAAGTAAACTTAGATAATTTACCATAGATATTATGCTTTCATAACCATTTCAAAACTAAACACAAATGCTCAATATGCTCCTCCTCACTTTTTTAATATATGAGGATATCATCGAGAAAAAAAAGCATAAACTAATCAAAGTAATCTCTAAAAATTGTTGTTCATGAGATTCATGATTTTCATAGGTGAATTTGTTATCCTGAAATAAATTATTATAAATTCATAGTCCCCATATCTAGTCCTAAAAGCTATTTTTTAAATATATTCCTCTCTAATTATCAATTGATGTTACCTAGGTCAAAGATCAATGTTAGAAAATACTATTGTACCACAAATTTTATTAAAAAATATCATCAATTTAGGATAAAGGATACATGTTCTTGATTGTTTCTTTGTTCAACATTTAGTAATCTATGAATAGATGAAGGCTTACATCCTTATTCTTAACAAAAAATATAGGTGCACTCCATGGTGAAACACTTGGCTGAAACAAACCTTTGGCTAACATCAAATGAATTCAAGATTTTAACTCAAGTAATTTAGTTTTTTAATTCTATATGGAGTCTTGGATTGAGGTTCTAAACTTTGAATGATATCAATAGTGAAGTAAAATTACTTTTTGAGAGGTAAACCTAACAACTCCTCTATAAAAACATCCTAAAATTGTTATAAAAAGGGGTAGTCTTCATATTATCACTCGACCCATGCACCTGTTAAATTGGAAGAATTAGTTTAATGTAATAATGGGATCATCCCCTAAGGTCTAGGATACTTTCACTCCTTTGGTCGAACCTCTGGATAATGATAACTTCCTTCTAATCTAAATTCATCTAATTTAAAATCAACATATATGCTTAAAAGATATTAAATGAAATCTATAGTTAATCTTAAATATAAAAATATTGAGAGGGAAATGGAAGAGGAATGTTGAAATATAAAAATGGTGGTGCACCAAGACTATATATAGCCATTCTACAATCTTTGAAGAACACACCACAAATTATAGAGAATAAGGAAATAGTACATTATAAATGAATTCTAAGCTCTACATAGAGGTGTTGGGAATGGAAAATAATGAAAGGGATGAATTTCATCCATAAACAAAGCTCAATAAACACAAAAAACACACATAATTTAAGAATAATGAAAGGAGGTGAACTCAATTCTCATTAAAATGCAAGGTTTAGGTAGTAAAGGGCTTGTGGAGAAAAATGTTTTTGTAGCATTATTGTGCCTAGAATTGTTGACCATTTTATAATACAAGACCCAAAATTTTATAGGTAATGGGATGTCCATGGGTTTTTAATTATAATAAATAATGTAGATGAAGGAATTACATGGACATTAAAAACTAAGACACAAAATCTATCAATAATTAGATATGGATGGCAAAAATTAATTGAATATCTTGATTGTGTCCTCAAGGTATGGTGTTGATTGTCTCGATCTTGTATTTATCAACTCATCCTTTGATTCTCATTTATTTCACAACAACCAATATTTAATCATTAAATTACTATATCTAAATATGGAAACTTCATGTTTAGATATGCCACTAGAGATCTCTTGGGATTGCTTGCCTTTGAATATTTTGCTTAATTTCATCATTTTTACCTTTAATGTTACATCCATTGATTCTCATGCCATTTTTAATACTTAAGACCCTTATTTGTCTTATATGATTTTTTCTTAACTCTAATATGCATACCATAATTTGGTGGGTGTTTATACTCAAATTTACATTGAATTATGCTACCTTTTTTTATCATTTCTAGGTGAGAAACTGATCTATAGTTGATTTTGTGAGTTGAGCTAGATACGTAGTCAATCCTTAGATTTTGATGACTTTGATAGTTTAATAGGTTATCAATTTTTAGATCATGTATGTTGAGTTTATTTATACCACATGCATTATTTGTTGTGATATTGGTTCTATTGACGTGGAATTTTTTTTCCACTTGGAAATAAATTGACATCTATGGTATTTAGCTTTATCCTTTCCTACTTTTCCTTGGCCACTATATGGCCTCTCTTCACATTCTTGGGCACTTGAATTTTTATCCTTTCCATGGCCAAATTTCACTTTTTCATAACTCTAGGCTCTTGGAAAATGGTCTTACCTTATGATCATGGGTTCCCAAGAGATTTCCATGTGGCACAATTTGATTGGACTAGATCCTTGATTTGACTGATGACCCTCCTTGGCCTATTTATATCAAGGTAAAGAAGGATTATACCATGTGGCACCATCCCTCTCACCCAAGGTTTAAACATTATATTTACATCTTTTTTTAAGATCATGACATGTGGAAGCATCCTGCTAACTTGATGTTTTGAGGGTTTGCAAATTGCATGGATGGTTCTAGGGCTCTACGTTCTTGGGATTTTACCACATGTTTTCATCTTTATAACCCACTTAACTTGGCACTTTGACAATGCCATTTTTCCCTAGGTAATTTTTGAATAAAAAGACTTTCCAAAAAAGGTTTTGAATAGACATGGGGCGATAAAATGGTGATGCATGGCTTTGAAGGAAATTTTAAATAAATGACTACATTTTTTAAAATCCAAAAAATGGCTAAGTGTTTGAAAATCTCCTTTGAAATTCAAAAAGTTGATGCTAATCCTATGGCATTTTTATTTGGGAATATGCCATTTTGAATTTTCCTTTTCATTTCCCCAAACAACTTAACTTGAATAATATTTCTAAAAGAATTTTGTATCTATTTTTTTTATATAACTGAGTTATGATTTGTCTCCACAACATAACACTAAATAATTTTATTTAATATTTTTCCCAAGCATTTTTATCAAAGACCAAAAAATATTAATAAATTTTACAAAAATTTAAAACTTATGAGGGCTTCCTAAAAGAAGATCTAACTACTCCTTTGCATAAGACCCAAAGACCAATCCTTTTTGAAACTTTCTAAGTACAAGACTAAGTCATTTCTTAATGAGCTTTGAGTGAATTTTAAAAGATTAAAAGCAACCTTGAAGCCCCTTTTTGAATTAGACACTACTCTTTCATGGTGAGTAGGAATGGTCAACATTATTGGTAACCTTTATGGGATGCTTTCCTACTAAGAATGAATCTAGTAGTCTTGAAGCAATCCATTGGGATATGGAGTCATATAAGAATTTTAACTTATTAATATATAAATATAACCAAAATACAACCTATTTGGCCCAATACTAAATATATTAAACTGAGAGTCACCTTCATATCATTTTCAAAAATTATCAAGGTTTTTTTATAATATACTCCCTAAATTTATCAATGCTTCATGATCTCCTTCAGACACCATTTCACTTGCCATCAAACTCTAACTCTTTTCTACTCTTAGACTTACCACTTAATCTAATTCTAAAACTAAGAACAAACCTCCAAAAGAAAGGAAAACACAACCTATACCAAAGGCACTTAGAAGAAAATAAAAAGAACCAAACTATTTATAATGTGTACACATGTGTTTAGGGAAAATAAAACACCTAACCTACCCTAAATTAAACAATCAAAAAGTTGTCCAAACAAAGCCATGGACTTTTTCTACAAAATAATTGCCCTTTCTTAATAATTTAAAGTGATTTTCATGTTTGAGGATAGGAAAGTAGAAATGGAGAATAATGGGATGCTTGATGAATTGATATAGCACATCTTTGAGGATGCATATAGAAGTAAAATCATCCACTCAACTTATTTGATTGTAAATTAAAATATCATAGAGTTGATGGGTAGTTTTATTATGGCCTTCTTGATCCTCAAATTTTTGCTCTAAATTAATCACAAACCATGATGGCTTATACTTCTCATCTTCCAGCTAAGCTAGGTATCTAATAGGACATCTTGTCAATACTAGGTTTGAATAATTAATCCTACTCTCATAATTATTTTATCCCACTCTATCATCCTATTGATTGAGATGTTATCACCCTAGTAATTAACTTGGAAAAACATCTAACCCCACTTTTGTCATATGTTTCTTATCTAATTATTCTTAAAGGGATGTTAGTTTCTCATCAAATCTTGTGCATAAGTCCTCTAACTCATCCCAAAATAGGTCTTCATCCATCTACTCTTCACTCTTCTACACGAAAGGCCTCATCAAAGATTCAAATCTAATTTTTCCTTATTCAATGTTTAATGGAAGCTCATTCATCCAAAAGAGGGACTCATCAGATTTATCCTAAATTAAATCTTGATCAGATAAAATTAGCTTCTCCTTATCAAGAATATATTTTTCATTTCCATCCTTGTCTATTATCTCACTGTTCTACTACTCTAGCTAATCAAACTCATCCTTTTCTTTTAACAATTCTAAATTATTGGGTTTGGTTGAAAAAAGAGGGTTGAAAATAATTATTTCCTCACCATATTTGGCCAAAATATATTCATCTTATCCTAGATGGTATTCAATTTCTCTCCATACAATGAGTCATCCTTTGAAAAAGGATATGGTGGGAGGGCAAGAGGGATCAATAGGTGAAATAAATGTATAGGACATTATAGGTTTATCTTGCTCATGAATTGAATTTTGGGTTGAAGAAGAATTACTAAAACTTGGGATATTTCTTGGCTCGGCTTATATAATCCTTTCCTATTATTGATTTGGAGTTATCATGTGAGGAGTGGCCTTAACAAGGTTTGACATTCTAAAATTAGGATGCTTGGTAGAATTAGGCTACCACTGTTGAGATTTAGGCTCCTAAATATGAATTATTTTTCAAAGGGTTGTTATTGGGGGGTGGTAGGATGGATTTCTATAGGATCATACTCTTTCGAAGGATGGAAATTTTTTAAAACTTTGGATATTAAATTAATAGACCTACTTAGGATTTTTGAGGGTTTAGCTTGCTTAAAGCTTGGGAAATTGAATATGGGAGGCTCCTCTTGATTTTTTTGAGCCTAATAAATATGATATATTGATTTAAAACTAGGAATATAAGTAATAAAGGAGTTTGACTTAGATTTAATATTTTTCACCTACATAAGTAGTTGACGCATCTTCTCCTCCTTGGCTATAGTTTTTTGAGACAAACACTCTTCATGATGTCTTTCTCACTCAACACTTCCTTTGAAGGTTCATTGATTATTCCAATTTCATCAACTTTGACTAATAATACTTGACATCCCTTTCACTAATCCTTTTAAAATTAAATGGCTTAAATTTCATTTATTTTTAACTCTCTTTTACCCTTAAATTTGGGTTTAATTTCCCAAATCACTAAAGCATTCCAATATCTTAAGGAAACAATCATAATTGGATTTGTAATTAGAGATTAAATTCACTCCTAAGATAATGTCATATGATCCTAGTGTTGATTCATAAAGATCAAATACCATAGGGAATTATGGAAACTTTACTTTAGCATGTACAAGATACCTATTAACCTTGACCTTATATTCGTTATTATGCTACAATAACCAAGAATGTTTCACAAAACTATATTTTATAGATAGGTTACTTAACATTATAGGAGAGATAAATTATTTAGTGGATCAAGTGTATATCAAAATGAAAATATGATTCCCCAAAAATGTTTCTGATACTTCAATGGGAGAAGCTTAAAATCCATCTTGATGATTGTCAACTACTACATGAATTCACTACTAGAAGATTCCCTGCTATGATGTAGAGGTGGATATATTCTTATCTATACCATATGTATTACACCAAGGATATTCCTTATCATAATGGTATCATACACATATAAAACATCCACCAGATGGCCCCTTCCTCTCAGATTGATTGCCTCCCTTGAATATTTATTTGAAACCATTTCCAAGTTTCCTATTTCTTGATGCATTCTTGAACCTTGCATTCTGACTATTAAATTTTTTATTATAATTCCCATTCCATTTCAATTTATTTTTCTCAAAGGTTGTCTTTGAGCTTCCAAACTTGGTTTTAGATTTTTCTTGACCTCAACAAGTGATTTAAACTTTTGTTCCTACTTAACTAATTTCATAAAGACCTAGTCCATGGTGGATAGACCATGTACATTCACTTTAAATCAAATTTGGGGTTTGAAATCAATAAATAAATTTATGATATGAAATCATTCATTACTTTGATACTACATAACATACTTTAAGATCTTTATGAATTATTCCCAATACTCATTTACTAGTAGGTACCCCTATTTTACATTTAGGAAATTTGTTAATTTATAATAAAATAACAACTAAGGTATCCACTAAGATATAAAAAAGGTTAAAAACTACTCCTAAATAGTAACGATGGAGTCGAGACTGTCTCTACTTTATTATTGGCCCACCATGTTATTACTTCATTAGCTGGCTAGTAGGATCCCAAAAAATCCTTGGTTACCTAAGAATAAATTAAAATATTGAAATATTTTTCCAAATTTCTAATATAGGCTTCATCATCATCAACCAAAATTATACCATTGAATTTGGTTGGATTCATTTTATTCATATATCATGTAAGTTCTAAAACTGCTTGAGTTCTTGATACTTGTTGTCCCTCATCATGCCTCTAATATTGAGTCTCTTCCTAACCAATTAGTTGTTACTCTATAATTTTTTATTTATTTTCCTCCTCCAATCAATAAACTTATTTTTCTAGGGTTTCTAATCTATCTTTAATTTCATTCATAGTAGTGAGTATTTGATCAAGTTAAAAGTTTGAACTAGAGGTCCCATAAATATTTGATCTACATATAACTATTATCCTCATTGAAAATAGGATAAATATATTAATTTTAGTAGAATCATTAGGTTTGAGCATTAATACATTTGATCTGATACCAAAATGTTATAACCCCATTGGGTTAAATTATAAGTTACACAATTTTTTAGAAACGTACTTAACTCATTAATTTTAAATAATGATCATTAATTTTCATTGTTTGATATATATATATATAATAGTAATTATAAAAAATATAATTAACTCACTCATTAAAATTTGATTCATTTAGCTTTCAAATAGTACAGAACATAATATAAGAATGGATTCCTCATATAACACATAACAAATTGAAAGATATATATGTACACTAAAATAATCCACATTTTTATGTATACAAAAACATAAAGTCTCTAATAATTAAAAATTTTAGAACTATATAGAAGATATATAGCCACTATTGTACTAAATAATCATAAACCAAAGTGTAAAATTTATTACATTTCATCACTAAATATTAAAATGCATATGATAGGATGTAAATTAATACATTTTAGACTCATAAGAAAACTAAATAATTAGTAAAAATAGACATGAGTATTATTACAATGTGGTTGATCAACTAAAGAGAGGGTGAGCATCATTGGGTTGCTTTTCCTCCAGCCATAGATCATCAGTCTCCTACACACATCCCCACTAGGAGTGGCCCTTACTTCATAGAGGGACATATAAAAGTAGTGAAAATATCAAGAATTTAACTAGAACCTCTATGTTTTACACTCACTAATACATGCAACATCACATATACCATGGAAACAATCCTCTATCTAATATGACATCACACATACACATGTAAACTCAAAATTATAGTGGAATGAAAATGTATCAGCTATAACATTACTTTGGCCAAAGTTTTCATTATATAATTTAGTTCTCTCATGGTTCTGTGTCAATTTCACACACACATACTCTATGCTAATGAATCTAAATCTATCATACAATATCAAATGATAGATATGTATATTGCATGATAACAACCTCATATACCTATCACCTACTATCTAATGAATAATATATGGTAAAACATTATAAAATAATTTTAAATTATAATAATTAAATATTTGTAGCACATAACTACTCATCAAATCAAGACAAAAATTTACATTAATTCAATACAAGGTACAAACATCCATATAATACAAAAATAACATTATTTTCCTATAAAATAACCAATATTGACACATCTAAGGATTAAAGGTTCTTATCAACCAATAACATTCATCATTCCAACTTAAAAGCATAAACATATGCCTAGATTATAAAAATCCAAGTGATAAATACATTATTTTCATCTCAAAATAATTTCACACTTTTAATTTATGTTTAACATTATACAACTCATGTAGTAGATCTAATATAACACTAAATGGCACATTTGCACATACCCAATATTTACTTATTAGTATGTATCAGGTTACTAGTATTATTGTTTACTTTTAGATCAACATTAAACCTTTAGTGCCTATTTTGACAATTCCTTAATTAGGTAAAACTTATATTTTAAATTTTATATATGCACTATTCACACCCATTCATATCATATGCACATTCTTCCATACCATTTTATAGCTTTCAAAAGAACTATTATAAATAAATATGAACACCTAAAAGTATGCTTTAGTGTATAAAGGCCATTCAAGTTTTCTTAACACTCCATTTCATTTATAATTAAAACATCATCAAATGAGGTATCCAATTTTGCATTTATGTCAACACCATATGGTACTATCTAAAGTTATGTTATCTTTATATAGATGTGTACATATTTACTATTAGATAAGTCTCTAAGCTTAGCTGAGTCATTAAGGTATAAAGTTTTGTCTCATATTACACATGAGATTATACATATATTTATATGAATATATACATTTATTGCTTATTTAAAGTAATAATAAATTAAGTTCAGTCTATCCTAATGCTTGAACACATATGTAGGAGATTTTATTAAAAAATAAGAATAACTATAGGTTCTATATATATATATATATATATATATATATATATATATATATATATATATATATATATATATATATATGAAATTACAAAAATGAGCTCAAAATACAATTCAATGGCTATTTCATGCATATATGCATATATGATATGTATTATTCCATTTCAAATATATATTTATATCTAGAATGAGTTCTATAAGATAACCAACTATCAATGTGTACTCTGAGTTCATTCTCTACCAATCACATTTATATCAAATGAATCTATACAAAGTTTTGTTAATAAATATGAATTTTTACTTGTGTAAACATTAATATGTATATATATAACTATTTATTACACAAAAAATGCACCTATAATTTTGGTGAAAGGTATACACTTATAGGTATTAACTTTGAATTTCATCCTTTAAGACTATAATAACTCTTTATTTCAAGAATAACATCCTTAGTTATTTTTTATTCCACATTGTAGTCATACTAAAATGCAATTTGTACAACTTGAGCATGACTTGTGACACTAAAACCATATGTCTCTCCTACTCGCTTACATAGCCCACTTAGGCATATTTTCACTATTTCCCAATCATTCAAATCCTTCTAGATTCAACCCTTGCTATCATAGACTCCTCTCCCAAGTATAGATCTATCCCCCAAGGTCTATTTGCCCCTAGACAATAGCATCATAAGTTATAATATAGCACTAAGACCTAGGGTGTCCATGGGTGTCCACTTTCTAGTGCTGCTGTCTAAGTTTATAATAGCCTCAAATTGTTAGATTTTCCTTAATCCTTATCTTTTCCCTTGTCGGCCTAATGCAAGTTCATCTAACCTAGGATCACTAGTTTCCCTATAAAATACCATTCAAAGGTCATTTATAATGGTTGAAAATGATTAAAAAGGTATAATATATAAATATACTAAAACACACTCAAAAAAATCTTCTTATTCTTTGCATATAGCCAACCACTATTATTTCTAACCTATATAAGCTCCTACACCAGTCACTAGTCATATAAAGCTTACCCAAATTTTCATACTCTTGCATTGAATACATAATATTACATAATAAAAAATCAAATTGGGAGAACTACATTGGCATTGATCGCTCTTTAGAGTATTGGTATGTAGGTAGCATGCCTACACATGGGGTGTGATCAGATGTTTAGTGCATATTACACACTAACCCCTTTTATAGTTGGATTAGAGATCATTTATCAAGAATGAAGAGGAACTAAGATCCTTGAAGATAAAATAAATTCCACATCAATTTTTATGAACAACCAGGACTTGATATTTTAGGCATAGGGTCTCCCAGAGTAGATGAATAGAACCTAGGAAGCTCAAAAAACATAGACATTATGGACTACAGTGCCAAAACTTGGACTACAGTGCTAGACCTCCAAGTATTATATTTTTAGTACTTTTATCTAGGTATAAAATATAATTTTAGATCCTATTTTTGATAGTCTGCCTAGCCAGATCAATAATATATAGCATGTCTCTTCCATCTCAACCCAGAATCAGCTAAGTCTTACTCTTTATCCCCTTGTTTGTTATTTTAAGAAATAAGTAAATAAATTCCAAATTAAATAAATTAGTAGGTTAATTAAGACACATTTATTTATTGATTTTACCTTTAATCCAAAACCCTTTACTATTTAGTAAATTAACCCATATAATTTCCCAAATTTAGTAAAACATTTGTTAAACCTAACTTCAAATTTTTGCACAAAAACCCTAAAATCTCTATGGTTAATATATTTTGATTATTTACAATATTTTCCTTAATTTTATTTAATTTAAAACTAAAAATATAAAAATTAATTAAAATATTTTCAATAATTCACTAAAACCCTAGTTTGCACATACTAGGTCTTATTTGCATACAAACACTTTCAAAGCACTAGGAAAAATACATTTCTAATTTTAGAAATATTTCTATATTTTTCCTAAATTTTTAAAGCTCAATTCTATAAATTTATAACAAAATTTTCAAATTATTACATTAGTTTTGAAAAATTCATTTCAAATCCCTAGTTACATCAACTAAATCCCAATAATTTTCGAGTAATATTCCACTTATATTCTTTTTATTTTGATTGAATATTAAGATAAAAAAATCACTTCAAATTTCAAAAATTCATTTGTCTTAAAACCCAAATTGCATTTACTAGGTCCCATTCAAGAAAGTAATTTATCATAATTTTTTGAATTTTATCTTGCATACTTAAATCATAAAATCAATTTCAGATTCAAATGTTCATAGTATTTCGCAAACAATATTTATATAAAATCCCTTGTTACATATACTAGTTCCTAATTTGCTTTTTATGGTATTACCTTACATGTTTGGTAGATTCATATCCTTTTTTGTGCAAATTCTAAATTACTATTTTAGAATTTTGCATTTCTTATATCTAAAACTTTCTAGTTTTAGCAAATTACCTATTACAAACTATTGCAAAACATTCCAACACATTTCACATTGTTTTCATACTTTAATAATGGCCCAATATACTGGCTTTGATGAAATAGATAAAAGAGAGCTTCAATAACTCTTAACCAAAAACTCAAATATGCAAGATGACATGATTAGAATCTTTCAAGAGGAACAAGAAAAGGTAACCAATGGTCAGTATACTCAAACTACAAATCCACTAGTTGCACATGACACTATGGGGGAGACTATGTCATAACAACCCCCTATAGAAACCCAACCTTCTTCTATGCCACTATTTGTAACTAGTACATTATTATCTCTTAATGTGGTAACCCTTGTGCAAGAGATTCGATCTCTTCAATCCAAGCTGCAACATCTTGAGCAAGGTGACATTAGATCTACATAGGCATTGGACTCCTTCACTCTATTAAATACACATTTGCCATGACATATAGCTTCTACACCTTTGTTACCTAGATTTTTACAACCTAAGCTCACTATATATGATGCCAAGGGTGATCTAGAGACACATTTGAGAGCCTTTCATATAGCTTGTTTGGATTATGTACCCAATAACTGGTTATTAGCTAAATTATTTCTGAGGAGCATCAAGGATTATACATTACAATGGTTTTATAGTCTAAAAAATCAATTATCTAATACATTCAATCCTCTTATCGACATGTCCCTAACACATTTTAGTATCAATATTAGTGATAAGGTTTCATATGCCTAAATTTCATAAAAAAATAAATTAAATGAGCCTCTCATTGAGTATGTTCTTAGATACAAGACTAATTGGCTAAGACGACTAGCCTATGGTAGTTCAAGAGTTATAGGACCTCTTCAAATAGAGTCTTATATGGGTTTTGCATGAGACAATCATGTTTAAATGTTTCTCTTCTTTCACTGAATTGTGTCACACTTTAAAAGAAAGAGAAATCAAAATCATTCTAGTGGGCATACTT
Source organism: Torreya grandis (assembly GCA_037957365.1). NCBI lineage: Eukaryota > Viridiplantae > Streptophyta > Pinopsida > Cupressales > Taxaceae > Torreya > Torreya grandis. Next base: position 2,672,931 of record JARHVA010001974.1, on the reverse strand, counting down.
AAGTACACAAGTGCACTAGATAAAACTAATAAGAGTAATAGCAAAGCCCCATATCAGGTCAAATTTAATGAAATTAAATGACCTAATCAATAGATATTTAATGTAACTTTAGAACACTCATAGAGAGTCACTTTATCAGCACCTCCTCAAAGACCTTTTACAAATCTACCAATTCCTCCAGCCAGAGTTCTATAGTAGTTATTAGAATGTAACATCATATCTCTTCCTACTATCAAATAAATTGATCCAACAAAGCATATTCCATGGGGATATGACCAAAATGCATTTTTTGACTATCATAGTGCACCAAACCATACTAAAAATAGATGCATTAGTTCAGACATAAGATACATGATCTAATTGATGAAAATCAAATTGATCTAGGCACTTCAACTAAGCCTCCTCCAGCTAAACCAACGTAGGATAAGTCACTTAAAATATTTTTATATCCATTTCCATAGTATGGAAAGTTAGAGATATAGGAGACATTAGGTGTACATCATGCATATCAAGCACATCTTCCACCAATTACATATAGGGCACCGGTAGCTGATTCACATCCATTGAGCCACATGATTGGTACTTTTCATTCTAGCATTATAGTTTGGGCTTCCATCTCCTTTTTTGAGTAGGAGATTATTGAGGATGAAATGTTAAAAATGAAATATACTGAGAGGGGGGGTGAATCAATATATTATATATCTTTTTACTTAATCTAATTTATTTTATTTAACCACTTAATCACACATTCAAGATATGAAATAAAATTGAAATAATAATTTTCACCAAAAATATATATATATATATATATATATATATAGAGAGAGAGAGAGAGAGCAGATTTTTACGTGGAAATCCAAAGTGGGAAAAACCATGGAGAACAATCTCAAGTATATGAATGAGAACCAACTCAAAATACAAATTTCGTAAGCACCAACTTATAAGAGCACCAACCCCTTTGCCGAGCACCAACACAACAACTATTTGTGAGCACCAACCCATAGGAGCACCAACCCCTCTTGTGTATAAACCACAACTATCTCTCAATGTTGCTTAATCAATAAATGATAGAACTCTAAAATATCTCTTGGTTTTCTCTCTTCAAAAATAAATACAAACCATGCACTCTCTTGCATGTTACAAATGGCTTCTAAAGCCTTTATTTATAGATTTTCAAATGACCTTTGGCATTTACCCTTTGTGACCCTTCAATCCTCATGGAAAATAGTACCAAACTTGCATGACCCTTCGTATCCTTGCATTCAAAAATTCATATGTTGACCCTTTATAAGAAAAAGCATCCTTTCCTCTTTTGTCTTTATCTTGGTGACTTTTCATATTCCTCAAAGTGCCCCTTCATGGAAAAATACACCATACCTCTTTTGTCTTCACATGGTAACTCTTAGAATTCCTCAAGATGACTCTTCATGAGAAAATGTGTCCTATTCCTCTTTCGTATTTTACCCTATGACTCTTTGACTTCTCCATGGGACCTATTTTCATTTATATGCAACAAAAAATATATTCATTAATATTAAATAAATATTAACACACATTATCCAAGATATGAATATTAAAAACACCATTAAATGCAATGGGGCCTTTATCACCAATAATAATAGACCTTTGACATCAATGACAATATTTCTAAAAATGTCCCTCTTTGTCATTGATGGAAACCTCAAACTAAAACTACCACATCCTAAAATCTACACATACTACCATCTAAAAACATACAGTAACTCCCCATTACTATAACAACCTGTACATTTTCCCTGTACTTGTTTTTACACCTATACCTGTACCTATTATTCTCTCCCTTTGACATCAATGGAAAAGGGCCTACCTGGAGTTAACACTTAGCTCCCCCTCAAATGATGTTTAACTTCAATGGTAGGAAGTAAAAGAAATTACTCCCAACTTCCTCATAGATACTCAAATGTGTATTTTGGTAGTGCCTTTGTGAAAATATCTACAATATGCTCTATAGTACTAATATACTCCATCTTAACCTATTGATCTTCAAATTTCTCTCTCAAGAAGTGATATCTAATGGGAATATGTTTTGTTCTTGAATGCATCACTGGATTCTTTGAAATATTAATATCACTTGTGTTATCACAAAAAATATAAATAGGTTCATCATATTTTACCTTGATATGTTCTAAAGTTTGCTTCATCCAAAGCACTTGAGTATAACACAAAACCACTACAATATATTTTGATTAAGTTGTATAAAGTCATATTAAATTCTACTTTTTTCTTAGCCATGATACTAAGCTATCACTAAGGAAGAAAGCTCCTCCACTTGTACTCTTTCTATCATCCAAGTACCTTGCCCAATCTAAATCTGTTTAAGCAAACAAAGTGAAATTTCTACTTGTGGGATACCATAATCCATAATCTAATGTCTCCTTGATATATCTAAATATTATCTTCACTAAATGAACATGACTATCTTTTTGAGATGACTGATATCTTTCAACCATACCTACTGCATGCGTGATGTCTAACCTCAATGTTGTCAAATATAAAAGACTACCAATCATATATCTATATAAAGACTTATTTGTAACAAGTGAATCTTCATCCTTGCTCACCTTATTTCCTATACACATTGGTGTGCCAACTAGTGCACAATCATCAAAACCAAATCTCATCAACATTTCTTTAGCATATTTACTTTGAGATATAAAATCTCCTTTGTCTAACTTAAATATCTGCAATCCTAAGAAAAATGACAATTCTCCAAGCATAGACATCTCAAATTCTTTTTGCATATTATCAAAAAATGCTTTTGTCATATTTTCAATATTTCCTCCAAAAAGGATATCATCAACATATACCATAACAATCAATTGCTGCTCACCTTCTATTTTTATGTAGATATTACTATTATTAAATCCTCTCTTGAAACCTTGATCCTACATGTACTTATCAAATCTGGCATACCAAGCTCTAAGAACTTGTTTTAGTCCATATAATGATTTCTTAAATATGCATACATGGATACTAATATTTGAGAGAATAAATCCCTCAGGATGTTCAATGTATACCTCTTCTTCTATATTCCCATTTAAGAAGGTAGATTTGACATCTATCTAAAACACTTTGAAATTTTTAAACATTGCATATGCAAGAAACATTCTAATAGCCTCTAACCTTGCCATTGGTTCAAAAGTTTCTTCAAAATCTATTCCCTCCATCTGATCATATCCTTTACATACTAATCTTGATTTATTTCTAATCACTTCTCCATTTTTATTCAACTTATTTTTATAAACTCATTTTGTTCATATCGCATTGTGATCTTTTGGTCTAGGCACTAATTCACAAGTATCATTATTTTCTATCTAATTTAATTATTAATCCATATCCTTAACCCAATGATTATCATGTCTAGCTTCTAAAAACTTTCTAGGCTAAATTTTGGATAACAAAGAGAAATTAACTTGCTTGAATTCACTTACTATCATTCTTTTGGTGTGAATTCCTTCATTTATGTCCTTGATGATGTCACTTTCATTATGATTTATATGACCATATTTGGATGGAGTTTTGCTGTGCTTTTTCTCCTTCTTCTCATCTTCATCTGATTCTTTAAATCTTCCTTTTCAATGATTTTAGGAATGTCTATTGGATCACTAATTCTTTGTGTTCCATCTTGTTCTATCCTAACACTTGCACTTTCAACAATTTTCTTGGTTTTTTTGTTATAAAATTTATAAGCTTTGCTTTTGTAAGAATAACTAAAAAATATACCTTCATCTACTCTAGATTCAAACTTACCAAGTTTTTCATTAGTTCTCTTTATGAAGCATCTACTATCAAAAACTTTGAAATAATCAATTATCGTTGGTTTGTCTTTCCATAGCTCATAAGGAGTCTTGTCACTATTGATTCTCAATAATTATCTATTATGAATATGCACTACTATAGAAACTACCTCTCTCTAATATTTATCTACTATCTTAGATTAATTTAACATTGTTCTCACCATCTCCTAAACTATTCTATTTTTTTGTTTGACTACTCCATTTTGCTGTGGAGTTTTGGCTACTAAATAATGTCTCTTTATTTTATGGTCTTCAAAAAATACAATAAATTGATCTGACATGAATTCTTCTCCTCGATATGATCTTAGACACTTAATATTCAAACTGGTTTCATTCTTAACTAATGCTTTAAATAATTTGAAATGTTTGAAAGATTCTAATTTTTCTTTAAAAACATTACCCAAGTCATACGTGAAAAATAATCAATAAGCAACATGAAATATTTCTCACCTTGAGTACTTTGAGTTCTCATAGGTCCATAGAGATCAGTGTGAACAAGCTCTAGCATCTGAGTGGTTGAGTACTCTTTTTTTTTAACCATCTTTTAGCCTAATTCCCATAATAACAAGGTTCATAAAGTGTGTCAGATGGATTTGTAATCTTTGGAAGATTTCTGACTGCTTGCTTCTTTCTGATGTTGACAAGATTGTCAAAATTTATGTGCCCCATTATCCTGTTACATAGCCAACTTTCTTCAATTTGACTCAAAAAACATCTTTGAACTTTGATGTCTGATAGCAGATATAAATTATTACTTGTTCTCTCAGCATCTGTAACTAACACATATAAATCTTTCTTCTAATTTCACAACCTTCTACATAAAACTTTAGTGTGTCCCCCTAATCACACATTTGACTTACACTCAAAATATTATACTTAAGATCTTATACATACAAAAAAAATTAAGTTTTAGTTCTACCATTATCCAAACTTAGTGTACCTTTTCCAACAATTCTGGTAGTAGTATTATCTTTGAATTTCACTATGCCACCATTGATATTATTCAAGGTTATGAGCTTGCTCTTGTCTCCTGTCATGTGCCTCAAACATCCATTGTCAATGAATCATGGATTTTTTGCATTTATTTCATGAAAAGCTATATGTGCCAACATAGATTTTTTAGGTTGTTTCTTTTGCCATGAACCTATCTGAACTTTCTTCTTGATGAATGGAACCTTGAAACTCTAGTCCTTCTTGAATAGATTAAACATACTTCTATAGTACTGAGCTATGTGTCTAAAGTTATTACACTTGTAACATATTATGGCCTCTTCATTAATACTTGATAGAGGAGAAAAAGAGTTGTGTCTTCTACTTGACTTTGTATGAATTTCCTTCTCCTTATTTCTAAAATTGTTAGAACTCTTTCAACATTCTATTTTCTTATGACCATATCCATTACAATAAAAATAGTAACCATAAAAATAGGACCTATTTGTATATCTATGACTTGATTATCTTTTGTATCTCTATTCCATCTAGCCTTCTTTGTTTGAGATGTCCTCTGTATTCTGAACTTCTTCTCTTTTTATTTTTTCTTTTGTAAGAGCTTCAACATAGCTCTTTCCTTTTTCCTTGTCTATGAAAGTAGTGACCTCTTTCTCTTTTTCAGATCCAATACCTATCTTATTTGACATTGATCTTTGATTTATTAATATCTTATTCAATATATTAGTGCTATTCTCAAATTTTGAATCATTTGTTATTCTATCATTGATTGCTTTATTTGTTTTCTCAAGATCTACTTTTCAAGAAGCAATTTAAATAACATAATTTTCACATTATTTACTTACTATTTTCAACTATGCCATTAGATCTTCTTCATTATTCTTAGCTTCTTTAAAGTGTCCTTGTAGATCTTCAATTATTTCCTTTGACTCTTTTTCATTTTCTCAATTTGTAGCTTTAATCTTTGATTCTTCTTTTCAAGAGCTTTTAACTCTTTTAAGACATAAATGAGTTATCCTTCCATATTCACTTTAGATTCATCCTATTATTCTTCTTGATCATCTATACTTTTGATTTTAGAGGCATCTTCATGTATATCCATGAATAGAATCTCTTCTTCTTCTTCTTACTCACTGACTCCACTATCTTCCGCTGAGTTAGGATCTTTAGAATACAAACTCTTCTTCTCAAATCCCTTCTTGAATTTACCTTTGAAATTATTCTTGTATGTATACTTTCCTTATTAATTTTCATCATTACCCTTATTTGGACATTTATCTACAAAAATTCCAATCTTTCCATAATTAAAACATTTAAAAGGTAATTTTCCTTGATATTTACCTATGCCCTTTTTCGGATTGCAAATGAATAGAGCTCCATTGTCATCTTCATCATCACTAGAACTATCGTTTGATTCTTGAATCTTAGCCTTCTCTTTATTTTATGTCTTGAAAGTAGCTTATCTCTTTAAGGGTTTATCTTGTTTAATATGCATCTCATATTCCATAAGAATACCATGAAGCTCATCTATCTTTAGCTTGGCTAAATTCTTCATCTCTTCAATTGTCAAAACTTTTGCATCATATCTCAATGGTAGAGATCTCAAAACTTTGTGAACCACATTTTATTCATCTAAATTTTCTCTAAGACCTTAAATCTAATTAACTATTTGATCAGCCTGTAAAAGATAACTTGCTATATTTTCTTCTTCTTCCATCTTCAAACTCTCAAACTATCTTATGAAAGTCTAAAGCTTAGCTTGCTAAACCTTTCCATCACCTTTGTAAATATTCTCAAATTTTACCCAAGTTTTAGGAGTAGATTTACACTACATAATTTTAAAAAAAATTGATTCACATAAACCACATAAAATAGCATTTAAAGCTTTATCAGTATTTTCACTTGCCTTCTTTTATATCAGAGTAGTTACCAATGTCTGTAGCTCTTCATATTCCTCTACCACTACTTGCCATATGTCAAATCCAAGGTCCATCAAATAAGTCTTCATCCTTATGCTCCAAAAAACATAATTCATCCCATCAAACAAAGGTGACTTATTTATATAAAATCCTTCATGTGATATAGCCATCGTGTTTTCTTGATCTACCTTCAAGTTGTAAAACATTTTTAAAAGGAACCTGCTCTGATACCAATTGTTAAGCTTGAAATATACTAAGAGGAGGGGGTGAATCAGTATATTATATATCCTTTTACTTAATCTGATTTCTTTTCATTAACCACTTAATCACACATTCAAGATATGAAATAAAACTAAAACAATAATTTTCACCACGAGAGAGAGAGAGAGAGAGAGAGAGAGAGAGAGAGAGAGAGAGAGAGAGAGAGAGAGAGAGAGAGAGAGAGAGAGAGACCATATTTTTATGTGGAAACCCAAAGTGGGAAAAACCATGGAGAATAATCTCAAGTATATGAATGAGAACCAACTCAAAATACAAAGTTCACAAGCACCAACTTGTTGGAGCACCAACCCATTTTTTGAGCACCAACACATCAACTATTTGTGAGCACCAACCCACAAGAGCACCAAACCCTTTCAAGGATTTGTGAGCACCAACTCATAGGAGCACCAACCCCACTTGTGTATAAAAAATAACTATCTCTCAATGTTGCTTACTCAACAAATGATATAACTATACAATATCTCTTATTTTTCTCTCTTCAAAAAAAAATACAAAGCATGCACTCTCTTTCATATTAAAAATGGCTTCTCAAGAATTTATTTATAGCTTTCCAAATGACCTTTGGAATTCACCCTTTTTGACCCTTAAATCCTCATGGAAAATGGTGACAAACTTACATGACCCTTCATATCCTTACATTTGAAAATTCATATGGTGACCCTTTATAAGTAAAATCATCCTTTACTCTTTTGTCTTTATCTTGGTGACTTTTCTTATTCCTCAAAGTGTCCCTTCATGGAAAAATGCACCATACCTCTTTTTTCTTCACATCGTAACTCTTAGAATTCTTCAAGATGACTCTTCATGAGAAAATGTATCCCATTCGTCTTTCGTATTTTACCTCATGACTCTTTGACTTCTCCATGGGCCCTCTTTTGACTTATATGCAACCAAAAATATATTCATTAATATTAAATAAATATTAACACACATTATCCAAGATATGAATATTAAAAACACCATTAAATGCAATGGGGCCTTTATCACCAATAATTCTAGACCTTTCATGTCAATGATGATCCAAAACTCAAAAGCTTTGGTTGAAATATAATTCAAAAATAAGAACAACACAATTCAAATAATGTTATCTTGAAAAGAGATGTTTTATTTGTCAAAATTGTAGACCCAAACATATGCTTATCTCTGAGAAGAGATGTCTGATTTCCCTTTTGGGTTACATATTCATTTATACATTTTTTGAAGGTGCAGGGAGGATGTGGAAGGTCAACAATCTTGAGGGATATGAATTTGTTTGACTTCCACGATTTACAACAATACAAAATTCGAGGAATTACTATTTTTAGAAACTTACTATTTTTAGACTGGACTAATAAAATTGAAATTTGGGACACTGCCGTTGGGTTTTATGGGATCAAAATTCATTTATTAGATCTCCATTCCATCTCACAATATTCCCCTCATTATTATCTTTTCAACGGTTCAAACGGTGAGTCAATTAGAGCTACGGTGCAAAAGTTATGGCTCCCAGAAGTTCTGCCATCAAATGGGGTGGAACCATCACTCGAATTGTCATCTGAATTGTTGTCCAGATCAAATGACAATATTTCCAACATGACATAGATTATCATGCACTCTTAATTATATATTTTATTCATGGTCATCCCATTCAAAGTGTTTTAATTCATAATGGATCTAGCATTAACACGTGTACTATGACACTACTACAAAAATTGGTTATACAAAGTAGGATATTACTCTAATAAATATAGTTATTAGTGGTTTTAGTGGACATAGTCATACTACATTTGGTGAAATCATCATTCTTATATACACTAATCCTACACACATGACCACCTTATTTACTATAGTTTCTAGTTCAAGAGTTTTTGACATGTTATTTGGTAGACCTTAGATACAAAAACTCTGAGTATCAGTCTATAGTACATTGATACATGAAATTCATTCATGATAATTAGGTTATCAAAGTTATTGGAGTTTCATATGAGTTACCACTTCTAGTTTTAGAGCCAGTTTTAATTCTAGATTCAATTTCATTTCCATTACCAATTCTAGCTTTGTCACTTGTTTTTTCTCCAATTTAACATCAGGCATAGATATGATATCCATAACTAGTATAAAGGGTCCATACACCTCCATAGCTTTAGGATTCTAGACAACTTATAGTTACAATATTCACACCCAAAGAAGTTTTATTGAGATCTCATGCATCTACACATAGAGCACATGTTTAGAGAGTTTCTTCTACTTCTAGATGGGTACCTAAGAGCCCTAAAACTGTATCCACATCCTAAAATTATAGAGGGTCCCCACAGTTGGTTTTTACTTTAGATATTTTAGAGCATTTATAGCATATACAACTTTTAGATCCACAGTCTCAACATTTCCATCATGTTTCATAATCATGAATGATTTCACTCTTCAATATAAGACACTATGATAGGGAGTCTCATCTGAGACTCATCAGTTAGTATCATTTCCTTCTGGTATTGATTATACATAGTTTCCTCCACTTGATTGTACATAGCTCAAATTTTCAAAATACAAAAACAATATAATATTTCAAAATACAAAAATAATATAATATTTCAAAAATACAAAAACATGTCAATTATATGCATCATCTATGTTTTACATTGATAACCATTATACTAGACTTACATTACACTATTATATGCTATTATTTGTTGATTTGTCTATATTATCATGCTCCACTCGATATTATTTGAGTGTGTGGTTTGCATCTATATCTTTTATTGCTTCACTCCACCCATCAAGGGGGCATCTTACTTTTACATTCCAGCTACATATTGATACATATACCCACTAGAGGTATACTCTACATGACTACACCATTCAATTTATGTCATTCTTATACTATACACTTTAGACATCTTCTTGTAGTACATTCCTTACATGCTTACATAGATATCATGTTGACATCCATTAGCATATATCATACTTATATATTTCATAGCATATACATTAGTCTTGTATCACATATTTTGTATACTCCTACTTCTTGATTTACATATTTAGATGCATGTTTATAGTTTGAGTACTTTACATACTTCCATTGTTCTCTTTGATTATATAGATGTGTTTGCATTTTCTAGTTCATGTTTGCTTCTAGCTTGCATTCTAGGACATTTTACAATGTCCTTTATTCTTGTCTATATGTGTGTGCCTTTGGACACTTGTAATGTCATTTATGTGTTCCTTTCATGTGCTTATGGACCTTTTTCTAATCTTTTCTTGTTCCCATTGTGTGTGTATGTAACATTTGAGCATGCCTTGTATGCCTTGTGTGTTAATTTAGCCCTTTGGCCACCCTTTCATGTTTCTTACTTATTGCTTTGTATGCTTGTTGCTTTATTGTTTATTTTTATGTGTAATGTCATGATTTAAATCATGCATTTACCTTGATTTTTAGATGCCATGATGGACATCATGCTCCATTCCTCCATACCACTAACAACTAACAACTAACAACTAACAACTAAAATTTTGAATTCTAGTTTACTCTTATGCACATGCTATTGCATTATTATATCTATCTAGGCATACCCCTATGGATCTAATAATTTTTCTCTACAAATTTTGCTATTTATTGAGATAATGTATATCAATGGTGTATCAAATTTTTTCATAACTCTACAGACTTGTAGGGCTTCTTTAGAGGGCAATTATTATAGGGTATTCATTCCTACCCTTAGAAGAGTAGGTAATGAACAAGGCTTTTATCTCAGAGATTAGAGCTCCTAATGGTCAAAAAAGTAGTTTTACAATAGTATAGTCCATAATCTAGAATTCAACATAGACAAACCAGACTAGGTAGATAGAAAAGAATATAGATTAGTCATTAGTTTTAGCTTTGGACAATAGTGCTAAAAATGGGACTATAGTATTAGACCCCAAAGTGTCTAGTTTCTAGTGTTGTTGTCCAAACAATATAATATTTAGTTTTTATAGAATTAGGTAGAGAGATGAGTTATGTTAAAGTTTTATCAGTATAGTTTAGTCTAAAGATCAATAGTTTTCAACACTTATTTCACTCAAAGAATCTAGACATAAGGGGCATCATACATGGCATGAGGGTTTCCATTTTCAGTTTAGACATGGTAGTTGATACAACTTTTAGTTCAAAATATATGTTTTAGACACTAGTTATTGGGGAAATGTGCATGGTACATGGACCTTCTTTATTTATGATTTTATTGCATTTTTTACACATTTTTAGTATTTACGTGCCTTGCTCCATCTGTAGGTGTTTGGCATCACATTAAAGTAAAATTTCATACAAGTTTGCTTCCTATGTAGCTAAGTTCCTGAGTGGCTTCTTAACCTTTGATTCTAATTTTAGGAGGGGCTTATATATAACTCCAATCTCCATCTTTTGAAGTGGCCAATAGTGGCCTAGTTTCTAGTTTACATTTGGCTATCCATGCCAACATTGTCAGAGCACAACACATTTAGCGGATCCCTAAACCATCTCATATGAAATTCATCTATACCATTATCTTCTCATTTAGATTCATATCACAGGGAAATGATGGAGCTAAAGGACTAGCTAGCCTTTGTATTCTTGAGCCACCTATTCAGAGCGATTGGAAACATGGTCTAAAAATTGATTAGCAAAAACATAATTTGATAACTTCACATATTTGGTGATAATGGAGCCAAAGGTCCTACCTTTTCATTTTTAAGCCAACTTCTAGGGGATTGGGAACTCAACTCATTCATCGATATAACTCTTGGTTCATCATACTTCTAACATCACTCAGTATAGCCTAGAAGTACAATAAGTTTTATATTGGTTCACATACCTAGTGATGTGTATTCATTCCTTTCTCTTCCTTCCTCTCTCTTTACCTAGATTTATACATTCTTATTTTAGATATAGTGTATATATTAAGAACTGATCTACTTTTGCTTTCATTTTTGTAGACTTAAAAAGTTTAACATGCTCTCACTACACACAACCTAGCATCACACAACTTCTTGGGCTTAGCCACATAGGTAAGTTTAGGTATGATTATTATTTTTACCTTTATCCTAGTATTTCACTTTGTTGTATACTAAAATAAAGGGGTGGGGGAATTTAGTCGTATGAAAATATAATTTTTACAATTTGATCATGACTTGTGACACCAAGACCATAGGTCTCTCCTACTCACTTACACAACCCACTTAAGCATGTTTTCATTATTTCATAGTCATTTAAAGCCTTCTAGGTTTAGCTCCTATTGTCTTAAACTCCTCTCTTAGACACAAATATATCTGATAGGGTCCCTTTACCCTTAGAAAATAGTTCCATAAGTTAGATTATAGCATTGGGACCTAGGGTGTCCACTTTTTAGTGTTGTTGTCCAAGTCCATAATATTTTCAAATAGTCAAATTTTCTCAAATCCTTATTTTTTCCCTTGTCATCCTAATTCAAGTTCATCTAACCCAAGATCACTAGTTTTCATATAAAATTTCATTCAAAGCTCATTTAGAAGGGTTGCCAATCATTCAAAAGGCACAAGTTACAAATATACTAAAGCACACTCAAGAAAATATTCCTATTCTCTACATACAATTAACCACTATTATTTCTAGCCTATCCAAGCTCTCGCACTAGTCACAATTCATCTCAAGCTTGCCCAAATTTAGATATGTTTACATTGCATATATAGGATTACATAATACACATTCAAATTGGGAAAAATACATTGGCTTTGATCCCTCTTCAAAGTATTGGTATGTAAGCAATGTGCCCACACACAGGGTGTGATCATATGTTCAGTGCATATTACAAACTAACCCCTTTTACCAGTTGGATTTGAGATCACCTATCAATCATGAAGAGGAACTAATATCCTTGAAGATAAAATCAATTACACACTAAATTTTGAGAACAACTAGTAATTGACATTTTAGGCACAGGGTCTCTTAGAGCAGATGAATAGAACCTAAAAAGCTAAAAAAAAGCTCAGACACTAAGAACTAAAACACCAAAACTTGGACTACACTATTAGACCTCTAGGTTTCCTATTTTTGGCACTCCTATCAAGGTAGAAAATAGACTTTTGGATCTTGTTTCCAATAGTCTACCTAGCTAGATCATCAATTTTCAACCTATATCTCCTCTGTCTCAGCCTGAAATCAACTGAGTTTTAATCTCTATCCCCTTGTTTACTATTTTTAGAAATCAATTAAGCACTTCCAGATTCAATAAATTAGTAGGTTAATTAAGACACATTTATTTATTGATTTTCCCCTTAATCCAAACCCCTTTACTATATAGGAAATTAACCCATATAGTTTCCCAAATTTAGGAAAACACATCTTTTAATTAAATGATATTTTTCCTAAGTTTCACAACACTAAAGGTAACTTAAGGATTCATGTTTATCATAAATCTAATAATAAAGTTTTTCTAAATAATAAAAACACCATCTTTTATTCTTTTATGTGGTTCATAGGTCAAGTATTTATAGTCAATATATTTCATAAAGTTGATTAGATAGTCACTATAGATTTAGTTCTTTAAAATGGATCAAATATTAGTTTTATTAGCTTGTGGAAGGAATCGAGTTCCATCACTAGGTCTATAAATATGAATCCCTAAATCTTTACAAGGATATACCAATGTATACATTTATATGGGATATACTCTAACCCAGAAAAGAAAAAAATCATTATTTTTCTCCCAAATAGAAACTAAGTCTATAATAGATACAAACAAAACCCCATACATTTTATATTTACAAATTCAAAGCTTTACTTTCATAGTTACTATAATGGTTATTGTTTGAATGTAGGTATTTTTAGCCTCTATGCTTCTTGAAAATTCTCATATTTTTCTTTTTTCATCCCCCCATTATTTTATCTTCATTATTCTTATTGTATTTCCTCTCCTCCTCTATGTTTTCCATGACTTGGAAGTTCTCATACAAATCTGTAAGTTCACCATAATGAAATTAAATTTAGTACTACATGATTTTCTCATATTTACAATAACTTGTAGTCCTATAACCCTATTTTGGGGCATGGTAGCTACATGAAAAACACCTTCTTTCACCAAAAGGTGAAGTCAACCCAAAATCATAGCAATAAAAAACCTAATTCCCTCTCAATATTACCATAATGACCTAATTCTATTTGATTCAAATTTTTCATGGAAATAAAACTATTATAACCTTCTAACAAAACAAAACTCAATTTTTTTTGAGTTACTAAATTCATTTAATATAATTGTTTCAGTGCCATATTTCCTTAGTTTCTCCTCCCTAGGACACAAAAGGGGTAGTATATAAGTATATAAACATATACATGATTTAAATATAAAACATGGTTTAATAAACACCCCATATTATATGGGTTTAAATGCATAGAATAATTCTACCGCATATAATAAGTATAACTCAAAAACTATAATTTAACCCCTATAATTATTTCATCGAGAATCGAATAACCAATGCATATTAATAGAATTAACATATTATGTTAATCAAGAGCATGCATTACAAACTAGCTATCCCACCACAACATAAATAATCAACTTATAATTAATGTGAGAATGTAATATTAATTATAAAGACAACTAAATAAAAGTAAACACTCAACACATTCATAAAACATTAACATTTAATTAATTTAAGTATTCAAGAGTGTGTGTGTGTGTGTGTGTGAGAGAGAGAGAGAGAGAGAGAGAGAGAGAGAGAGAGGAGAGAGAGAGAGGAGAGAGAGAGAGAGAGAGATGAGAGAGAGAGAGAGAGTGTGTACAGGTTCTATTTCACTATTTTTATCACCATTTATGATATTTGAATTCTCCTCTCCTATGATTCTCTCCCGTTATTCCACTCTATGAGGGATGGATAATCCTAAAAGATACCTCAATCAATAAAAATATAGTTATACTAAACTTGCAACATAATAATATAGTATGTACATCTATGAACCACAAATCAAAATTGTACGTCTAATCACATCCATATAAGATTCTAATACAAAATAATATAATATATCCAAATTCAAATGGGATTATCATTTAATCATAACTGAGCATGAAATAAAATAGTATAACTATCAAATATACATTATAAATGTCTAAATATAACATAAAAATAAGAAACTACTAATCATTAGTTTCACTTCTCTAACTAATACTAATTTAATATTTGGAGAGTAGGATGGGGGTGTGACACATTATACCTTAATTTTTATTTTCATTATATTCCTAGTCATTCATTCCTTTATATATACTATATTACTTATTAGTTTATAACATTACATTTATTTCACTTCTTGTCTTTATATTCATTACATTTATCATGGATAGTCAAAGTAGATATGATGGTAGTATTCATCCTCTTGATTGACTATTTTCCACTCATGTTTTCCAATTTTCTTATGATAAATATAAATGAACAAAATTTCAATGACAAAAAACTTATTGATGATAATTATTATGTTCAAGGTGACAATAGTGACCCTTGGGAACCTTTTGACCTTTCTTTGGATTTGCCCACAGGCACACCTGTTGATTACTCTTTATAACTTCCTCTATAAACTTGTTCAAAATATACTTTGAATATACATTTGATCATACCACTAGATTCCATTTTGGGTTTTCTTATCCTCATATTTTGAGTCACCTCTAAATTCATCTTTGGATTCATTCTAGATTACTCTCTAGATTCATTTTTGATCACACCTACAATTTATTCTTTATATCTACTTATAGAGTCTTCATCGATTCCATCTCTTTATTCTCCTTAAATTTCTCTTTCATATCCCTTCTCAGATTATTCCTTGGTCACACCCATAGTGTCCTCTATATCTTATCCTTTTATACCCACTATGATTATACACTTAGATAATATTAATGTCTTTCCATAACCTCTTTCCTTATAATCTAATTTAGGGCACATAAATGATGTTATTTATAAACAAAATCATCTACATTATTTACATAAGTCTCAATCAAACCCTACTATTGATGTTACTATCTCTTTTTCTTTACATCCCATAGCTAGTGTGCCTACATGTCATAGTTCTTATATCACCCTCTTGTCACCAATTTTAGTGATTATGATGAGGAGAGATATTGATGATTATGTATATAGTGATGATAAACATGTTACTCTTAATCCTATGATAGAGACTTATCCACTCTCATTTCCTAGTAATGATAAAATACATACATATTTTAATGATAATTATAATTCTCCCTTAAAAAAATAAAATATGTGAACAAGAGGATTATAGTACTCATAATATTACTACTGGCTACTTTGGCCCACATACCAGCTTCTACCTAGTTTAAATAGTTAAGTAGGGTCCCAAAAGTTGATGAATGAATTAGGTGGTTTTGAAGCAGGCTCAACTTTGTAAATGAAGAGGATCTAGTAGCAGTGTTCAAGGATAAGCCTACAGACCAAAAGCTAAGTGTTAAAATCTTTTATTCATCTTAGTCTTTATTTGTTCATTCTTTCAGACTTTGTGGGGACTAAGTGTTCATATCTCTCAGGGATTTTGTTTAGATAAAAAGTCCAAAATAAAGTTTTTAAGAGGTATTTTGGCAAAGAAAGTCCCCAAAACATTTTTTTTGAACGGTCCATTTTAAGAAATCTTGAAGGAATTGGTCTTTCAAGAAAAATTTCCAAAGGAATTCCTTCAGGATTAAATTTTAAGGAAATGGGCACTTTTCAAAAGCCAATGGTCCAATCTTTTCAAAATCTAATGGTCAAAACTTTTCAAAATTCAATGGTCCATTTTTCAAAGGTGAAGGGACATTTCAAATAGGCTAAAAGAATTAAATCCATGGAAAAATTATTTTTGGAAAATGAGAAAAATAAATCTGAAGGATATCTTTCTGAAGGGTTTATGTTAGACATTTTGTCCAAAACAACTTTTCTAAAGGACACTTTTCACAGCAAAAGGGTCCATTTCAAAAAATATGAAGGGTTCCTTCCCTTTGAAAAAGGAATTTTCAAAAAGATGAAGTGGACCAAACATTTTATAAGGACCATTTCAAAATTTCTAAGGACCATTTCAAAAGTTTTGAGGACCATTTAAAAAAATTCCAAAGGGAATTTTCATAAAGCTAAGGGTCATTTTCATAAAGTTGAGGGGCATTTTCATAAAATTGAGGGACATTTTCATAAAGTCCAAAGACATGAATTCCTTTAGAAAAATTATCTATATGAAAGTGATATACAAAAAGTATGAAGACATGAATTCCTTCAAAAAAATTATCCAAATAAAATTTCCATAAGCAAAAGACCAAAGAAATAAATTGCAGACAAAAGGTCCAAATGAAGTGTCTACAAAATAAAATGTTGAAATAATTATTTTAGGAAAGTGGTCAAAAATAAAATCCAAAAAAAAAAAAAGACACAAACAATAACCCAAAGGAATACATGTAGAAATGAAGATCTCAATATCAAAAAGCCTAGGAATTAGAAGGAGCTAACATGGAGTTTCAACGCCACATATCTAATCTTAACATGGAATTTCATGCATGTTTAAGTTACTAAAGCCCCTTTTCATACAAGTGGAGGCCATTTGGAGTAGATTGGTCTTGATTTTGAGTTGAATTTTGTTGAAGTGGCACATCTATTTTAATTTATCTTGTTAGTTTAAGGTTTTCAACACTTCTAGCTTGTTCAAACTAAATTTTTTCACCTAAGGATTGGTGTAACATCTTCTCATGCATGATAGAGTTACTTGGAGTTGAATAGATAAGGCTTATCATGCATTTTCCTCATTTTCCATGTAAATGACTATCTTTTGTTTCAACTCAAATTCCAAATAGATCAAATAGAGTTTCTCTTTGAATATTTGGCATACCTTTCAATGCATGAAGGAGATTAGTCCAAGATGGGCCACCATCCTTTTCCATGCCAAAGAGATTTCTCATGCAAGACATAAGATAAAAGGATATTATTTTAAGGATATTTTATCTTTTGATATTTTAATTTATACTTGTGTGATGTGGGAATTGATCTACTCTCATATTTTCAACACCAATCTCTTGGCTTTTGTATGCTTTTTACTATATAAGTTAGCTTTTCAACCAGTTGGAGGGATCCCTCTCTTGATAATACTAAAATCTATCAAGATTGAGTTTTGTAACCCTTTTAGATAAATATAAGGACTATTTTCAAATTCAAGGGGATTGGTATAGTGTATTTAAGTTAGTGATTTGCATATGTGATAGAATTTTCTTCCTTTTCAAGTCTTGATTCTTACCTAGTTAATACTTGATCAAGTTAAAAATGAACAAGTTTGTGATTATATAATATGATTTAAAACCTATTTATCTCAAATAATTTACCAACATATAAATTTGGAGGTGTAATATATAATTTCTTGATGTCTCATTTATCCCTTATAATAAAAGCTAATTTATAATACTTGTGACTCATTTTTAGATCTTTATTATGAGGCCTTATAATTAGAAAAAGAATAAGTGTTGTTTATAATTTAAGTCATATGGACGTGGAAATTGCACTTTCAATTAATGCACATGTTTCTAAACAAGCACAAATACAAAACCAAAATATGTGTAATAATAAAAAAGGCACATTAATGATTTAGTACATAATGCTAAATCTAAATCTAGGCAAGTCAAATTTTTGCGTAAAGGAAAAGAATTTTTTCATAGAGTAACTAATCATGATCCCTATATAACCTTAATCAAAACTATCATATTTTATTACACTGAACATCTACATGTTATGTTACCTAAATTATTAGATAAAAAATTAATTAATTTAGGCCCTAATTCTTATCATCCTCCACATCATTTGGATAGATTCAAAGTCCAACCATTTTGTAATTACCATGTAATTAATGGACACTATGATAAGAATTATTGTGTGCTTTAATAAAAGATAAATGAACTTAATAATAAGGGACTTATTTCATTTTTAAAAAGTTGTAATGTAATAAAAAATCATTCAAAACCTTAAACATTCAAATGTATTCCTTTCATCTTCAAATCATATCAAAGATAAAAATTATCATACTAATCTTAACCAAATAATTATCCCCATGAAAGACTATTGTAATGTTATAAATAATAGGAAACCCACCCAGGTATGGGTTCCCAAACCAACACAACTATAAGTTTAAAAAAACAAGTTAAATACACATGATAACTTAGATAATGAAACTAAAAATACTATAATACTAAATACATATACTACATTTCTATACCCATCTAGTTGTAAATTTACTTAAATATAAACAATTCAAAAGATAACAAAATACGCTAAGTCAATAAAATAAATTCAACTTTATATAAGTCATAGAAAATTTTCATACATATAAAAATTACTAATATGAAAACATCAATATACAATCACACCTTGGACTCTAATAGTTAAATCATGGTCAACATATATATTAATGCCATCTAATAATTCTTCATGAGAGGTCGAGGCACTCATTGCATCACATGACCTAGATAGATATCTCCAACAGGGATCATAATTTGAAAATATCTCTCTGAGTGTAGTATAATCACCATGTAATTTAACATACTTTGAAAAGATGTTCCTACTAAAATTTGAATCTAATATTGAAAAATGCATTATATACTGATATAAATCAACCCATAATTTATCTTGATGAATCACCAATGCATCTCACTCCACTTGGAACTCCTCTACTCTCCCTTCTACATGAACATTTGTTGTAGTAAAAATTTATAATCTATCAAAAAATTTGGCATGTGGTTTTGCTACATCAACTTCCTCTATGAAACGTTTAGGAATGGAACTATAAGTTACATGTATTGTTAACATGCACAGAGTCACATCTATCACCAATGTCTAATACACATCATTTCATATATATATATATATATATATATATATATATATATCCAAAACATAAAATTGTCATTTTTTTTGTTATAGCTACATATCAACGAACATTCTATAAATATACTTACCACCTACACCAACCACTCTCTAGTCTACTACTAGGGATGTTATGACAACAACTAGAAATAAACAAGATCACCATGCTATCTCTCCCATAATGTAGACTCATATATACAAAAGACATCATTCACATCTTAAATATCTCTCATTGAATATCTCTCATCCATTGATGGTTAAGATCACTCCCTTAATCACGTTGGGTCCCTCACTAATTGTGCCCAAATTACTACTACTATGGAAAATCCCTCTACAACAAAAAACTGATGCTCCATCTCTAATCTCTCATACACCCCCAAAAAATGATCATGGATCTAAAAACTAAATTAAACCCATTGTAACTCTATGACATTCTTTTTTCCATCCCTAAAATCCATGATATGGCCTCCATATAATATTATAGCCTACTAACTAATATAATATATGATGATAATCCATCATACTCAATTTTGTAACTACTGTAGCTTTAATTTTCACCCTTGGAGATGGTTATTTAGTATTTATCTAATTGAACTACACTATTGGGACAACCCCAGGCTATGGGTCACATATGGTGGAGTTGAACCTCCAGAGAAGGCCAACTTCCTTTTGATGGATCACCTATACTAATGTTTGCACTAAGAAAAGGGTTAAAAAGGGGTAAATAATGATCTTAATAAATCTAACAAGGTGATTCACAAAATATAAATGAGAAATCACATAAGCATGAAGTAAACATTGAAGAAACATAAGACAATGCTAACTCACACATTCTTAAAAAAATAGATAATTTCATAAGTGTTTCATAGACTAGGTTTAGGAAGCAATGGATGAAAATAAAGAAGAGTTATAAGACTCTCTAATATCTTACATCAAATGGTAGAAAGAACACTAGTCTAAACTTGAAACTAACTTGAAAATACCTAAAAATGAGTAAAAGGAAGGACGATGGGCATAGAATATTCTCCTTCATAATGCAATCATGCACAAGTTTTGCTACACAGAATTCAGAGAGGAGAGATAAGTAATAAAATCTTTTATTTCTTCAAGAGCTCTTTCATATAATTTTTTATAGTGTCTAGCCTTATCAAATGATAGTCTCTGCTCTTACAAAATTGATTAAGAGAATTTCTTATAAAAATCAAGAGAGAGCTTATAAATGGTAAAAAATTGGAGATATAAGAGAAAGGGGAGAGAGAGGAGCACGTCAACCAAGATAATTAAATGAGTTTTAAAATATTGGATGGGGTTCCAACCTCCTTTGATCTATTAACATTAATTTTTCCTTCTAACTAGCCATTCATTAGAACCAAATAACTTCACACCCCATATTGGCTTTAGAAGGCATACTAGAAGATAAGAACTTATTGGAGGTGTTGATATATGATTTATATTTATCAAGAAAACACTTTAAAGGCTTTGTAAAATACTTGATTGTTCCACCTATACTTATCCAATCCCCAAAATGCTTCTTAAACTTCTACACCATGTCCTACTTGTCTTTACTATAAAGATAAAGTCTTCATACCTTGAATCTAGATAGAGCTATGCCATGTCTACTTTGAGTGGCTACAGGTACCTATTTGTTAAAAATATGACCATGCTAATAGATAAGACACTCAGTTATAATCACATATCTTCCCCTACTATAAAATATGAGAATAAGTCTATATTATAGATTGAAAACGAATCTAATTTATTGGTTTTTATATAGTTATCCTATCAATGAAAAGTCTACAGGTCACATACCTACCTTCTTGATCTCTATTAGGTCTAAATAGACCAATTTTACCTATAGACCTTAATAAAGCCAAGAAATCATTATATGCACATATATTATTTAAAGAGCAATGATCAAAATCATGAAAGAAAAATTTAACCCCAAAATACTAGCTTTGTACATTCTAAATATTTGAACTAGAGGTTGAGATTGATCTCTAATGGTGATGGAACCTTAACATTGACAACCCTAATTTCATGACTATGTCTTCTTGTGATATTTGACCAAGATTTAATGGTGGCATAGCTATTTAAAGCATTTACTTTCATTTGACTTGAGTCAAATTTGACCTTTATTATATTCCCTTAGATTTTAACTTTTAATATTGACCATCGATCAGCTTGCTTATGCATCTTTGGATCTAATCTCTCAGCTTACACGTACACCATTGATATTTTTCTATATGAATGAATTTAAGCCATAGATTTTCTACTAATTTAATATGCTTAAGACAGTTGTCACCCATGCATTTATCTTTGTTATTCAATAACCATTTGTCCCATCACTCACAATTAGATATACTTTGTATTATTACATATGTACTATCAATCTACTTGGGCCCATTAGATTTATCAGTCACCACATACCATTAGATCTCTACTCAGGTACTTGAGATCTTAACACTAGTCTATTTCATGTTTATGTTGACATTTTAAATTTATGTTCACCATTTATTTTGGGTGCATGATCAAATACACTCTATTAGATCTTTGGGATCCACCGATACTAGTAGGTTACCACTCACCTTTAGATCTTTAGTATGATTGAATGCCAACCATTGATCTTGGATAATGATTTATTATTTTTAGGAATAATAGAGTTTTATTCCTATTTAATAAACAAGTTTGAGTAGGATAAATTAGTAAATAATATTCCTAATTATAGCTACTAATTTATGAAATTTAATTACAATTTGACCTTTCTAAAATTAGTAAGAGAGCAAGGAGAAATTTAACTTATCTTATTCTAGACTACTTAAACTATGACAAGATCTAGAAATTCAAGTGCAAAACTAGGACAATGTCACAAACAAGATCCTAGACTTTATTTTCTAATTAGATAGGAGTTTCAGAACTAGACACCCTAGGATCTAATGATGTAGTCCTCTATCGACATTATTGTCCTCAATATTTGAGCTCTTGGGTTTTGTTCACCTACTCAACATGAGCCTATGTACTAAATTTTAGGTCTTCACTATTGACAGAGCTCATTATAGTGATGATTCTTTGAGTACTTGTCTTCTTTATGTAATTTAATGAACTTAGGAAAATAGGGAAAAGGGGTTAATGTGTAAGATGCACTGGATGTGATTCACACCTCATGTGTGTGCATGTTGCCTACATACCAATACTTTGAGGAGGGATCAAGCCACATATATCTCTCCCTTTAAGAGTTCTTAGTTAAATAGTGAATGAAATGCAAGAAATGTTAAAAATTAGTATTCTTGAGATGTCTAGGGACTAGTCTAAGGACTTGATTTAGCTTGAAAGTATATAGGCTAGTTGTATGCAGAGAATAGGGAAGATTTCTTGAGTGGTCTTCCTTGTATTCCTACTTGCTTGAGTGATATTTTCCAATCCCTTCCAAATGATCTTTGAATGGGATTTTATAGGGATCTACTGTTCATGGGTTAGATGGAACTAGACTAGGCTGATATAATAAACAAGAGGAATTGAGGGAAAATGATAAACTAGGCTCAAAATGTGATTGGACAAGAGTGTTAAAAAGGGGACACCCTAAGGTCTAGTGCTATTGTACAACTTTGGCACTATTGTCTTTGGTAGATGAGACCTAAGGGGATGGATTGGTCATGAAGAGAGGGTCTTAACTTAGTTGGGCTATGTCCAGAAGCCCATATATGACTAATGATTAGTGAAAATAAGCTTGAGAGGTTATAAATATCAATCAAGATGGACCTATAGATTGGGTGTCATTATCCATGCTCAAGTTACCAATTTTTGCATTTTATATGACTACATTTTCCATTTTTATTCTAGTGATGTAGAAAATTTAAATAATAGGATAAAGGAAAATAAAAAGCATACCTAAACATACTTTTAAAGTTGAAACCCATAAAGCTTATGTGATGCTGAGTAATGTTGGATAGTGCATAGAGAGCACATTGTGCAAGTGTGAATCTAGGAAAGGAAATAAAGAGTAGATAATTTATTATTATATGTGATATAAAATAATTATGTGAAAAGTTGAGTGAGTGAGAGAGAGAGAGAGAGAGAGAGAGAGAGAGAGAGAGAGAGAGAGAGAGAGAGAGAGAGAGAGAGAGAGAGAGAGAGAGAGAGAGAGAGAGAGAGAGATAATAAGTAAAAGGAATGAATACACCTCATCAAGTACATAAACTAATACAAAACTTGTTGTGATACTAGGTAATGATAAGCAATGTTGGATGTGATGGATGATGTACCAAAATTTATATCATGAACAGAGCTGAGTTATCAATTCCATAAAAAGTATCTCAATAATGAAAAGGTTAGTCCTTTGGCTCCATCATCACCTACTAAGTGAATATAGATGATATTTCATTGGATGATTGATGTCTGGACTATGTGTCCAATCTCTCTGAATAGGTGGCTCAAGAATACAAAAGTTGGCCCTTGGATCTATCATTTCTCCATGAAGTGAAGCTAAGAATTGATACCAATATATATGAATGTGTATATCATATGAAATGGATTTTGAATACCTTTAATGCTTTATAAATCTAAAAATTTGGTATGGATAGCTAAATACCTACTAGAAATTAGGCCTATGTTGGCCAACTCAGAAAAGATGGAGATTAGGCTTGTATGCAAGCCACTCCAAAACTAGAAATTTAGCCTATGTGGAAGCCACTTGAGAAATTAGGTACTCAGTGATATGGACATTAGGATTATATGAAATCCACTCCAAAATTATTTCAACCACCTAAAGATGGAATAAGGTACACAACTACTGAGAATACATAGGTAATGCTAAAAACTAAAAGAAAAGAAGCAAAAGTGTTGTGTAATCTACCCCAAATCACTGGTGTTTGAAACATGGATTTTTATCTAAAATTTATATGGAATATCATATTTAAAATTGGAAGTGAAATAAAATCATGTCATGCATGATTCCCCCTATGTTTGAATACTCTAAGAAAATTATATTGAAAGTTGCTAATTTGAATTGGTTTAAATGTACAAAACTATAGCTGAACCTACTTCTAAAAAATATATATATTTTTTTATTTGGATAGGAGCACCAAAAATTGACACCTTGGTGTCTAGTGCTTTATTCCAACCTCAATGTTGTTGTCCTAGGCTAAAACTAATCACTATTCTAGAATCTTGACTATATGGCCTAGTCTATTCTAAGTGGTTTGATGTCTAGTTGTTATTCTAGTTATTCTAAAACTAGAATTTTTGACTGATTAGGAGCTCTAATCTCTATAGAAAAACTCCTATTTATTACCTCCTCTTTTGAGGGTAGGAGTATGTACCCTATAATTACTTCCCTCTAAATAAGAAATCCTATAGGTGTGTTAAGATAGAAATATACATGATATAGTAATGATAATCAACAAGATATCTCAAGATATAGCATGGTTTGATTTGAGAGATTTTTAGATCAATAGAGGTATGCCTAAATAGATGTAATAATGTAATATAATGTGTAATGTACTAAACTAGAATTGAAAGTGTTAGTTTTCAATTTATTAGTTGTTAGTTTTTTATTTGTTAGTTGAAGGGATGGAACATGATGTCCATCATAGCATCTAAGAGAATAGGAAAATGCATGATATGAATCATGGTATTGCATCAATAGATAATAAATTAAGAAATAAGCACATAAAACAAGAATAAAAAAGCATACAAGTGTGACCAAGTGGCCATGCAAATAAGGGACATGGGCACATGTCACCCAAACTAGAAAGAAAACATACAAGGCATGTTCAAATGCCACATACACATATAAGTGAAACAAGCAATGTTGGTACAAAGGAAATAGGATAATAGAAGATTAAAAGAAAAGGAAATTTTCAAATGTCCTAAGGTACACACATAAATATAATCAAATGACATTGGCAAATGTCTTAAGGCATATATAGGAGACAAGTAGGAACTAGAAATACAATCCAACAAGCTATGCTAATCAAAAAGAGAAAGCATGTAATAACTAAACATATAGAATCAAATCTAAATAATCAAATAAAGAGTGAAAGTATGAAAGGCATGTTTAGTACAAGACTAGGTATATGCTAATAGATACACAAGTGATAGATACTAATGAAATGGTGATATAGTAATTTATATAATTTAGTAAGTAATGTAAATCAACATGATAACTAGGAGTGTGTAGTGTATGAATTCCATAACATGGATGGTTTAGTCATATATAAGGTGCCCCTAGGGGGAATATATATCAAAGTGTGTCTCTAATGTATAATTAAGATGCCCCTCAATGGGTAGAGTAAAGTAATCAAGTAGTTGGATATCACTTCACACACTCAAATAAGATCAAGTGAAGCATGTTAATGTAAATAAATTGGCATAAAATAGCATTAAATAAAAAATGTAAGTCCTATAATGATAATAATAATGTAAAACATGGATGATTCATACAATCAATTTTTTTTTGTTTTGATATATTGGAATGTTTTTAGATTTTGAAATGTTATACTATTTTTATATTTTTGAAATTTTGAACAATGTATAATCAAGAATAATAATCTATGTAGAGGTATTATTAAGGTTAAATAATACTAATTGATGAGTCTCATGTGATACTCCCTATCATGGTTTCCTATATCAAGGAGTGAAATCATGCATGATCATGAAGTATGATGAAAATGTTGAGATTGTGGCTCTAAAAGTTGTATCTGTTGTAAATATTCTAAAATCTCTAAAGTAAAAACTAATTGTGGGGTCCCTCTATAACTATGAGAATTGGATACAACTATAGGGATCTTAGTGACCCATATGGAACTAGGATAATCTCTTTGAACATGTGCTCTGTGTTTAGATGCATGAGATCTCAATGAAACTACTTTTGGTGTGAATACTATAGCTGGAAGCTATCTAGAATTTGAAAGCTATGGAGGTGTATGAACCCTCTATATTGGAAATATATGCCTCAAATATGTCTAAATATGAATTGGAAGAGGAAATAAAATTATAGGAGAAGATAATACTAGTGGTAAAATATAAACTGGTGACTAAAAACTGGTAGATGGCTCTAAACTGGGGAGTGGTAACTCATACGAAATTCTATTGACTATAACAAACTGATTAGTGTGAATGAATTTCATGCATCTATTAATTTTATAAGGTATTTCTCTAAGTTTTTAAATTTTTGGTAGACCAAGTAACATATTAAAAACTCCTATGCTAGGAACTATAGTGAATGGTATGGCCACATGTGTAGGACCAACCTGTAGTAGAAGTACTATCTCACCTAATGAACTCTATATATGCCCACTAGAACCAATGATAATTGTGTATATCAGAGTGATATCCTACTCTAAATAACCCAAATGTTTTATTAGTGTCAAGTTTCACATGTTAAGACTGAAACCATTGTCAATAAGTATACTATGAATAGGCTGATTATGAATGTGAGCTTTGATAAAGAGTGCATGATAATCTAAATCATCCTCGATAATATCCTAGTCTAAGAAGGAGATAAAATGTCTAGATATAACTCTATAATTGTATACAAAAATCATGTTTCTCAAAGTATGTAACTCAATTGAAGGTGCTCTATATGTATCTAGTGGTGGATGTGCATGATATGCATGATGAACCCATGATGTGTCCCTTGTATCCTATTTTAAATGTTGTGGAAATGGATCTAAGAAGATTTTTAATATTTTATCTTGTGTTTAATTTTCTAGTGGAGGCTCAATTGAAGTGACAAGATAAATAGTGTTTGAATCTATTAGGTCCTATATCTTGTGCATTAAACTGATACATTTATTTTTTGTATGGCTTGGTGCCCTGTGGTAGTCATAAAATGCATGCTGATCATATCCCTTTGAAAGATGCTTTGTTGGATCAAATTCCAAAATGTGAGGAGAAATGTGATATTAAAATACAAAATCTACTATAAAATCATAATTGGAGGAATTGGAAGATGTGAAAAAGTACACCAAGGGGGTGATAATAAAACTATTCATTGAGGAGGTTCTAAAGTTGCATTGACTGTAGGTTGATTTTGCACTTTAGTATCATTGAACTTGACATTATATGGGACTTTGTTGTTACTCTTATTAATTATTTTTGATTTATTAGTGTACTTTAGTTTTCCCACTAAAATTAGTTTGACTTCTCTTTCCTTTAATGTGTGACATAGTTCAATGAAGGAAAAGAATCTTTTAAACATGATTGATTCATGAAGTGCTAGTAGAAGACATTGTTTGAAAATTTCTTGTAACTCTTGATCTACCATGGGGCTAGTCATCTTATCCAATATGGTCTTATACCAAATAACATAGTTTATGAGATGCTCATTTGGTTATTGTTTCTATTAATCAATTTGAGCATATGAAACTTTAACACCAATGTTGATACTTAAGTGTTCTAGGAACATGTTAGCTAAAGGATTGAATGCATTGACTGACTGATTTGGTAGACTATATAACCATTGTAATGCATAATCCTTTATGCTCCATGTGAATAGCTTGGTAAGTAGCTAGTCATTTAGGACATAATCCAAACATGCTACATGAAAATATCTCAAATGTATCTATGGATCACCCTTTCCATTATGCTTAGGTTAAACAAAACCTTGTGGCAAGGGTGTAGAGGCAATGTGACATGCTAATGGTGTATATAGAAGAGCAAAAAAATAAAAAGTTTGTCTATGTATAGTGGAAACTTTCTCAAGATGTAGAACCTTAGATTGACAAGATCTCATCTCTTACACAAGGGCTACCACATCAGGAGATAGGGATGTACTAGCTATAACTAGTGGCATAGATGTAGGTTGGGCTACTATAGGGGTTGAGACATAGTTTCCCTCATAGTGTCATTTTCAATTGATGGCTCTGAAGGAATGGAAGAGTCAATTTGCTTAGCCTTTTTAATTTCCATGATAGATTACAAGATAAGATTTTGATCTTGGGGTTGTTCCTGACGCCCTCTAAAACTTTATAAAATCAAATCTTTATTGAGGACAACTTCATTATCAACAATAGGTGGAAGTGGATCAGTAGTCCCATGTGGTGGAGCATGATCATCAGTTTTTACATCATCATTATTATTTTCATACTTCTCATTATCAGATTTATCCTTAGGAAAACTTATGTAATATGGATGTGTAGGATTTATAACAAGAAACTAAGTTGGTTGTTTTTCCATAGTGTATGGTTGGATTGAAGGAATCTAGGTAAATTCAGGAGGGCTTAGTAAAATAGGTGAAATGGGTTAGTGTGTGTAACATGCACTGGATGTGCTTCACATCCCATGTGTGGGCATGCTACCTACATACCAATACTCTAAGGAGGGATCAAGACATATGTAGTTATCCCTTTAAGAGTGATTCATACAATATTTAATTACATGCAATAAATTCTAAAACTAGGTATGTTTGAGATGGCTAGGTACTAGTCTAAATACTTGATATATCTTTAAAGCATATAGGCTAGTTATATTCAAAAAATAGGGAAGATTGCTTGAGTGGTCTTGCTTACTTGAATGATATTTGCTAACCCTTCCCAAATGATATTTGAATGGGATTTTATAGGAATATATAGGTCATGGGTTAGATGGAACCAAACTAATGCAACACAATAAACAAGAGGAATTAGGTAAAAATGGTAAACTAGGCTAGAAATGTGATTGGACAAGAGCGCTGAAAAGGAAACACCCTAGGGTCCAACACTATTGTCTAACTTTGGTGCTATTATCCTAAGAAGATGACACTTCTTAGAGGGATGTATTTGTCATGAAGAAAGGGTAATTTATTAGTTGGGTTCAATTTTTTAAGGCCATGAATGATTTGGAATTAGTGAAAATAAGCTTGAGAGGGTCTAGAAAGCAAGTAAGAGGGACCTATGGATTGGGTGTCATTAACTATGCTCAAGTTACCATTTTTTTCATTTTATGTGAATAAAATTCATTTAAATTCAAAAATATATTTTAAAATGGTCAAATTTTATGTCTACATTCATGATTAAGGATTTTTAAATCCCAATGATTAATTATCATAGATTTAACTATATGTCCCCATGCACGTTCCATTCTACAAGTCTAAATTTAAATATTTATATCTTGAGATAAAAAGCTCAACAAGACATGAAATTTTTATAGAATTTTAAACACATGAAAAAAACAATTTACTTAAAATATTTTGGCTTTAGAGGCTCCCTAAGTTCATTTATTAAATTCAAATTCAAGTTGATCTATCCATTTCTACATGATATGCTTGTGATTGTCTGATTCTTCTAGAATTTTTCAAGAAATTAGTATCTTCAGAAGGATAAAATGAAATTATAATGATATTTTCAACTTGATTCATTCCCTTTAGTAATTTAAACACCATTATAACCTACTAGTATTTTCACTTTACAATCCCAAATCTATTTCCAAGCCTATTTTCCAAAGATCAACAAATTACACTTTAAGCTTGCATAAAGTTTTTCAAAATGTTTTAAATAAATATGTGGTATTTGGACCATCCATTACATCCATAAATATATTAATCCCATATATTTATGTATAATATTTATATGTAGGAAAAAATTATCCAACATTTTTGGTGACATTCTAGGGTTGCATGCCTGCTACATAAGAGACTATCAACCTTTAACTGATCCATTGGGTATGGAGTCTCAATATTTATTCAAAAATGAAAATATTGTGATATTTATAGATGGATAAACCTTTCTAAAACTCTCCTTTTGAATAAAAAATGAAAAAAATATCAAAATAAATAACTCTACAATAGGTACTTATTGAAAGGGAAACACACAACTGGAAGGAAATGTTCTCAAATAACTTAAAATAAAAGCATGAAAAACTACTCTAATATGCTATAATATCATAAAAAAAATACAAAATCTTATAATAACAAATATTTAAATGAATTCCATTGATTTGGATGGGTAATACCTCTCCATCAAGTTGGGCATTCCTAAAAGCATTATGCTATTTGCATTCGTGGATAAAATAAGGACCACTTCAAAAGCTAAAACTTGGTGTGATTTCCTAGCTTAGGAATCTTCAATTTTCACCCTTGGAGAGGGTTTTTTAGGATATCTCAAATTTAGATACACTATTGGGATAACCCCAAGCTATGGGTCACCTTTAGTGGGGTTGAACCTTCAAAAAAAGCTGACTTCCTTTTGATGGATCACCTATACTAATTTTTACACTAATAAAAGGGTTAGAAAGGGGGAAATATGTCTCCTAAGAAAGATAACAAGGTGATTCACTAATTTTAAATGATAACTCACATAATTATGAAGTAAACACTGAAGAAGAATAAGACAATGCTAGCTAACACAATCTCACAAAACTAACTAATTACATAATTGTTTCATAGACTAGGTTCATGAAGGAATAAATTATAATAAAAAGGAGTTATCAGAGTCACTGAAATATTACATCAAATGGTAGAAATAACACTAATCTAGACCTAAAACTAACTTAAAAACACCTATAAATGAGCAAGAAAGAAGGATAATGGGCATGGAATATTCTCCTTCATAATGACTTCATGCACAAGCTTTGTTACACATAATTTAGAGGGGAGAGATAGGTAAATAAATACTTTAGTGATTCAAGAGGTATTTAATACAAATTTTAATAGGATTTAGCCTTATCAAATGAGATTCTTAGCTCTTAAAAAATTGAGAGAGATAATTTATTCTAAAAACCAAGAGAGAGAATATAATTGGGAAAGAATGGGAGATATAAGAGAAAGGGGAGAGAGAGGAACACATCAACCAAGATCATTAAATAAGGTCAAAACTCTTGGATGGGGTCCACACAACTTTTTATCTATTACAATTTATTCTACCTCCTACCTAGCCATTCATTAGCTCCAAATAACTTCAAGCCCCCTATTGGATTTAGAAGGCATACTAGAAGAAAATAACTTGTTGGAGGTGATGAGCCATGAATTATGTTTCTAAAGAAAACACTTTAAAGTATTTGTAAAAGACTTGAATTCTCCACCTATACTTCTCTAATCCATAAAACTACATCTTGAACTTCTATGCCACCTCCCACTTGTCTTTACTATAAGGAAAAAGTCCTCATACCTTGAATATAAATAGAGGCATGCCATGTCTGCTTTGAGTGTCTATAGGTATCTATTTGTCAAAAATATGACCATGTCGATAGACAAGACAGTCCTTTATAATCACATATCCACCCCTAATATAAAATTTGAGCATAGGTTTATATTATAGATTGAAAATAAATCTAATTTAATGGTTTTAACATAGTTATCCTATTAATTAAAAGTATACATGTCACATAGGTACCTTATTGATCTCTCTTAGGTATAAATAGACCTATTCCACCTCTAAATTTTAAGGAATCCAACTCATTATATGCACAAATATTCTTTAAAGATAAATGATCACAATCATAAAACAATACTATAACACCAAAAGCCAAGTTTTGTACATTATAAATCTTTAAACCAGAGGTCAAGACTGATCTTTAATGGTGATGGAACCTTAATATTAACAACCCTAACTATATGACTATGTCTGATTGTGATATTAAATAAATATCTAATGACAACATAGCTCTTTAAATAATTTTCTTTCATTCAATCTGAGTCGAATTCAACCTCTATTAGAGCCCCTTAACTTTTAACTTTTAATATTGATCATCGATTAGCTTGCTTGTGCATTGTTGGATTTGCTTTTTCATTTACATGTGCACCATTGATATTTATCTATATGAATGAATGTGTTCCATATATATTATACTATTTTAACATTCTTAATACACTTATCACCCATGAATTTGTCTTCAATATTGACTAACCATTTGACCCATCTCTCACTATTAGATCTATTTTATATGATTGCATGTGCACTATCAATATCTTAGACTCATTAGCTTTGTCAGTCACCATACATTATTAGATCTTTGATCAAGTACCTGAGATCTTGACACTTATTTTATTCATGCTTATGTTCACCTTTTGAATTGATGCTCACCATTGATCTTAGGTACATGATCAAATGCTCTCAGTTAGATCTTTGGGACCCATTGACAATGTCATGTTGCTTCTTACCTTGGATCTTTGGTATGATTTAACACCTACCATTAATATTTGATAATTTGAATTAAAAAATATATTTTATGAGTCTCAAGTTTGATTTTTGTGCACATATTTGAGTATTTTTAAATCCCAACAGTTAATTTTTGTAGCTTTAACTTGACGTCCTCATGTACATTTCATTATGCAAGTCTAACTTTGAAGCTTTATATCTTGAGATGATAAGCTCATTAAGACAGAATTTGAAGAGAATTTTCAAGGCATGAATAAAACCATGTACATGAAATATTTTAGCCTTAGAGGTTCCCCAAGTGAATTTATTAAATGCATAATCAATTGGATCTATTAATTTTTGTGTTATGTGCTTGTGACGTTCTAGTTCTTCTAAAATTTTGCAAGAAAATGTTGTCTCTTCAGAAGGCTCCAATGAAATTGTAAGGATATTTGAAACTTGACTCATTCCCCCAAATACTTGAAACACCATGATAACCTACTAGTATTTTCACTTTTTAATCCTAGATTTGCTTCCAAGCCTATTTTCTAAAGACCAACAAATTGCACTTTAAGCTTGTTTAAAGTGTTTCAAAAGCTTTAAAAGTTATATGTGTTATTTAGATAACTAATTCCATCTAAAAATCTATTCATCTCATCCATTCAAGTAGAATATTTTTATGTAGGCCAATATTTATGGCAACATCTTAGGGTTGCATGCCTACTATACAAGAGACTAGTAGCCTTGAAATGATCTATTGGGCATGGAGTCTCAAGATTTCATCCTAACTAAAATTGTTGTGATATTGATAGAAGGCTAACCCTTTTTTAAACTTTGCTTTTGAATTAAAAAAGATTAAATAAACAATTGTGCCACATGCACTTATTGAATGGGAAACACATAACTGAAAGGAAATGTACTCAAGGCACTTAAAGGAAAGCATGAAAAACTACTCTAATATGTTACAATATCATAAAACCCCTGAAAACTCTTATAATAAAAAATATTAAAATGAATTCCGTTGATTGGGGTGGGTAATACCTCTCCATCCAATTGGGCAAGCTGAAAATCATTATGTTGTTTGCATCTATGGATCAAATAAGGACCATTCCACAAGCTATCAAAATTGGTGTGGTTTCCTTGCTTGGACTTATTTGAGTTCCACCTAAGGACTAAGTCCCCATATTTGAAGTTCCTTGTTGTATCTCTATTGTCAAAGGCTTTCTTGACTTGATCTTGATGTGACTCTAATGTCTTCATTATAAGGTCCTTGTATTCTTCAAGCTTCATGAGCTCTATCATCCACACGTTCATAGTCTCACTCTCCATCAACTCAAGATGATAGGATAACTCCAAGGTAGGTAGTTCTATAGAAATGGTAAATATGGCTTCCCTTCCATATATAAGGACATATTAAGATTTTCCAATGGTAGCTTTGGGAGTCACTCTATTAGTCCATAGAATTGTCCTTAACTTTGTATGCTACATTCTTTGATTCTCTTTCATGGTCCTCTTGATAATCTTTATGAAGTTCTTATTTGTGTACTCTATCAGTCCATTGCCTTGGGGGTAATAATTAGAATATGTACTAAGGTAGATGTCTAGCTTAAGTGCCCATTCACTTGTCTTCATACCAACAAATTCTAATGCATTGTCTAAAATTATAGTAGCTAGGACACCCAGCCTGGTCACTATATTGTCATAGAAGTCCACTACTACTATCTCATTAGCTTATTTCAAGGCAATTGATTCCACCCACTTGGTGAAGTAGTCAATTGTAGTGAACACCCATTTATGCCCTACACTTGAAGGTGGATTTATCATCTTTAGGAATTCTAAACCCCATTGCATGAAGGGTTACTCCACCTAGATTGGGTTGAGTGGAAGAGCTACTAATATTTATTTGCCTACAGATAGATCACACTTATAACATTTCCTAACCCATGCATATGCATCTTTGAAAATGTTGGGATATTAATAACTAGATCTCATTACCTTGGATGTTAATGTCCTTAGAGAAAAATTGCCTCTTATAGGTCCATCATGAAACTATTATAAGATATTTGTTACTTGATTATCATATATTCACCTAATAAGTAAACCATTGATGTATCTTTTAAAAATAATACCATCAGCTAATTCATAAGGTATGGATTAAAGTTTGAAATAACATATTTTTGCTCTATCCAAACCTTGGGGGCATTCTCATATCATTAAAAAATGTGTCATATCTTAGAACCAACTATTATGGGGTGGAGGTGCATTTATTTGTGAGTTGTCTTGTGTCACCAAAACAACTTATTTATCTTTTTGAAGTTCATCCACCACATGTTCACATAGGCCTTTGCCTCTTACCATCTTGGTGACTTTGATCTCCGCATCATACTCTATGACCTTGATAATCTAGCCTAACCCTTTTTCATTCAATTTTTTGTTAATGAGGAAGTCCCTAACTCTAGGATGAGACACCATAGGATAAACCTTGCTGTTATAAAGTATTGTCTAAAACTTTTTGATGCTTATAAAAGCTACAAGAATTGGCTTTTCTATAAAAGTGTACTATACCTCATATCTTTCTATCCCTTGATTAAAAAAAGCAATTGGTTTCTCAATTCCTTCACCATTATTATACATAAACATAGTTTATATGTTCTCCATGATGGCAAAGGTTTACAATATGAAATCCTTTCATTAATCAGGACTCATGAGTGAGGGTGATTGGGAAATGACTTCTTTGATGGCCTCAAAAGTTGATTTACCTTCATTTGACTAAGAAAACACTTAACTCTTCTTTAGCATGGTGGTGATGGGTTTTACTAGGTTTGAAAAACTATGTATAAACCTTCTCACAAAGTTTATTTTCCAAAAGAACCTATGGATTCCTTTCTTGTGCTTGGGTAAAGATAGTGCTAAGATAACACGTATTCTATCAAGGTCAATAGATAGTCCTTCATTTGAGATAATGTGACTTAAAAATTTTCCTTCATGAACAAAAAACAAACATTTATTGGGATTTAAAGAGATCCTATGGTCTCTACATCTTTCAAAGATCAACCTTATATGATCTACATGTTCATTAGCCTTCTTGGAAAAAACTATGATGTCATCTAATTAAATTCGTACCATTTGATTCAACAACCCTTGGAAATCCATGTCCATGGTTCTTTAAAAAGTGGCCCCAACATTTTAAAATCCAAAAGGACTCTTTTAGTAAGCATATATGCCCCATTTGGTGGTGAAGTCAATGTTATATTGATATTTTTCTCTCACCAACACCTTGATGTATCCTGAATATCCATCCAAAAAGGAAAAACATTCTAAACTAAAAACTATCTAAAGAATTTTCTCTATGGATGGTAGGGTGTAGTGATCATTAAAATAGACCATATTTAGATCCCTAAACTCAACACACAATATGATTTCCCCACTCTTCTTCCTCATAGGTACCAAATTGGCTACCGATGAGGAGTACTTAATGGGAAAGATGATCTTGGATTCAATTAGCTTTATCAATTATTTACTCATAAGCTCTTCATTTTTGGTGTTTAAAGGCCTCTATTTCTACCTGATAGCCTTAGCATTAGCCTCTAGTTCTATAGTGTTTTGAGCTAGCTTGGGATCAAATCCTCTTAGGTCACTATATTCCTAAGAAAAAATGTTTGCATATTTTTTGTGAAGTTTTATGAAAATATGCATGTTAGATTTAGTGATTACCTTTCAAATATTGAGGAGCTTGTATCTGAAGATAAGGACTCTTTCATAGTTCTCTTCAGTTATTGACACCACTACCTTGTCTTTTCTCATATGATATCCCTCATGGAAAAGACCTTCAAGGGTGACTATTCCTTTAGGAAGCTTGTTGGATCTCAAATGAACTATTTGATCCTCATACTAATGTTAAAACTTTTCATAGTTTATGGAGGAAATATTTGCTTCTTATTGTAAGAAATAAGCAATTTATTTGTCATTCTTAAAGACTTGCCAATGACCTTTATTATCTAGCACTAATGGTCTTATCACCACTTTGACATGAAACTACACCTTGATCTTTTTTAACTCATTTGTGATATGAAATTGATCTCCTATAGATTCCAACCTATCAACATGCTAACTCTAGTTTCTTATTATTTCTTGGATATTAAAATCCTTAAAATCCTTAATTAGGTCTCACACTCTATGTTTGTAAGACTTCATCAATGGATTCATGGTGATATTTTGGCCTCTTATTTGGTGCACTATCAATTCACTATCCCCATAAAATATGTAATTGGTCTATTAATCTATTGTTATCCCATTGAAATCCATGGATAAGGCCCTCATACTCTACTATGTTGTAAGAACAACTAAATTGGAACCTATAAAAAGAGAAATACTTATTATTGGAATGGGATACTAGAATTACATCTACATCCACTCCATGTTTGCTCCTTGAACCATTAAAGAACAATTTCCATAAGCCACTAGGATATTCTTGAGGTCCAATGACAAATGGCATGAACTGATTCTCTTCATGTAATTAGTAAACACCCATGTATCTCTCTTCAACTCATTCTAAGGGATCAACCAAACGATTGTCATTCCATAGTTCATCCAATAACATGTATAGTATCTCATCAAGGTGAGTGTTTAAGTCTTAACCAACCATATTTTCTTCTACATCAATAATAGGGAAATTGATGTTTATGTTGTCTGTCCCATAAGGTTGTATGTGGAGTTGTGTAGTGGGATCAGATTTGATTAATACTTTGATTTCATATCTTATTTTTAATGCCATGTATGACCAATCTACTATAAGATAACCTCCAATATTTATATTGAATTTAATGGATGGACATCAGTAAAAATGAGGAGGTACATCTAGGATCAAAATATTTTGAACCACTAAGACACTAAGACAAGCATACAGGGTCAAGTTTAGATTTTTTATTATGAAAGATGGATTGGTTAAAGATCCATCCAATTACAACAATCCTTTAGATTGGGGATCATATTTTAAACCAAGTTTATCATCTATAGACTTTGGAAATACTATGGTCCTAACCACATTGTCTACCAAGTAATTGTGTATTAAAGAGTCACCAAAAATTACTAAAATATGAAAGAGAGGAGGTTTGACCACCTTACATGATTCCTATTAACTAAGTCCTTTAGTTTCATTGGTGAGAACCACATTTTCCTTGACTAGTGGTTTCTTAGAAGCATTAATTCTTGATAACCCTTCTTGGAGGATGTCTACCTGACTAGGCATGGAAAGCATATCCCATATTGGCAAACTCACATTGGATATTTTTATTTATTCCAAAATATTGATGGGTGAACCATAAGCTTTAGTTGTGTTTTGGGAGCCATAATTATGCCTTGAGTTTGTGAGTTTTGATAGACAAGGACAACCCTTGATTTTGATTCCTTAGAGATAATGAAACCTTTTGAATAGTAGTAAGTCAATTTGTCTTTGATATTGAAGGAGTAATGTTATGAGTTTCCTTGAATACTTATTTATTATCATCCATGTTCTTTCTTTTAAACCTTGTATTAGCTTCCACTGGTATGTATGCCTTGCTAGAATTAGCCCACTGATAGAGTGAATAACACTCTTATTGATAATAATTAACCATTGTATCACCCAATTGGCTTGGTACTTGATCAGGCCCTTGATTTTTTTAGGATATTATGGTTTTGTCATCATAATTACTTCTGTATTTTGAGCCATAAGAGCTTGGTTGTACCCATAATTAGCATCATACTACCATTGATCACTGAAAACTTGATTTAAGTCAATGTTTGAAATAATAGATTTCCCAAAATATTGATTCTAAGGCATGGTCCCCTTAGCTTATGGATAAATATTATCTTTAATAGGGATCAAGGTGTTATAAGTGCTTGCAACATTTGGATTATAGTTTCTCTATCTATTATAGCTAGGCTACCCTTGTCCCTAGCCTTGGAAGTTTCCTTTGTAGGGTGGCATATTTTCTTGATAAGATTACTTATAAGGTGGATATGAGGCTTGGTAAGGACTATTGAATGATTGATGCCTCTTAAAATTCACTATCTCATTTCTTAAGGATTGAAACATTATCTTAAGCTCTTGAAAGTTCTTATGTTCTTGGGAATCATTAGATTGACTAGTGGAAGCTTGTTCATGCTTTGGTGAGGGTATAGAAGTAATTATAGGCATAAGAGGAATGACATCAAGGGGTGGAATAGAAACAAGGGTGCTATGATCTCAGGGATAAAAGGAATTGGTGGTCTAGATATCTTTCCATCCTAAACTAGACAATTTTTTACTTTGATTGCCACCTCATATCTATATGGAAATGTGTTTCCTCCCATGGACTGGATCATTACTATAATGTCACTATTTAAGGCTTTCAAATAATATAAGAATGCAATGTTAGGGGTAAGACTAATAGATATTGGGATTCTATCCCAAGTATTTTAGAAACTTGTGTTGAAGTCTTACATGACCTCATGAGGGCCTCTTTTAATTATGATTAATTGATTTATAAGTGATAAACAATCAGTTTTATCTTTACATATTTCACACAATACATCTCCCCATTGATAAAATGATGTAATAATGTTATTAGCAAGGTTTTATACCAGTATATGGTTTTTCATTTTAAATATATGGTTAATAACCTAATTGGTACATTTTCCTCATTGATATCATGAATGTTGTATAAATTGGCTATATCCATGAGGTGCTTAGAAGGGGTTATAGCTTAGTCTCCAATGAAATAAATGACACTTTGAAGAGATAATACTAGAATAAGATCATATTATTAGAGGTATAAAGGAATTTTTCCACTAAAATACACAAAGTGGAAAGCTCTAGGGGCTACTATGGAAATGAAAGGGTTTAACAAAGATCTTCTTGTAGGGGTAGGCTTTAGAATTGACTTAGGAATAAAGTTGCCTTTATATGGGTGTGTATTAGCAAATATTAATATTTTTATTATGTTTTAAGGAAATTAAATCAATTTAAAGGGAATACCTCTAGAAGATAACCTTTTAGTCACCTTTGGCATGAGATGTATTCACTACTCTACTACCAGAATGTTGGATCTTCTTTTAGAGTCACCAGATGTTGTTGCTTGGAAGTTATAACTATTGTAATTGATCAAACCAACATCAAAATTTGACAAATATTATTTGAACTATGTCCCAATAAGCATGCCATAAAATATTGTGGCTTCAATTTACACCCTTGGAGGTAGTTATTTAGGCTCTCTCCAATTGATCTACACTATTGGGATAACCCCAGGCTATGGGTCACCTATGGTGGAGTTGAACCTCTAGATAAGGCTGACTTCCTTTTGATGAATCACCTATACTAATGTTTATACTGAGAAAAGGGTTAGAAAGGGGGAAATAAGGCTCCTAAAAAATCTAACAAGGTGATGCATAAAATTTAAATGAGAACTAACATAAACATGAAGTAAACACTGAAGAAACATAAGATAATACTAGCTCACACAATCTCAAAAAACTAACTAATTGCCTAAATGTTTCATAGATTAGGTTTAGGAAGAAATGGATGAAACAAATAGGATTTCTAAGAAACACTAAGAGATTAAATCAAGGTATAAAGAACACTAATATAGACCTATAACTAGCTTGACAACACCTAGAAATGAGCAAAAAAGGACAATGGGCATGGAATATTCTCCTTCACAATGTCATCATGCATAATATTTGATACATACAATTTAGAGGGGAGCGATAAGGAAATAAATCATTTATTTCCTCAAGAGGTATTTCATACAAATTTTTATAGAGTGTAGCCTTATGAAATGAAAGTCTCTACTCTTACAGAATTAAGAGAGAGAATTTCTTCTAAAAACTGAGAGACAGAGAGAGAGATTACAAAAGGGAAAGAATGGGAGATATAAGAGAAAGGGGAGAGAGAGTATCACATAAATCAAGATCATTACATGAGGTCCAAACTCTTGGATGGGGTCCCAACCAATTTTTATCTATTAGCATTAATTATGCCTCCCAACTAGCCATTCATTAGTTCCAAACAACTTTAAGACCCCTATTAGCTTTAGAAGGCATAATAGAAGACAAGAACTTGTTGGAGGTGTTGATCTATGATTTATTTTTGTGAAGAGAACACTTTAAAGGCTTTTTAAAAGAATTGAATTCTCCAACTATACTTCTCCAATCCCTAAAATTGCTTCTTCAACTTCTACACCACCTCCCACTTGTCTTTAATGTAAGGATAAAGTCCTCATACCTTGAATCTAGATAGATCCATTCCATGTCTGGTTTCAGTACCTATAGGTACCTATTTTTCAAAAATATGACCATGTCCATAGACAAAACACTCCTTTTTAATCACATATCTTCCCCTACTATAAAATCTATGCATAGGTCTATATCATAGATTGAAAAATAGTCTAATTTATTAGTTTTCATATAGTTATCCTATCAATGAAAATTATATAGCTCATAGAGCTCCCTTCTTGATCTCTACTAGGTCTAAATAGACCTACTCTACCTTTGAACCTTAAGGAAGCCAAGAACTCATTATATGCATAGATATTCTTTAAATAACAATTATCAAAATTGTAAAATAATATTTTAAGCCCAAAATATGGGATCTATATGTTTTAAATCTTCAAACCAAAGGTCAAAGCTGATCTTTAATGGAGATGAAACCTCAATATTGATAACCTTGACTACATGATTATGTTTGCTTGAGATATTTGACTGAGATCTATTGGTGACATATTTCTTTAAAGTATTTTCTTTCATTCAACCTAATTATAATTTAACCTCTATTTTAGTCCTTTAAATTTGAAATTTTAATATTGATTATCGATCAGCTTGCTTGTGCACTGTTGGATCTACTTTCTTAGCTTGCACATGCACCGTTTAACTTTTTGTATATGAATAAACATGAGGCATAGATATTAAACTAGTTTAATGTCATTAATACACTTATCACCTATGTATTTTTGTTTTATATTCATTTACCATTTTACCCATCACTCCCCATTAGATCGACATTATATGATTTCACACATACCATCAATCTTCTTGGGCCCACTAGGTTTATCAATCACCACACACTATTCTATCTTTGCTTAGGTACCAAAGATCTTGACACTTATCCACTTTGTGCTTATGATAACCTTTGAGTTGATTCTCACCACTGATCTTTATTGTATGATCAAATGTGATCTATTAGATCCTTGAGACCCAAAAACACTATCAGGTTACTGCTCGTTGTTGGACCTTTAATATGATTAAATTTTGACCATTGATCTTGGATAATTTGAATTCAAAATAATATTTTACAAAGCCAAAATTTAATGTCTATGTGCATTTTCAAGGATTTTTAAATCCCAATGGTTAATTGGTGTAGCTTTAACTTGACATCCCCATGCACATTTCAATCTACAAGTCTAACTTTGAAGCTTTATATCTTGAGATATCAAGCTCATCAAGAATGAAATTTACATAGAATATTTAATACATGAAAAAAACCAATTTTCATGAAATATTTTGTCTTGAGAGGCTCCCTAGGTGCATTTATTAAATGCATAATCAAGTTGATCTATCCATTTATGAATAATGTGCTTGTGACAGTCTGGTTTTTTTAGACTTGTGTAAGAAATTGTTGTCTCTTTAGAAGAATCCAATGAACTTATAAGGTTATGTGAAACCTGATTCATGCCATTAAATACTTGAAACACCATGATAACCTTTTGGTATTTCTACTTTACAATCTTAGATCTATTCCAAGCCTATTTTCTAAATATCAACAAATTACACTTTAAGCTTGCTTAAAGTGTTTCAAAACCTTTACAAGCAATATTTGATATTTGGACCACTCATTCCATCTAAAAATTTATTATTCTCATCTATTTATGAAAAATATTTATATGTAGGCCAAAATTAGCCAATATTAACCCAACCAATAGTCATCCACCACCATGCATACATATAGGGATGGGCCCATCCAACTAGAGGCATCCCAACTAGTCTAATAAAAAATATATGTTCATACACCCAAAAATCTAATAATGTGGTTGAACCCACACCTCCACTATATCACTTCCAAGTAAATCTATGAAAATCTATATATAAGTAGGCCAACAATGTTGTCCCCCATGAATATTGACTACCATATTCATAAGTGATTTGTACAATATCAATCATCTTGGTCGAAATCATAACCTCTCTTCCATAAATAACTATAAATGAGGCTATAAAACCACATAAACCTCCATAGGTATGAAACACCTAATAACATAATATCATATTAAAAATGGTATAACATCTCAACATATACCTGACATCCCTCTCATGACTTATCATATACCAATGGACATCACGAATATTGACTCTTATCTCTACCACAACTCAAACACTAAATATGGGAAATTTTAATATACACCATACATCCTCTAATGTCATTTTTATCCATCCCATGGGAAACCAAAAGGTAAATGTGTCTAAATCAAAACACTATGGTCCTAATATACATATAATAGAGCATGGTGTCTAATTTAAAAATATCACTAGGTCTAGCTCCATCAAAAATTTCAACCTTGGCCTCTGATAAGGGTAGTCCACAACTAGTATGCATAATATGTCCATGATAGAAATTTTGATCCCTTAGATTAATTTGCAATAAAAATCACATTCCAAAGTCACCATTTGAGTCATTAATCAATAGTAAAATATAAAATAAATTTACACTTCTAAATTATATAGATCCATATTAACTTAGACATTAGCATAGAAAAAATGCATTTTTAAGGATGCATTAAGAGCCAAGACTGTGTTATTCTGGATAGGTTCTATGACTATCTCAAAAAAGACCAACCATAGAGGGACAACAATGTAGAAATTTAAAAAATGATATAAGTATGAAATTTATGAAAATTAAAAAAATAATATTTATTATGGGGTTTATAATCATCAAACCCAAATCCAAATATATCTCCACTATGGAAAAAACTTACTAAAATTGTGTTGGAAGCATTAGTCTCCTTTGAGGCATTTTCATTATCTCTCAATAAAATATTGAATTTTTAATATTTACTTCAAATACTATTAAATATTAAATTTCTATTTTTACAACTTTATTTATACTTCAAAATATAACCTAAGGTGACCTAATGCCCACATGGTTCCCTTCTTCATCACTCAAATATCTAATTATATTTAGCTATATCTTACATGATACTTATCCAAATTTCATACCGCTAGATTCATTATAATATTGGTAATTTATTATTTTGCATCATATCAACTATGATATATTTACACCACTTTTTAAATTCTTTATTATTTTAGATATCATTGTCTTAAAGAATGATTTGAAAATTTACTACATCTTTTTCAGGCACACATCTTATTACTCTCATCCCTCACCTTAAAATAGGGAGAAACACATCAATATCTTTGTACTCAAAAGTATTTTTTAATCTCCATAGAAAATATGATACTTGTTAATTACAACACATACAACAAAGAAAAAATTTATGAAAAACATGGGAGCACATGCATCCCCTTATAAAAATCATTATATAAATATAAAAACCCAACATGAGATTAAAACAATATAAGTTTCTAGGGTCATGAAGGTAGTTCATATTCTCCCTCTTATTATATATTTTTTTCA
Source organism: Torreya grandis (assembly GCA_037957365.1). Taxonomy (NCBI): domain Eukaryota; kingdom Viridiplantae; phylum Streptophyta; class Pinopsida; order Cupressales; family Taxaceae; genus Torreya; species Torreya grandis. The sequence goes on along the minus strand of JARHVA010001974.1, from coordinate 2,628,416 downwards.
AAATAATAAGTACTACTATTTTTAATATACAGATTTTCAATTATATAAGAAGTTAAAAATTAGATATATATCCATTTGTAGTGATGTGATACATATTTTTTTAAGTGGTCCACATTTGAGCTTAGTGATACTCCACTTCTTAGTTAAAATTTAATGAACCATGTACTGGTTCCCATCCTTGTTTCTCTTTTCCCATTAGAGTTTAGTAACACTAAACAATTGGCACTTTTAATTATTTTATATTATTCATAATAGATGAAATAATATTTAATATCTAAATCAAAAGATTCACACGCCGATATTTATTCATTCTTGACATAAACTTATGAGCTAGTATGGTTATGGTTTAGTGACACCTAATGACCTATAAACTCAACCTCTTACCAATTTCAATTTTTTATTGTTTTCCTTGGTTAAGACACAAATGAATTTGAAATCACCCTATCTTTAATTGGGTCAACTAGTCACCTAAGACATTTAACACCACCTTTGAAGAAAAAGTATGATTCCACACTTAGGTTTTTATTTATATTTTACTTTAGTAGCTTGCATCACTAGAACAAGGGGGGATGTAAAAACCCGAATCTAGTACAAGATTATTCAAAATATACATTTTTACATAAATCTACTTATTTTAATTATTGTTGATGAATGAATAACTCATTATCATGTTGTCTCAAGTCTTATTTTCTCTCTCTTGTAATCTTTTTAAAGTCTATTCATGTCATTATTTTATCTTATATTCAATTTGAAGGATCCCATATCTATATGTTCATTTCATGAATTTCTAACAAGTCCACATTAAATGGACAAGGACAAATTACTAAACTTTTTTGTAATACAGTCTTGTCCCAAGGTAACTTTTTGAATATTTTATAGTCTATATGTTAGTAACGGTACTTTTTATGAACATTGTCTATTTTGAGTCATTAATTTCAAAAACTAATTATAACCTGAATTAAAATGAAAAATTATATAAAAATGAGTGTATTATAACATAAAATTCACTTATTCTCAATGATCAAAAGCTATACAAAGTTTTATATCTTGAATAACTTATTTATATAAATATTATAAGGCCAAATACACCATTTGTATTCTTATGTCAATGATATTCATAGGTGAATAATCATATATTATTTCATCCACAATTTCACACACACATATCTAGGATGGAGAACTACATTAGATTGAGGCCCATTTGGGCTATGTAAATAACACTTAGTTATATGGGTTTTCGAGGCCAAATCCATTGTTTCCTTAATCGTGTCCCCTATTTTTGTATTTAATGACCATTTGGTTTATGTGGAGTAATTATAATTTTTATTTTTATAATTCATACACATTGAATTGGGCTCCTTATAGATGCAATTCATATAATGACACAAGTGAAAATACACAAATTTATAGATCCAACACACAATCTGATAGGATAAAGTCACAATAGAAATACAACAACATAGTGTTCCTTTATTCCCCTATTATAGAGTTTTATTTTTTTTTATATTTTAAATTTAAACACATTCAAAATTTTATATTACCCAATTCTTGATATCATAATAACATGCATATTTGGTAAATAAGTCATTTTTGAGCTAAATACATGTTGACCCAATTTTGCCCCTTTAGCAAAATCTTGGTCACCTTCTGCACTAGCTATGAAAGGCCAGTTAATTTTGGTTTGCAAGGTCCACCTTCAGGGTTCAACAACTCCGTTTCAAAGCATTGGCTCAACGGCCTCGTTCGTTGGCATTCATGGCAGCATAAGGCAGAGTCTTCAAATGTTCACAAAAGAGGAGAGGAAAAAATTGGGGCATTTAACACTAAGGCAAAAAGAGGGCAGAAGTTTACAAGAACAGATGCATTCAGCGACAAAATTTCCACCCACAATATCGGCAGGTAAAAGGAGACTGCAAACAGATGAAGTTAGTGGCAAAATTGCCACCCACAACACAAGTAGAGGAAAAGGCCACGAAATTGACCGACGTCGGCAAAACTGCCACGCTCGGTAGCGTACTCAGCCGACATCGGCAAAATTGCCATGCTCGATAGCCAAATCGGCCGACATTGGAAATATTGCTATGTGTAACCCATGACATTGGGTGGTAAAATTGCCACCCACAACATTAGGTGGCAAAAAAGGCCTATAGAACACAGGAAAAAGCCCTGCCCAACCGTTAGAGGAGCAAACCAGCATGTAAAATGAGGCAGCAAGCATGGTCCCAGTAGACTTATTACATCATATATACTATTTTCTCTCTTCCCAATGAAGACTCAAGATACCACTTGCAAGCAAAAGGCCAATGAGAGCTCCTCTTGGCTCTTTCCATATAAATACGTAGACTTCGTCATTTTTAAGGATCTTCTCCAATTTTGTAAAGAGCATAGCTCTACAAATTCTCCACCTAAATCAATAAAATACAGTCTTTTGCCTCCATCTTGGATAGATTTGTTGTGTATGTCATGAGTATTATTTGTGTTTAGTCATTATCTTTGATGCTTTCACAGGTTAATGCCAACAGACCAGTCATCTACAAGGGCCATTCCTGCAGCCGAAAGGAGAAGAGCAATATTTGAGAAGGACAAAATAGAGGAAGTTGCTCGTAAGTGTGCATTCCATAGCACCTTGGTAAACTTTTTTTATGTATTTTTCGTTATAGCCTCCATGTTAGTCTTAGCAGCCTGGTTCTTCTGCCAGATGTGTAGAGTATATTTATATTTTCCTTGATTCTGAGTGTGAATGTGGAAGGTCAACCTTTATTTTGGTGTATCACCTCTTTAGTGTAGGTAGTTTGTTTTCATGCATTTCTTCCCCCTTTTCATCCCCCCCAATATATAGTTGTATATCCATTATTTTGCCATTACCTGAAACAAACAAGATACATCAGAGGGAACTAGCCCATACCTAGAGACTCTCCTCTCCTGCTTCGCCATCTCACAGGTGAGAGAGGGGTTTCCATGTTGCGGGGAGAAGGCAGGAACTTGTTTTCTTGCCACTGGGTGCAATCTCCAGCGTCAACAATTTTGGCACACCCGGTGGGACTGTAATTTTATCAGTTTCTAATGTAGTAGTATTTCAAGATTGATGCTAGTCCTGCTATAGTCATTTCAAAGATTTCCAGCATCTGGTGACTCCACTGGTAAGAGCTCAGTTCTTTATTTTAAGACCAGTCACTTAAACTTCTATGCCAAAGGTTACCACAAGGTCAGCTTCAATAAGGGTCCCTTTTGAATTCATTGAGCTATCTTTAAACTCTGCTAAAAGGCTTAGGTTTGAAAGAACTCACCCTTATCCATTAGTAAATCCTCCTAGAATTGTTGTTAGGAACACCAACCCAGCTCAGCCACAGTTACAGCCTGTTTCAGCCATGGCATTGCCTTTTGTAGCTTTTTGTGGTGAGAGCCCTTTAAACCTCCCACGCTATGATCCAATTCCCAGAATGGCTCTAAAAAATGTGCCCTCTTTTGATGGAGTGGGACCTATTACAGTCATTGAGCATATCAAGAATATTGCCAAACTTTGCAATATTCACAATATAATAGAAGAAAATATTGCCATCAGATTGCTAGCTTTGTCTCTGAAAGGGAAGGCCCTTGATTGGTACGAAACCTTGCCTGTGAATTCTATACATTCCTGGAATGAGCTGGGCACTCATTTAACTGGTCATTTTGGGGAAAAAAGTGATGGCCTCTCTCTTGCTGAGCAGCTGACAACTATAAAGAGAGCTCTGCACGAGTACATGCAGGACTTCAACATGAATTTTCAAAAGACTTGGGATAGAATCCTTGTCCTGGTAAGGCCAACTCCCAGCTATGCTTTCTTGTACTATTTAAAAGCATTGAACAGTGATATTGTTGTGATGATCCAATCTATGGGAGGGCACATACTGCCAGCTACTTATGACATTGCCATAGCAGCCAAAAATTACTTGGTACAAGCCAAAAAGATCGTTCCTAGGCCCAACATGCCACTTTTCCTAGAAATGTTGCCCCCTAAACAAACCATTGTGCCCACGTTAGCCCCTGTGCCTGCCATTGAGAAGCTGGCTGCCATTCCATCAAATGAATTGCATGAGGTAAAAATCCTATTGCAAAACATGTCAAATGAACTTATAGCCCTTAAGAGACAACAAGCTCAAAATAATAAGCTAAATCCAGGATATCAACATTATGGTCAAGCACCTAGAAACCCTTTTCAAGGCTATAATCAAGGATAGGGTCAGCTTACTCAGACTAGGCCTTATCAGAATTATAACTCAGGCCCCTCTTCGTCATCTAAAGCCATGGTGCCTACTCAGAACAATCTAGTGCAGGAACAACTAGGTTGTTCGACCATGGGACATGGTCAAGGACAAGCTGTCCATACAAATGATATGATGAATTTTTTTTAGAATTCAAAAAATCAGGCTGCTGATCATTCTCAATTTTTTGAGTTTCTAATTCAGCCCAGCACGAGTAATAATCAAACTCAGTTGGATTCTACTCTGATAAATCACAAAGAGGGTGAGCTCTATGCAATTAATCATGGGGGCACTGTAGGCAATCAGGCTAATTACATTGCAGCCAACATGAGATTTAAAAGAAGAGCGGTTGGAGAAGTGTAGGCTTCCCCTTAGGCAGCAATGAATACTCCATCGCACCCTTTTCAAAGGGCCCCAATTTCTGGTCAACCGTCTGCACCTCCAGCTCCTTAGTCTACAGCTCCAGCTGGGATCAGCCCAAAGAAAAACACAAAGGGAATCAGCCCCCAAGTTAATATAATTGATCAAATGAAGAAATTGCAAGTGAACATTTCTCTTTGGGATTCATTGTCTCTTCAGGACAAAAGGAAGTATTGAAGAAAGAATTGCACGAACTAGATCGACAGGCCATCCCAGCAGACACTAATAATGTCCTAATGATGAATGGGTAGCCTTCTACTTCAGATCAGGTAAAGAAAGAAGAAAGGACTCCCCCCTTTTACGTATCTTTTATCATAGGGGATTTCTTAGTACACTATTGCATAATCAATAGCGGGGTCATCACTTCAGTGATGCCCAAGTGCATTGCTGACAAGATGGGATTAAAGTATGAAGCAATGAACAAAGGAGTCTTACAACTAGACGAGACACCTACAAAGACAGTTGGAATCTTGAAAGGATTGAGTTTAACATTGCATGCCTGCCCGACATTCTCAATCCCCCATGATATAGTGGTAGCGGACGTTCCTCCATATTTTTCAATCTGTTTGTCTAGGGACTTTACGTCCAAGATAGGTGGTTATCTAGCAGCGAATTGGTCATATCTAGTTTTCAGAACCAAGTACGAGACCAAATTGAAAATTGAATCCAAGCCACTCTACAAGGACCATCTAGAGCCCTATTCACCCAAGGCAGTGAATGTCAGTTACACTATCATCGATCCAAAAGAGTCTTAGACAGACAAATCTTCATCTTCTACTCTTGAAGGAGTCACAGATCTACTCTTGGATGAGTGGGGAAGTGATAACTTTGAGCATGATCCTTATAAGTTTATTGAGGAAGCAGACCTTGGAATTTATTGCTTGCATGAAGAAGGCACCATCATGCCCAATATAATGAAGGAGAACAAGGAAGACCTTAGCCTATGGCAGATATACTTCGATGGTTCCAGAAGTAAACTGGGTGCTGGTGGTGGGGCAATGTTAGTTTCCCCTTCTAAAGAAAGGTACTTTTCAACTTTCTATTTCCAGTTCTCTTGCACATGTAACGTTGCATAATATGAGTCTTTGATTTATGGACTTGAGTGGGCAAGAAAGAGAGGGATCAAGAAGTTTCAAATCCTGGGGGACAGTGAACTAATTTTGAACCAAATAAGAGGCCTGAACTTGACCAAGAACTCCTTGCTAAAGTCTTACAAGCATAGGGTCTGGGACTTAATGGAGGATTTCCTTGCTCTTAACATTACCTCGATTCCCAGAGAATAGAATAAGCAAGCTAACAGGCTGGCAGCTGTTGGTGCCCAATTTGATGTTTCAAAAGAGATAAGCAGGGATTATGGTTTTCACCATTTAAAAGTGTTGGTTCGGCCTTCAATTCCATACAATGTTACAAATTGGTAGGTCTTCGAAAGTGACCAACAGATAGCTCTCTTCCTACAGGAAGAAGCTGAATTTGTGGTCTACAATCAAGTGAAATTATAACAGCAATACAAAAATTAGATTTTTCAATTGAATAACAATAAACTCCCTAAGAGTCTGGTCACACTTGAAAGTATTTTCAATGGATATGACCAACTAAGAGATGACAAAGCATGCATCACTACCAGAAAGGAGAATTATGAAAAAGTTGAAATCTTCAAGGACAAGTTGCTAGCGCTTGGTAAGGTCTGCACGTTTCAAGAAAGACAAGCTTTCATTCTGCTATGTCAAGAGTTCACTGATGTCTTCGCCTAGAATTATAGCGACTTAAAAGGCTTCGATCCAAGACTCACCTAGCACACCATTAAATTAGATGAAGGTGTAAAACTAGTCACACAAAAGCAGAGGCCTATTAATCTGATGATCAAACTCCTTATGCAGAAAGAATTGGTCAAGTTGATTGAGTCTGGCATTATATTTCCAATCAAACATTCCTCATGGTTGGCCAATTTGGTTCTAGTTAGAAATAAAAATGGGGAAATTAGGTTGTGCGTCGACTTCAGAGACCTTAATAAAGTCTCTTTAAAGGATCATTATCCCCTCCTGAACATGGAGCAGATCCTCCAAAAGGTAACTGGTTCCGAACATTTCTCCCTCCTAGATGGTTATTCAAGATATAATCAAATTCTAGTGTGAGACTGTGACCAAGACAAAACAGCTTTCACCACTAAATGGGGAACGTTCACCTACCAAAAGATGCCTTTCAGGCTATCCAATGCTGGTACTACCTTCCATCAAGCCATGGACATGGCTTTCAGTGGTTTGATAAATAAGAACATGCTGGTGTACCTTGATGATATAACCATTTTCTCCAAGGGGGCGGGCCAGCACATGGAACACCTTAGGTAGATTTTTGAGAGGTGCAGGGAATTTGGCATCTCCCTAAATCTAAAGAAATGTGTATTTGTTGTTCATGAGGGGAAACTTCTTGGTCACATTGTGTCTAAGGAAGGTTTTTCTATTGACCTCGAGAGGGTCCGTTCCATTCTAGAGATGTCCCTACCAAAGCACAAGAAAGGCCTGCAGAGTTTCTTTGGCCGGATAAATTTCATTCAGATGTTCATTCTTAACTTTGTTGAAATAGTTAAACCCCTAACCTCTATGCTGAGGAAGGGTGAATAATTCAAGTGGACAACACCAAGAAAAGATAGCTTTGAAGCCATCAAGTAGGCTTTAACTCAGGCTCCCGCTCTAATCAGCCCTGACTTCAATAAAGACCTCAATCTCTATACCTTCAGTAATGGAGAAGTAATATCTGCTATGCTTACTCAGGCAAATAGTGATGACCTCGAGCAACCACTCGCCTTCTTCAACCAAGGGTTAGAGGACTTCAAAATCAAGTACACCTACATAGAGAAGCAAGTCCTGGTAGTAGTGCGTAGCTTGAAGAAATTCAAATATATGTTATCAAACAGCAAGATCCATCTCATGGTTCCACATCCTGGTGTCAAGGATTTCTTGACCAATCGAGACTTAAATGAGAAAAGAGCGGGATGGATCACCAAAGTAATAGAGTATGACATAGACATCCAAATTGCCAAGTTGGTGAGAGGAAGGGGCCTGTGTGAATAGCTAGCAGCAGATTTGAGACAAAAGGGTGAAGATAACTTGTTGATCCATGATGCATCCACTGCAAAAGAACCTGCTGTCATAAGAGATTGGACGTTGGACATGAGGCATTTCCTTCTTACAAGCGAATGTTCATAGGGTCTCGGTAGGGCTGGAAGAAGGTATTTTAAACTTTGGTCCCTTCCTTATGTCTTGATTGATGGAGTATTATTTAGGAAGGATCTCTCTGGGGTTCTCTTGAGATGCATTGACCCCAGTCAGGCTGACAAGGTATTGGCTGAGTTTCACGATGGGCCAGCAGGTGGCCATTTTGCCCCTAAAACCACATCAGCAAAAATAATGAGAGCTGGCTATTTCTGGCCCACTCTTTTCAAGGATACCTATGCCTGGGTAAGGAAGTGCCAGAAGTGTGCACTTTTTGATGGAAATCAATGATTGGTTGCCATGCCCCTACAGCCCATTCAAGTTGAACAACCATTCATGCAGTGGGGCTTGGATTTCATAGGGATGATCAATCCTCCCTCTAGTGCCAAACACAAATGGGTCCTGACTACTATGGATTATTTCACCAGGTGGGTGGAAGCCATTGGTTAAAGTAAGTGAATGAAAGTACAGTCCTAGATTTCTATGAGGACTTAGTGACACATTTTGGGGTCCCAACCACTACAATTTCAGACAATGCCTTGGCTTTTTTGGGAACCAAAACTAGTGAATGGGCGCTAAGGTATGGTATATACCTCAGCACTTCGTCAAATTACTACCCACAGGGGAATGGGCTAGCTGAGTCCACTAACAAAAATCTGATCAAGATTATAAAGAGGACCATGGAAGAAAATTAGAGAACTTGGCATGCCAAGCTGAAGACAACACTATGGGCCGATCGGATCACCCCGAAGAGAGCAATCAAAAATTCTCTATATACGCTCATGTATGGAAGGGAAGTAAGGCTTCCCATTTCACTTGAATTGCCAGCACTGGACCTCACTCATCAGTTATAATTGGAAGAAGGAAGTAGCATGGAGGTCAGGTTGTGCAAACTAATGGAGCTCTAAGAGGTAAGGAATCGGGCCATGGTCTCTATGATCAGTCACCAACAGTAGATGAAAATACATTTTGACAAGAAATCTTCATCAAAAATTTTTGATGAAGGAGATATTGTTTTGAAATGGGATGAAGACAGAGCTAAACTCGGAAAACATGCAAAATTTGATGCCCTCTGGGGTGGTCCTTATATGATTACTCAGTGCAAGCATTATAACGCATTCTAACTCTCCAGGTTGGATGGCAAAGAATTGTGTATCCCAATTAATAGGATACATCTGAAGCATTGCCACTAATTTTTTGTTTAGCTGTACATAGTTTCCCTTGTAGTTTTCCCTATTTTCCCTAAGTGTAGTTTGCACAGTTAGTTGTTTTTAGTCTTGTGTGTTTCCTTTTGCGTGTGGGGGTAAATTCTATATATTTTGATTTTGGGATCTTTTGGGCTGTTATTAATTATTTCAATCTGCATTTGACTCCACGCCCAATGGTATTCAAAAGCAACTGGGTCTTAAACATAACAGGCATGTTTCCCCTGGGAGTCACCAATTTGTTGACCCAATTTTGCCCCTCTGGAAAAATCTCGATCACCTTCTGCACTAGCAATGAAAGGCTAGTTAAATTTAGGTTGTAAGGTCCACCTTTAGGGTTCAACAGCTTTGTTTCAAAGCATTGGCTCATCAGCCTCGTTCATTGGCATTCATGGAAGCATAAGGTAGAGTCTTCAAATGTTCATAAAAGAGGAGAGGAAAAAACTAGGGCATTTAACACTAAGGCAAAAAGAGGGCAGACATTTACAAGAACAGATGCAGTCAATGGCAAAATTGCTGCCCACAACAAAAGTGGAAGAAAAGGCCACGAAATTGGCTGACGTCAGCAAAATTGCCATGCTCAGCAGCCTACTCAGCTGATGTCGGCAAAATTGCCATGCTCGACAGCCAAATCGGCTGACATCGACAATATTGCTACATGCAATCCATGACATTGGGTGGTAAAATCACCACCCACAACATCAGGTGGCAAAAAAGGCTTGTAGAACATAGGAAAAGGCCTGCCTAGCTGCCAGAGGAGCAAACTACCACACAAAACGAGGCAACAAGCATGGTCCCAGTAGACTTATGACGTCATCTATAGTGTTTTCTCTCTTCCCAATGAAGACTCAAGCTGCCACTTGAAAGCAAAAGGCCAATGAGAGCTCCTCTTAGCTCTTTCCATATAAATACGTAGACTTGGTCATTTTTAAGGATCTTCTCCAATTTTGTAAAGAGCATAGCTCTACAAATTCTCCACCTAAATAAATAAAATACAGTCTTTTGCCTCCATCTTGGATAGATTTGCTGTGTATGTCATGAGTATTATTTGTGTTTAGTCATTATCTTCGATGCTTTCATAGGTTAATGCCAATAGACCAGTCATCTACAAGGGCCATTCCTACAGCTGAAAGGAGAAGAGCAATATTTGAGAAGGACATAATAGAGGAAGTTGCTCGTAAGTGTGCATTCCACAGCACCTTGGTAAACCTCTGTTATGTATTTTCCATTATAGCCTCCCTGTTAGTCTTAGCAGCCTGGTTCTTCTGCCAGATGTGTAGAGTATATTTGTATTTTCCTTGATTCTGAGTGTGGATGTGGAAGGTCAACCTTTACTTTGGTGTATCACCTCTTTAGTGTAGGCATTTTGTTTTCATGCATTTCTTCCCCCTTTTCATCCCCCCAAATATATAACTGTATATCCATTATTTTTGCATTACCTGAAACAAACAAGATACATCAGAGGGAACTAGCCCATACCTAGAGACTCTCCTCTCCTGCTTCGCCATCCCATAGGCAAGAGAGGGGTTTCCATGTTGCAGGGAGAAGGCAGGAACCTGTTTTCCTGCCACTGGGTGCAATCTCCAGTGTCAACAATACATACCTATAATCATAAACTACTATTATATTATACTTAAATATTTTTATTTAATTATATTTTATTTTAACCTAATGTATATTAATTTATATTAGTTTTTTTATTCAAATTTATTAAATCTAATTCAAAATAGAGAAATTAGTCAAACTGGGCCACACTACCACCAATTTTATTGCACCTTAATAGTTACTTTTTAAATTAATATTTTTAAAATGGTTCTCAGGTGACTTTTTAAAAGTTGGTTATAATAAATATTCAAAGTATTCACATATATAATACCATCAACACCACTTAGTAAAACCATTTTTTAATCTAATAATCACTTAAAATTCTACAACACACTAAGCAAAAGAATACTATTTCTTCTAATTTCAATTCACATGCAAGGTTTTTTGAGGTAGATTGATTATTACCCTAACCCTATTCTAAAAAATTTAATTGTATTTGTATTTTGTTTATTATGTAGGAATAGAGATTTTTTTTAGGTTTTTCATGTATTAACTTTGTACACAAAATTAATCAGTAAACACTTGCAGATAGTTGCATGGTGTTTGAACCTTTTTGAAATTAAAGGTAAATATGTTAAACTATTTTATAATCATGCAATTAAATAAGTTAGATTCATAATATATTCTAATATAATTCTAAATTATAGAAATATGATAAATATATAAAGCATAATGCTAAATAATAATTTGATCACTTAATCATGAAGAAGGAATAACACTTAGCTTATTTGATGATGCACAAGTATATATAATAATCATAGTGTATAAATAGTTAAGACAATGTTCAAGTGTGATTAATTATGTTTTATAAATTATCTCTCTATCATCCTAGACACTACCATCAAAATAGGGACACTACTATTGATGTTTCTATTTATAATGAATTACAAATCCTTTTTTGGAAATTCCACCTACCTCAATTAGAGTTATTTGTCACCTTATATATTTCCTATTTAGATCATGCATACTAGTTATAGATATCAATATATAGACTAAAATCTTAGGTCTTATAATTAGGGCATGACACCTTACAAAATAGTGGTTAGTGACCTTAAATGAAGTCAAGTTGACCTCAAAGACCCTTCCATTAGTTAGTGTTATCTACATAGCCAATACTCTAAAGATGGATATAGAATGATGTATTTATCCCCCTTGTATGGGCTTGTGTGTAACAAATTATGAACTATGCTATATACGAGTGCATGTAGTGATATAACTTATAAATTAGAAAATAATGTTCATGTAAGGAGTTTGGATTTTTTAACTTATAATGATACTAATTGTATGATTTATGTGGACATAGGAATGAATGGGTCACTTTTGTATGCTTAAGAGGTACTTTTAAATAAATGTGTGCTTGTTATTTAATGGTATTTAGCTTGTATTTATATAGCACCTTTTGAAATATTATCATAGGAGGGTTATAATAACATTATATACTTACCCATACATGTCATTATTTTTTGAAATTTGAGTGTTTGTGAGATATGAACATTATAGTTATAACTAGGACATTGTGTCGATGCTAATGTCCTAATCTAGATGGTAGTGTTCATGAGAGTAGGAAAATATTGATCTGTAACTAACAATGAATGATATATATTAGGTTTTAAGCATATTATGGGATACAAGTGATCTAGGTAATTATAATATCAGGGCCAAACTATAAGATAATCATTTAGGAATAATGAGATGGTGAACATAAGCATTTTGGTAGTGGGAAGGCCTTTAAAAAAAGGGTTGAGACATGAGTGATATTTTACTAGTGTAAAATAATAGTCTATCATATAAAATCCATATTTTATTGCTACATTTACTGCCACCTTTAATATAGTAATGAATAAGGGTAAAATTAAAAAGTTAAAAGAAAATTTATGCATACCTTGGTGTGTAAAACACACCTTTATTTGAATTAAACCTTATTTAAATTTGTTGTTTGTGTACTACCTAAAACCAAGAGCATGTTACATTTTAATTAGTACATATAATATGAAATTTAAAATATTTGAAATGCTTGAAAGAAAAGAGAGAAGGGAATGAGTACACCTATGTCATTGGAGAGAGAGGTTCACAATCTAACCTTGTATATGTGAAGAAGATAATAAGAGTGTGATCATGCCTCCAATTTATTACAAAGGTGAGTTGTGCCAATGTTATTTAATGTGATGAATTATAAATCACATGGCTCAAGAATATACTTAATCTAGCCAATCTCACCCAGGTTAAATGGTATAAACATCTCAACCTAAAAAATTAAATAAGTGCCAAGTCCATTGACTGTGTTGAGTCTCAATCACACTACTCAAAGGAGCCAAACTACTAAAAAATATAAAATCTCAATTGGTGAATATTATTAAGGTCAATGCATAAATATGTATATAATTTTAAAAATGTATATATTATTTGGTGCATTTGAATGGCATACACACTTATAATGTGTCTCAGTTTGAGGTATATGTCTATATGTAACCTCTAATTTATAAACTATATATATTTTTTGTCACAAATATGAATAACTCTATTCTAAATCTATGAAAATCAATGCTAAAACCATAATATTCTATCCCAAGTGTATATCTCAATCATGTAAAATATATCAAATTATACCAATTATACAAATTGTGTGTATGTGGACTCATGTCTATATGACATTCCCCCATTGATATGCACCTGCCTCATTTTAAGGTGAGGGGAATGCAAAATGATAGTCACCTTATCTCAAAAGATTAATATAGCCATGTTATATATGTACTACTCATGTAGTAAATAATCATATAGTGGTATCAAGTCTAAGTATATGTATCAATGAATCTCAAAATATCCAAACATAACAATCCCTAAGATGCATGAAATGGATCATGTAATCATCTAGAAGTAATAATCACAAACTCAATAAAAAATCAATCACGCATACAAGAGCACTAAATTTAATTTAAAATGGGTCTAATGAGATCATAAATAATGGGCATGTTTAAATACTATGCACTCAAGATAGAGGACATGTTCAAATGACCACATACTAAATAAATAATAAACACTCAAGGCACTGTGGCTAAAAAATAAGGAATATGTTCAAATGTTCCAAAATTAATACAAGGTATCCAATAATATTTACAATCAAGTATGCCATGTGAAAAGATGGATAATTGAAATATATAAGGAACTATCATAAGAATATCATACTATTCCTTACATACATGTGTTGGAAAAAATGTTCGGTGGAACAACATATCAAATACATTGTATAATATGTAAGAATGAGTATAGGAATGCATAAGAATTGGTATGATAATTTAAAGTGATCATAAAATAATATAGATTATATAAATCATGATCAATATAAGTATATTCCCAAATTTAATGTGCCATGTGGGTAGAGGAAAGGTCTAAAATCTATATGTGCATGTATCATGCATATAATGTATGCATATATCAAAAATAAATTACCCATGAAACATGTGTGTAAATATATGACATCATATATACTAACATAAAGTAAACAACATATGTAAAAGATAGTAAACATTAAATTTTAAATATTTATATATTTTTGATTTATTTTAATTTTTTGTATTTTGATTTTAATTTTTATGTATTTTAATTCTTCTTTTCAATGTTGTAATAAATATATTTATATCCAGTGATCCCATCTAATGGATTCTCATAAGGTACTCTATACTGATAATATGGTACAAAAATTGGTCATGCTACCAATGATGATATTTATGTGACAAATCTAGAGCTATACAACATGTCATAATCTATGAATGCATCAAAATACTCTATGGTTGTGAAGTGGTAATATAATATAAAGTGGTGGAATCCATTATTTAGTGCTCTACTACCATTTCAATGTAATTTTGGGTCTTTCTACCCTCTTTGAAACATGATTTTTTTAACAACTAGTTGATTTAATAGTTTTGGGAATAATTAGGGTTTTATTCCTAGTTTAGTTAAAGGGTATATATTGATAAATTAGTAAATAATCTGTGGTAAATAAGCTACTAATTTTTGAAATTTATTGGTAATTAGAGATTTTTTTAAAATATTAATAAGAGGGAGAAAATAAGACTTAGGTCAAATAGTGTTGATTTGACTGAGACAAGATCTTATATTCATTATGAAAGCCTTAGACACTATCATAAATATGATTGTAACTTTAATTTTCTAATTGGATAGGAGTTCTAAAAGTGGATACGTGTGGCACTAGTGATATAGTCCTTATCTGATGTTATTTTCCTAAGGATCTAAGATTTTGGGTTTTGTTCGGTAGGTCTGTGTGACCCTATCTTTAATGTTTCAATAGTTATAAGTATATAGATATCCCTATAGAGCATATTTTATCTTCAAACCCTATGTTTTATTATACTTTAACCAATTTCAAATAAGAGGGGCGTTAGTGTGTGTAAAATTCACTAGACGTGGATCCACACCCCTTATGTGGCAGGTTGCCTACATACCAATACTCTGAAGAGGGATCAAGCCATATATAGTTCTCCCATTGGAAGTGATTTATGTAATTCTGATATGATAATATAAATAAATGCTAAACTAGGTGTGTTTAAGATGACTAAGGATTGGTGTAAGGATTTGAATAAGCTAGAAATAGTGTTGGATAGCTATATGCAAAGAATAAGGAAATGTGCTTGAGTATTCTTGATTGATTTATAATATTTGCCAACATTTTCCAAATGATCTTTGAATGAGATTTTATAGGGATATATTAGTCATGGATTGAGTTTTCTTGTGTTAGGATAATAAGGTTAAGGATGGAAAACCAAAAATAATTAACCATTGGGGATAGAAATAATCTTGGACAATAGTGATAAAAGTGGATAGGAATGGAATTGGTGTTATAGTCCTAGTGTGGTGCTATTATCATAAATATATGAGACCTAAGGGGATGGATTAGTCATGAAAATAGGGTCATTTCTTAGCTAGTATCAAGTCTAAAAGGCTAAAAATGACTAGGAATCAATGAAAATAAGTATAATATGGTCATGAGAGCAAGCAAGAGGGACCTATGAATTGGGTGTCATTATTCATGCTTAAGTTACCACTTTTTGCATTTTAAATGACTGCATTTGCCCATATTTTATTCTAGTGATGTAACAAAGCAAAATACTAGGATAAAGGAAAAATAGAAAGCATACCTAAACTTACCTGTAAGGGTGAGGCCCATGAAGCTTGTGTGCTACTAGGTGTGTATAGAGAGAACACACTATGAAGTGTGAATCTATAATAGAAAACAAAGAGTAGATTAGTTCTTACTAGATACACTATATCTAAAATAAAAATGTATAAATCTAGGTAAGAAAGAGGAAGAGAAAGGAATGAATACACCCCATCGAGTATGTAGACCAATACAAAACTTATTGTGATGTTGTGTGATGATGAGTAATGCAAGATGATGTTGTACCAAAATTAATATTATGAATGGAGATGAGTGCTCAATTCCCTTGAAAGTGGATCAAGAATTTAAAGGCTGGCTCTTTGGCTCCATCATCACCCACTAAGTGATCCTAGGTGGTCATATATGTGTTGATTGACGTTTAGATTATATGTCTAATCCCTCTGAATATGTGGCTCAAGAATACAAAGGCTATCTAGACCTTTGGGTCCATCATTTCCCCATGAAGTGAAGCTATGAACTGATACATGTATGAAATTTATGTCATATGAGATGGTTCTTGAATCCCATGAATGTAATATGATCTAAAAATGTAAGCATGGATATCTGAATGTATGATATAAACTATGACACTATTGGCCATTCTAAAAGATAGAGATTAAGCTTGTATGAAATCCACTCCAAAACTGAGAATATAGATTATGTGGAATACACTCAATAACTTGAGATTGTGGAGGGTACGCTTATATGAAATCCAATCTAAAATTATGCCAACCACCTATAAATGGAATAAGGCATGTAATTGATGAGAATGCTTGGGTAATGTTAAACTTAGATAGAAAAGAAAATAAATGTTCTGCACACATTTCCCCCAATCATTGGTGTTTAGAGCATGGATTCTGATTTGGAATTTACACCAACTATTGTATCTAAAACTAGAAGTGAGAGCCATCATGATATGCATGACGCCCCCTATATCTAGATTATTTGAGAAAAATGTGTAATAAAGCTATTGATTCTAAACTAGTTTGGCTGAACAAATCTATAGTTGAACCTACTTTTCTACCTACATATGTAAATTCTAGTTTATCTATTATTTAAACAATAGCACTATAAATAGATAGGAACGCCACCAACATTCTAGTCTAGTCTTGGTGCTATTGTCCTGGGCCAAATATGATGAGTATGCTAGATTCTTCACTATCTACCTAGTTTATTCTAACTGGTTTGATGTCTAGTTATTATTCTATGTGTTATAAAATTGAATTTTTTGGTTGATAGGATATTTTATCTCTATGATAAAACCCCTATTTGTTTTCCCATCTTCTAAGGCTAAGAATGGAGACCCTGTTTTGACTACCTTCAAAAGAAAGAACCCTGCAAGTGTGTTATGCTACAAAATATATAATATATCAATGATAATTGACAAGATATCTCAAGTTATAACATGATTTGTATTAAGGTATTGTTATATCAATAGAGGTATGCCTAGATAGACATAAACATGTAAAGACATGTGAAATTTATTGAATTAGAAATGGAAGTGTTAGTTACTAATTTGTATTTGTCATGGAGGGATGGAGCATGATGTCCATCATGGCATCCAAGAAGTAAGATAAATTATGATTTGGATCATGGCATTGTAAATAATCAAAAGTAATTAATTAATAAGCACACAAGGTAAGAAGATAGAAGCGTACAAGAGTGACCAAGGGGCCAAAAAAACAAGGGACATGTGCACATGTCACTCAAACTAGAACTCAAGCATAAAATTCATGTTTAAATTCCATATACATATATAGTTGAAATAAACAAGTTGGCATTAAATCCATAATCACATAAAAGAGTATAGTCAAGGGACATTAGGAAATGTCCAAAAGCACACACATGAATAAAAGCAAAGCACATTGACAAATTTCCTAAGGCACATACCAAAAATAATTAAGAACTAGGAATGCAATAAAATCAAGCTATGCTAAGTAAGAATATAAAGCATGTAAATACTAGAAAATATAAGCACATTTAACTAATCAAAGAAAAATTATGAAAGTATTCAAGACATATTAGTACAAGAATAGGTATATGCAAATAAATACACAAGTGTTAAATACTAGTGAGTGTTGATAGAGTAATATGTGTAAGCTAGTAAATAATGTTCATCAACATGATAACTAGAGTGTGTGGTGTAGAAATGACATAACATGGATGGTGTAGTCATGTTGAATATGCTCTTAGGGGGAAGATATATTAATGTGCATCTCACATGTAGGAGTAGGATTCCCCCCTCAATAGGTAGAGTGAAGCAATAAAGGGTCTAGAAGTCACTGCACACACTCAAAGAAGATCATGTGAAGCATGGTAATGTAGATAAATTGACAAATAATAGCATAAAACAATAAATGTAAGTCTAGCATAGTAGTATAAATATAATGCATGGAGGATGCATACAATAAAGATGTTGTTTTTGTGTTTCTAACATATTTTAATGTTTTTGTATTTTTAAATAAGATATGTATAATCAATCATAAGGAGACTATACAAGAAATATTGAGAAACTATGTAAAAGTAAGAAAAAAGAAACTATGAACAAGAAATACTGAAGAGAAATGATACTAACTATTGAGTCCCATGGGAGACTCCCTATCATGATGTCTTGCATCATACAAAGGAATCATGCATGATTGTGAAGCATGGGGGAATGGCTATGAATATGATTATAAATATCTAGATTCATTTTTGGTATCTTGGAAATCATAATAACTTGTGTTTTTCCACTCATCATTATCATATTGATTTTGAACCAATGGAATGTTGGTGTTGACTTTGGTTGTATCTAGATATTTTCCTTTTATAAATTATGATTGTGAATGATTTGCCTTAGGATGTTTGATAAATCCCAAACCCTAGTGACAAACATTATCAATTGTTAGAATAGTAGTGATGCCTTGAGCATGCTTGCCTAATCCTTGACCTTGATAATTAAATTATTGTAGATATTTTTTGACTGAACCCATATTTATTTGAAGGTTAAGTCTTATTTTATAGAGGTAGAGATACATATTTTTCATGTTTTATATGTGCTTGTGGTACTATCTATTATTCTAATTTTGATTTTTGATCATTTTATTATTCTAAGTTATGCTTTGGTAATCACTTTTTTACTGTTTCTAAATTTGATCCTTTGTGAATGTGTTCCTATGTCACTATGGATTGATTTACTTATTTAAATTTTATAGGGTCCTTATTATCAATTATCTATTGTATATGTTTTTACAATGCCAAACATGAATCTATGTGACATCCATGTATTATATGATATGAACAATAATATTTGGAACTTCTCACTGGATGTAGAGGAGGTAGTTTGATCAACTTATATTTAATAATTTCCCTTAGTACCTCACTTGGAATCTTATTTTATCTTTGAATGCTTTTAGAATAACTAGTTATAGAGTTACTTTGTTGTGATTTATTGTTTTGATATGTAACATTGCTTGCAACCAATTGAATAGGTGAAGGTGCATATACATGATTGACACTAGGGTACCTTGGAGGATTTTACATTATGATATGATTTTCCAATGTTGTGATCTTTTTATGTAATAGTTGATTTTGTATGTGTAAATTTGAAAGTAACTTGGACATACTAGTGATTTGAACCCTTAGAGTCTCACAAGTGCAAACCCTAGTTTCTTTTGATTGAACATGTAATCACATATACTAAAGATGGTTTGAAGAAGTTATAAGTTGACTCACCTTTTGGAGGGGTGATATCATGGACCTAGTTAGAGCGAAAGTATCTATCACCCTCTTGAGGGAGACGATGAGAAAGTATTTCTTTCCTTTACATAAAATATGGCATTGAAACAAGAGTAGCCAAGGAGGCATATACATCTAGGTATAAACCATGTATATGGGATAAAAATATTGTAAGTGGAGTTATAAATTGTATATAAATATGATTATAGAGAACATTCCACATTAGAGATAGCAAAAAAGGGATGGATAGTATGGAACTGTGCATTGATGCATAAATAACTTTGACATGTGCTATGATATGTCTAATATGTTTAACATAATAAACTTGAAAATTTTTCCATAAGAGAAATAGAGAGCAAAGGGTAGGGATCATGAAATTTTGCATGAATGCATAATAATATTTGGCATGTAGCATAATATTTCTAACATCTTTAGAAAAAAGAGCTGGAAATTATTTTACATGAGAGAGAGAGAGAGTATGCAAAAGAAATATTGAAATCATGTGAATATTTAAAAATAAATTTTGTAATATCATCCCTTATTATGAAAATTAAGAATGAAAGGCAAATAATGAAAATTTTCATTAACATATGGTAAACTTTTTTGTTCATGTACATGATAGGATGAATGATGGTCTCATTATTATTTACAA
Source organism: Torreya grandis (assembly GCA_037957365.1). Classification (NCBI taxonomy): domain Eukaryota; kingdom Viridiplantae; phylum Streptophyta; class Pinopsida; order Cupressales; family Taxaceae; genus Torreya; species Torreya grandis. Next base: position 2,608,194 of record JARHVA010001974.1, on the reverse strand, counting down.
GAAATGTGAGAAAAAATTGTAAATAAGTGAGATCTATTTTGTGCAATCTGATTATATATTTAAGGTAATATCTGACAAGCAATAGGACCTAGTGTATGTAGCTAGGGTTTGAAAGATGATAATTTTGACAAATTACTATAAAGTTTTGAAATTGAAAGTGGATTTTTGAGTTAGATTTGCAAGTAAAAAATCAAAAATTTGTTGTAAAATTAGTGATTTAATAGGACCTAGTATATGCAAGTAGGTTTTTAAAAAAAATAAATATTCTAAGAATTAATATTGAATTTTGAAATTTGAATGGTTTTTTTAAATTTAAATATGCTAGTAAAAATTTACAAAATGATTGGAAAATTACTAGAATATTACTTTGACCTAGTATGTGTAACTAGGGCTTGAAATAAAATTATTTTAAAATTACTACAAAATTTTAAAATTAAATTCTAATTTATGATTTTAATAAGTAGGTAAAAAATCATAAAAATATAAGAAAATCAATGGGAAATTTACCTTATGGTCGCTAGGGTTTTTATGTGCAAATGAAGTAAGTCAGGTTCACCAAATGATTTAATGGTTTTGGGAATTATTAGGGTTTTCTTCCTAATTTAGTTTTAGTTTATAGATTTATGAAAAATTAAATAATGTGTTAAATAATCTATTCATTTGTGAAATTTATTGGTAATTAGAGCTTTTCTAAAAATAGTAATAAGAGGGAAAAAACAAGATTTTGCTCAAATTATGCTAGTCCAACTGAGACAAGATCTAATATTCAATGTGTAGGCATGGGAGACTATCATAAATATTATTTTGAGTTTCATTTTATAATTGGATAAGAGCACTGAAAGTGGTCAAAAGTGGCACTGACATTATAGTCCTTGTCTAGCATTGTTGTCTTGAGGATCTAAGCTTTTTGGGTTTTGTTCAGTAGGTCTATGTGACCCTATCTCTATAGTTTTTGTATTCATAAGTATATAAAGATTTTTGTAGAGTATATTTTATCTTAAAACCCTATATTCTATTATACTTTTACTAATTTCAAATAATAAAGGGGGGGTTAGTGTGTGTAAGATTCACTAGACATAGATACACACCCCTTGTATGAGCACACTGCATATATACCAATACTCTAAAGATGGATAGAGAAATATATATTTATCCCTTTGAAATTTCTTGGTGAAATTGAGATATGATAACGCAAGGAAATTCTAAATTGGGTGTGCATGAGATGACTTGAGATTGGTGTAACGATTTGAATAGGATGGAAATAATATTAGATGGTTATATGTAGAGAATAGGAAATATGTTTGAGTAGTATTAACTATATTATTTTTTATTTGTAATATTTTCCAACCTTTTCCAAATGATCTTTTAATGGTATTTTATAGGGATCTATTGGTCATGGATTGAATTTGATCACATTAGGCCAACGAGCATAAGGATAGTAAAATGGAAGGAATGGACACATTGGGGACATAAATGAGATTGGAAAATATCACTAAAAGTGGATAGGAGTGGTATTGACAATATATTACTAGTGTGGTGCTATTATCATAGGGATATGGGACCTATAGGGATGGATTGGTCATGAAAAGAGGGTCCTAGCTCATTTGGGATCAAGTCTGAAAGGCTATGGATGACTAGGAATAAGTGAAAAAAAATTCTAAGAGGGTAATTATATCAAATAAGAGGTACTTATGGGTTGTTTGTCATGATACATGTTTAAGTCACCAAGATTTGTATTTTATATGACTACACTAGTTAGGATGTGCATGTATAGATGGGGAATTCATGGAGTTTACTATATTATCTTATGAAAGAACCTCTTAATTATTGGATAGGAAAGGGTATTGTATTAATATTACCCTTTTTATCATTATTAACATTATTATATTTTATAATTATTTGTCTTATAATAAATTTCTCTTATTGTAATGGATGTTCATATTGAATCCCTTAAACTGTGATTATTATGTTGGTATGAATATACTTGAGACATTTATGCATTTTGGATGGTACCATGTAGATATTATGAATCCAAGGTCATACCAATAACATATAAGATACTTCATATGTGATACAACTAAAAATTTTATGGTCACCTATGGTAGAATAACCTAGAAAGGTAAATTAATCTTAACAAACACTTCTTGAGATTTCCTATCGAATGTTATGACCATCTTGGTTGAAGTGTATAAATAATCATGTGTATATCATAAATGTGTGAGTAATTTAATTTTATTTACATTATAAATATAAAAAATACTAACCATAACACTACATATAGGATGAATTAAGATATGAGTCATCATCCACAATTTCACTATCATCATATGTAATAGAATACCTTTGAAACATAGGATGTATTTCATGTGTAAATGTGAAAATAATCCTATATAATGGGTTAAAATAATTTTATGGGGTGGTATTTGCATCATATTAAAATTTAAATTCTAGTTCTTCATTATAATGATATTGTAAAGGATTTTTGAGTATCTTCTATTTTTGGTGGTCACCATGTTATGACCCTAAGTCATTTTGAAAATAATCAAATGTAAGAGTTTGCTATCGATCAATTACTGTATATTTTAATTACATATGAAACATATATTCATGGAATTAAAAATAAATTAGTGATATTCACTATAATAATTGTCATCATATCCTTTTTTTATAGGTTGACACATATCAAAATGAAAGGGAGGAGGGAAATATACAAGATAAAACTTGACTAGCTTTTTAAGGAGCGAAACAAGACTCAAGTAATTGTATAAATTATATTCTAGATGCATTAGATAATATTAGATAATTAAGTTGTTGTAACACCATATTCACCATTATTTCTACTTCATTCTTAACTTTTGTAGGTTTTGCCTTGTATCTTGGTATGATATGAAACTTGGTATTATATGTACTAAGCATGTTGGCTACATACTTAATCTTGTTCAATGCAATGAGTTTCATTTATATATATAATTGTGCTAAGGCACAACTCATAAAAATATTTAATATTATTGAAGACAATAGAATCATATGATGGGGTAAGTAAGATACTTTTTAACTATAACTTGAAGCTCTTTGTTTGCCATTAGATTTTTCATTTTGGCCAACATTGTCATACATCTCAAAAAATATTCATTGATGGGCTCATTGGTTCCTTATTTGATCTTTTCAATTTGTGAATATGAAATGTTTTTAGTATTAGATATAAAAATGTGATATAAACTAATTTACTAGAGGATTGAATGCTTGTATTTATTATATTGGTAAATTATAGAACCATCTTAAAGCATAGTATTTTACATTTCTTGGGAATAATTTGGTCAAAATTTTATCATTAGAAACATAATTAAAACATGCTACATGAAAAAATTAGATATGAAATTTAATATCATCCTTATCATCATAAAGTTTTAAGTTAGGTGCTACAAAACTAGTTGGGAAAGAGTTCAAATATATCATGCAAGAGTAATATGCAATACATATAATGAGTCAATAACATGAGTAGACTTAAATGTATTTTACTCCATATTTTTAAACTTATTTTCCAAAGCTTGAATAACTTAGATAAGGGTTTTCATAGTATACCCATTGAGATTAATATTATATATTTGGGAAGTTATCAAAGGGTACAAAAACACCACTCGTGTTGATTTAGGCATTGAAAACCATAATTAAGTTGAAGTATTTATTGTTTCCATGGATGATTTAGTAATATTTGTTGATATTTTAGGAATAATGTCTTCAATACATATCCCATACCCATACTAAAAGTATAAATCAATGGTGTAATTAAGGGAATGTATATTGGGATTCATTTTCCAATATACTGTTAAGGAGATTTTGGAGATCTTGAGGATTTTCATAAATGTGCTCTTAAAACATTGTAATATATTTAATTTTATCTTTATCTAATTGTTCATGTTCATTATTCTTATGTGTTTCATTATCCTCGTGATTATATTCATCTTGAATGAGATTTTTTAGTAGTTTCTCATTATCATTATTGGAAGTCTCATTATTGGTAAAATTTGACAAGGTATTAGATTGAGACATTTTAGATGGTAGAAAAGGAAGATTAAGATACTCAATAGGTATAAATATATTCTAAAACTATACCTAAGTTGCATATATATTAATATATTTAGAATATGAATAAGTACTACAATCTAAAACTCTATAAGGTTGAAAACCTTAGGGCAAGCTAGAGTTTTCATAAGAAGACTCAAAGGTCAAGTTCACCATTTTTTTTACTAATTTTGGAGTTAAGGTTAAAGATAGTATCCAATAAATTAAGAATAATATTATTAATTAGGCCAATTAAATAATTTAGATTCATAAAATATTATGATACAATGCTATTTTAAATAAATATGATAAATATATAAAGTAAAATTCTAAACAATAATTTGATTACTTAATGATGAAGAAGGATTGGAAAATAGTTTACTAAATTATGTACAAGCATATATAAGAACTGTAGCTATATAAATAATCATAATTATGCTATAGTGTGATTCATCAAATTTTAGAAAGTAGTTATTTGTCAATCTTAGACATTACCATTGAAATTGAGACACTGTAATCAATTCTTGTCTATTAAACTTGATGCTTCTATAAGTAATGAATTACATGTCCTTTTATATAAATTTCACCTATTCCTCTTAGGGTTCCTATCAGCTTGTACATTTTTTGTTCGAACCATGCACATAGGTTTTGGATATCAATATATACCTTAAAACCCTAGGTCCTCAAATTAGGACATTCCATAAGGAAAAATAGTTTTTAATGGGATAAAATGAATTAAATATGATATAAAATACTCATATATTATTAATTTATACCTACATATCCAATATTACAAAGAGGGACTCAAATTTATGTAGTTCTCCTCCTTATATGGGTTTGTGTGAACAATTGTGCAATATGCTATATGTGAGTACATGTAGTGATCTATCTTGTATCTTTGTAAATACTCATAATGGGATATTATTTGTATTATTCAGACTTTTAATAATATTTATCTTATGATTGATGTGGAAATAGGGAAGAATATGGTATTTTTTAAGTTTAATATGTGATTTTAGATATATGTGTGCTTAAAAATTACTTGATATTGCTTGATGATAATGAATGGTCTTTGGATTATATTTATATGACAATTTTTGAAATGTTATCATGATAACATTAAAATATCACTATTGAATATGACACTCATGTTGAAATATTTTGAAATTTGAGTGTTTATGAGGTACAAACACTAGCGTAAGAATTCACACTCTACCATTGATGCTAGTGTCCTAATATTAATGGTATTGTATGAGAGAATAGGAAAATTTTGAAGATTGGTAATTGATAATGAAGGATATATATACATTTTTAATCATAATTTGGGCTAAAAGTGATCTAGGTAATTATAATATTAGTGCCAACATTAATCAATGAATGAGCAAGTATATTTGAGATTCCAAACAATCATTCAAAACCTTTCCTATATCATCCTTCATACCTTAATTTTTTACTTGTATTATATTCATATCCATTATATCTTGTGTACATGCATGATTTTTTGATAACACTATGTGTTTTATTTTTTGCACTTTATTTATTTACATACATTATATATCATGGCTAGTTAATTTTCCTTGTTATCTACTCATCATGTGCATTTTAATTATGATAATTAACAGACAAATGGAAATAATAAAAAATATAGAAGAAGCATATATGGATTATTTTGATTATTCACTTACAGTTTCATATTTTTCACTTATAGATATTAGGCATATTTTTCACTTATAGAAACATCATCCATCATCTAGCCACTTATAGAATCTTTATTTTTAATTCCTTTTTAATTATTCTATCAATTATCTAATCACTCTCCTAGCCCTTGGTTATATGTTTAATTCTAGGAACTTGAACTCTTGATTTTGAAACTAGTTTGAACAATCCAAAAAAAACTACCTTATAATAGTTCATTATTTTTCACTATTTTTACCTATAATATTATGTATTTTATTTCACATGCATGATATAATATATCTCTTTCCCATGAGGATAATGTGTATTTTTATCTATCTATCATTTGTGCTACATTACTATGATCAATTCACACATACATTAAGTGCACCTTGTTTACCTTCCTTATTACAACTTAATTCTATCACAACTTGTCAAGGATTGTTCAAATTCCTCCCTTGTTCTTATATTTTCAAATAATTTATTATTAAAATCATTTTTTTTTCATATATTTCAAATTTAAATTTTTTGAAAATAATTCAAAAAAATTAAAAAAATAAAAATTTTGAGATGACAAAAATTTTAAAAATTAAAGTATTTACAAAAATTCAAAAAATCAGTTCCCAAAAAATATTTTCAAATGCTCTTAGTTTACTTCTTTCCATATATTATTTATTATATGTTATCTATATAACATATTTTAAATTTTAAATATATATAAATTTTTGTGGGGTATTAGAGTGTGACATAATATATTCTTTTACATGGTTGTTTGATGGCAAGCTTCCCTCATTGCCCAATAACCTTGATAAGTTGGGGGCATCTCTTAATTCTCTATGAACACTTCAACATGTTGTATTTATCCACACCATTTATACCATGTTGAAATAAATATCATACAAATGTTTTGCTAATCACTCATATTATACATGCATTACATGAAATATAATACTGTCTAAAAATGACATTGACATATATCATGGATGTAGCTTAGTTTCATTTGATTTATGCTTCCTTTCCTTACTTTAATACATAATAAATTATACTTTTATGTTTATTATGTTTTTACCCTGTCATTTTATGTGAAAAATTATTTCTTGTATGACATTTTCATGCAACCCTTAGACTTCTATGTTTCTATGACATTCAAATGTCCCTTGTATGTGGATCTTGAGACTTAGGTGTGACATATTATGTAAATTGTATAACATTAATTGAATTTTCTTCCTATTACTATGGTTTCATGATTCATATTTTTCATTACTCCTAATATTTATTCTTACTGTATTTCCATGATACATATCATTAACATGATGTTATTCAATGATATATATATATATATATATATATATATATATATATATATATATATATATATATATATATATATATATATCATGCAAATTAAATGTTATATTCAAATACTATACATTCAAAGGTTAAAAATGATACTACATGATTACATATGTCACATATTATTTATTTTGATAAAATGACTTATAATCTACATAAATCATCTAAAAGGTGGGGCATCACAATGGGTTTGTCTTCAAAATTCAAGTTGTCATGAGAAAATTTAAGATTTATGGAACTATACATTTTCAAAAATTACAACATGATTTAGAATTTTTAGATTATGGGGGCATGTGACATGCCTTTACAGTTATGCCTGTTACAAGTTATAATATTCAAACATTTTAAAGTTTTAATAGTATCAAACTTAAAGTGGCATTCAATATCATTATAATACAAAGGGCATGCTACTCATTCATATTTAAGTTACTCCATGACAATTTCAAATTTATCCAAGTTTAAATTTTTAAAATTTTCAAAGCTCAAATTTGAAAGATTTGAAATAGAATATAAATCCATATAATATGGTGTGATTCATATTCTTATTATAAGTGGATCATGTTAGCTTCTAGTGACACTCACCATCTATGGTTTCACTTGTTATATTTACCAAGACATAGTTGTTTGCTCCTTGTTTTCAATTATTTTAAAAAGTACTCTAAATAATAAAATGAGAGTTTGAGCATACAATATTTCCAAATAAATAGAATTAAAATGTTTTTAAAATTTATACTTGATCATTCTCAATTCACCATAGGTTCAACATTTATCTAAATGTCTCGACAAGGGGTAGGACACTTTTCCATTTTAAAGTTATAATGTCCTTAAATTGCATATGCTTTTAGGTGTATAATGTCCTTAACCTCATTTAAAAATTGAAAGTGTGAGTTTTAAATTTTCAAAAATTAACAATAACTACTTTCAGTAGCATTGTTGTAGGTTTCCTCATTAAGTAATCTCATACAATCAAGCTTTGCATTCAAATATAAAGTGCATATACTTACATAGTTTTGCATCTACTTTACTATAGTAATTTCACATTTTTACATCACTAAATAAAAGTAAGGGAAATAAAGAGATATAAATTTAATCATTAATTTCTTGATGTTTAATTTTGACATCCTCACCTTACTTAGTCTATTCGTCATTTCGATAACTCACAATCTATAAGAGAACCTCTATTTTTTTTAAAACACTTCAATAATATCATACATACATCACTATTTAAACCTCATTAATACCTAGTTAACCTAAAAGTTCCTTCTAAACCTTTTAATGGAGTATTTATCTTTCTAAGATAACTAAAATAGTTTGGATAGGGTCGCATTATGATCTTGTCCACTAGTGCAATATTGTCCCTTGGGATCTAATAGTTTCTTTTTTAGATAAAGATATTTATAATGGGTATTATACACATTTTCAAAAGTTGGTAAATGAAAATATTCCAATTTCCCCCTATATAAGTGCATCAAGGCCTCATAATAAAACACTTTTTTAAATATAGTAATCACTTAGAAATTCTACTACACATTAAACAAAAGAGCACTATTTCTTACAATTTCAATTATGTTTCATTCTAATAGTCATAGTCCAAGTATAAATATTGTTATTTTAGGTCAAGTGCATCTATTGTCAAGAATTTCAATCAATATTATAGTTATTTTCATATAAATACATAATCACATATCACATAATCACCCTAGAAGGGAGAAATACATCAGCCTGAGCCCCATTTGGGCTATGTAGGTAACACTCAAATTACATAAGGATTTTTGAGGTAGCTAAGTTATTCCCCTAAACTGATTCCCACATTTTCATTTAATATTTATCATATTTAATGTGAAGGTAAAAGGTTTTATTTTTTAATAGGTCTTTCATGCATCAACTCAACATAAACAATTAATCAATAAACCCTTTAGATAGTTACATAGATCCAAGTCAAGAAATTAATCACATACTCAGCCAAGATGTGGCTATAGTCAACATAAAAGGGTATAATGTACCCCTTTCCTCCTTTTGTGGACTTTTTAATCACAATTTAAATTCTGTTATTGACATAATACACATGTTTTTCCAAGTAGTTTTTAGTCACAATTAGCATAAGACATGTTTTAAGGAGGTTGCATATCCTTAGACTTATTTACTATTATTATAAAATTAAAAATTATATAAAATTATGAACCATATTGTATTTAACTAAAAAAAAATTATACCCCAACATTTAAATTTCAAAAGTTTATATTTATTCTTTTGATTTAAATCAATTCAAAATAGATTATAAACTATGTAAAAATATCATCTTACACCCAAAACTCCATATCATAATTAATTTTAAAACTAATTTTGACAAGTATTTAATTTATATAAGAAAAAAATTAATGTGTATGTAAATTAAACCTTCAAACTAATAATAACTCCCTTTAAAAAAATATTAAACAAAATTAATGCACAAAGAATTATCATAGTTGAAGCAATTTTGTTGGCTATTTCTCTAGAAAATTAAACATTATAAATCTTTGAGTTACCAAAATATTTTATCAAGATCTTGATACTGAGTTCCAAAAATAATATTATAAAATCAAGTCATATCCTTTATATAAAAAAAATACATTTTTCTAACAATGAAATCCATGAATAGTATTGTAGCTATTTTAAATTCCCAAGTTAAAAATGGTGACCTTTACTATAATACTAAATGGATGTTAGTGTTTCTTTCAATCAAGAACGAGTTTCATGACACAAAAAATGAAATCATAATCATCTATTTTCTCAAAACAATTACTATCATAAGAATTTGAAAACTCAAGCAACAATTGAAGTTCAAACCTAAGATCATTATTACATTGTTGATGTGGTTTTTATAAAAACTTCATAATGTTTAAATGAGGTATCCTATAACATTTAGGGATATGTATGGAGAAGGTTAAACTATAGGGAATCAATTTTAGGTATGTGGTTAAACAACCAATTGATGGAATAGTAGGTTGAGCCTATGGATTTTTTTAAGTAGGTTTTGTGGATACATGTATGGAATCTAATAGAAAGTAATCATTAAGTGAGTTGGATGGGTGGATAATTATTATATGGTGGGTAGATCTCAAAAAAAATCAAAATGGGAAATAATTTTAAGGTAGAAAATAAATCTTTGCATTCCTGAAACATGGATTCTAAGGTTATTTCTTTGGTAGACAAGTATATCCAATACCAGTGTTTGTTATTTACAACTATTGCACACTCACAAATAGGTATGGTTAGTAGTCTGGGGTAAAAAATATAAGATGTTCAATGATATTAACTAAATTTTGATATTATTAGGGCTATTATTACACAAACTTGTATAATATATAATATTTCATACCAAAAAGTTGTCTAGGATAGTTATAACTCACGCTAAGAAGACTATATCAAAAGAGGTACTTATACAAACCTTTAACTATAAATTAAACCTTTACTAACCACTTAAGCAAATGAAACATATCAATCCTCAATTTTTATTACACATATGAGATTAATATTCATTAATTAAAATAATCAAATTCATGTTTAGCATTAGCATACTTTAGAATTATAGAATTAATACATTTAATTAAACTTTCAATTTCATTAACACAAAGAAGGAAGAAGGAAGAACAAACACAATTGCATGAAAATAAATCTCTTTATATCTTTCTATATATTGATCTAAAATTTTGACCTTTTGAAAAGAGGGTTTCGCACGTATATAAATAACTTGGGTGAAGGGGTTACCTCATCCTCGAAGTATATAAAACTTTGGCTACATTTTGAATGACTAGATCATAAGTCGCAATTGAATGTCATAACTTATAGATACCTCAGACTTATGATGTGTTCATGATAAAAATAATAATTTATTTAATTATAGCATGGATGTAACTAAAAATTAACTATTAATTTATAACCATTACATGCAAAATTATACAAAAAATAGCCTTTGATTTTAAGGTGAATCAGTTTCTACCTCCCACTTTTCAAAACTATTATTGGAACTACCATTGTGTTATTTTTTGTATGCATGGTGACTTCAGATATACTTGGTGATGTAATCATTATTTTGTATAGAGTTATATTTTTAGTTGAAATTTGAGGTGGCATTGATGTATTTATTGAACCAAAAAATGTAGAAGTTGATGACAATGTTGGTATTAGCACTATAGGTGGGGTCTAAGAAGGAGAATTGGTAGTTGGTATTGAAGTTTCTTTATTATTTACATATAAATCTTGATAATAATTGAATTCATTATCATGTTGCATGTAAATTAAGTTCACATCAAGAATATGAGGTCTATTTTCCTTTCCTATTCATTCCATTAGCCTTGTATTCTCTATCTTACTGGATTTAAATCCAACCCAGAAGACCTCTACTTCTACTACCTTCTGCCTTACTGTGCTCAATTTTTATTTAGTGTCCTCCAAGGTCAGTCCTTATAAAATCTATTTAAAACCATTTTAAACTTGATGAATCATTTGATAAAAATGGTTTGAGCTTCCATCTTCCTTGTGTTCTCCTAAAATCATGTTAATTTAAGCTCACCCTAAATTTGTGCAGCTTGTTTTTCTTGTTTTGTAATCTTATTAAAAATATATTCAAAATATGATACCCAATCCCATGTATGTTATTTCCTAATGATAACTAAACTTAAATAATTAATTGGATCCATAGGGGTCATTATATCTAGGTGGTCGAATGCTTTATTAGGGGTGTATAACACTATGAAATTTAATTAATTTTCATCTTCTATGAGAATCTTAAAAAAAAATTATTGAATTTACATGTGGAGCCAATTGGACTCTCAAAGAATGAATTGTATCAAAAATTTTATAAGACCTAATTTCTAAATTTTTTACATCTTAGTCTATACTAAGTATGGGAGAACTTGTATCACCTATTGATTCTCTCTAAGAGTTTCCAACTCTTCTTCTAGTTCTTGTCTACCCAACTCCATTCCCTCATGGATAACCAATACTACATTGATATGCGTCTCCATATAGTACTTGAGATCCTAAATTTATGGGGTCTAACTCTTATTCCTATCCTACCTTTCTAAAAGGGAATAAATTACTTCTCTTTCCTCTAAAATCAACCCTTTCCTAGTGCTATCATCAATATTTATATTTATGGCCCTCTAGACCAAGGTTATGGCTTTATCAAAAAGTGATCTTATAGTGGGAAGCTCAGTAATATTTAGATTGGGCCTCTTAAAATTCAAATATCCTAACTAATTGGCCCAATCTATAAGATTGAGATTTGAAGGATCTAATGGTTGAGATTCTATCTATGCATGCTCCTTAGGTTTAGGTTCAAGTTCTGAGGAGGATTTGGGCATTGAGGAATAAATTATTTTTGACCAGTCTATGTTCTCAAATTGTGTAATGTGGTGCAAAACATACACTAGTTTATTTTTTGGGGCCCTCTTATTTTTTACTACTATTGTGGTCTAAAATGGTCTTAAATAAGGTAGTGGTGAACCTAATTAGGTAGAAGAGGAAATTATTTAAGTGATGGGTTGGAAGATGGTTGTGGAAATAAAATTAGAGACTATAAGAGTAGGAGAAGAGGTGATTGGGATGGAAAAATATATGGTTGAAGGGATAGAGACTAAAGGAATGGATATTGGAGTGGCAGAGACTATAGTAGTGGAAACTGCAAAGGTAATGGTTGAAGAAGTAGAAGTGGTAATTAGAAGGGTAAAGGTGGTGTGCATTAAAAGAAGACCAATAAAGAGTGATTTCATAAGAATGAAAGTGGAAACAAATATAAAAAGCATGGTATAATCAACTAATAATGACATTAGAGGAAAAAGGCCTAAAGGGATAGTTAAAATAGCACCCTTACTAGATTGATCACAAGTGAGGGGTGAATTTAATTTTAGTTCATGTAAGATCAAGACCTTGGCTTGTTTTAGTTATTCCTCATCCACCTCATGACTTGAATAAAATTATAGTGAAGGTTTTACCTCTCCAAGTTCTTCCATAGATCAATTCTTAGGTCTCTCCCCCTTAGTTTCCTTTGATAACACATTGTCATTTTCCTAGCTTGTGGAATAGTCACTTATTAGGTAAGAAGAGGAAAATTCATGTTGAATGGTAGGGATATTAATGCATCCATAACAAGTGAAATTTCTTCCTCATAAAAATAATTTAAGGATATGATCTCCACCTCTTCCCTACTTGTGGTGTCCTTTTCATATGTTAACTCCTCTACTAATTCCTTCTTAAATCTCCTTAGTTCAACAAAAGATGTTTGATCTAGAGGAGTCTATTCCTCCTCTTCATGTATAGAAGAAGGTATCTCTTTTAGATATTTCTATTATTAATTTTATTCAAAAACTCATGCTTCCCCTATCAATTTCTCTGACTTTTACTATTGTTCTTGAGCCACTGACGGATGTTTGGGATCTTGTCCTTAGTCATCTAGTTGTTGGTATGGCTTGTTACTCTATAAGTTAGAGGATATCCATACCCTTGGTAGTGAGATATTGAATTTAGCTTGGTTGAGTTTAAGTTGGGGGGGGGGGGGGTTAGCTTGTATCAACCTAAATAAGTCTTCACTCAAGCCTATTGTCACTACTCTTTATTTTGCTTCCTCATCATCCTTTACATCAACAATTAGGAAGTCATGATCAAATGGCTCATGTTTATATGGTATGCCTAGGTTGTGGATCTTTTGTTGGACTCTACGATTGGGGTACTATTATATCATATAATTACACCCTTGTGAGAGAGTTATTTAGTCTCTCTCACTCTTAGATATAAAATAAGAATAACCCCAAGCTATGTGTATCCCGTGATGGGGTTGAACCACTAGATAAGGCTTGTTCCTCTTAGTATCTCACCTGAAATATTAATTATGATTGGAAAAGGGATAAAAGGGTTTCAGGGGATGACTAAATAAATAAATAAGATGATTTACCAACCTAAAGACACTCCAAATTTTATAAAACTAACACTAAGTTCAAATACAACCCTCACTCACATAATCCCTCCAACTGGTCTTATTACATTAGTATTTCTAAAACTAGGCCCACCAGGGTAAGAGATTAAGTATGGAGTAGTATGTCACACAATACCTTTAATAATGACAATAAATCACAATTTTTAGACCTATAACAATGGTGGAAAACCTATAAAAAGGCAATAAAGTTGGACAATTACCAAGGAAAGACACCCTTCCATAAAGCAATCATACACAAACTCACTATTACACTACATGAAAGTAAAAAATAGGAAAAAATGATTTATTATTACTTCAAAGTTTGTTTTAAAAAAATTTGATAGGGTTTTGCCTTGTTAAATGAGAGTATTTATTTTTCAAATAAAGAAGAAATGGGAGATATAGGATAAAAGGGAAGAGAGGAGAAGAAATATCTAAGAATTTAACAAATGAATCTCAAACACCTTCCATGGAGACTTAACAACATAATTATTAATTAATAACTAATCCTCACTCATTAAATTAATCTCCATTAGTCCAAAGGGTCTTTAACCCTTCTCATTGGCCTAAAAAGGCACTAAAAGACAAACATATTTGAGGAAGATGATGTCACACTCCACTATCCTTAAGAAAAGTATTAAAATATAATAAACCTAATTTATTCACCAAATTTCTTTCCCAACCTCTAATTTCTCCCACTTACACTTCTACACCCCATTCCACTTGGTTTCTAAAAGGACATGTCATGATGGTTAGTGATCTTGGCACTTTATGCTTGAAAATGACCTTGAAGGTTAATTTTGAGTGTTTGATTTTTCATGATATATTTTTTATCTCAAATCAAAATTTCACCTCTAACTTATAAAAGACTTTATTAAATCTAAAAATTGCTTAGACTCCATTGATGGAGGTCTCCTACCTTGAGCCACCTTCAAGCAACTATGCAAGAACTTGATCCCAAGGCCATTTTGTCACCATGATAACCACTTATAGACATTTATAATTATTAAAAAAATACATATAATTCTTAATATGAATAAAATGAAGACTTATACCACCTTCAAGACTTGTAACAATGGTCGAAATCACCATTAAACCTGTAACCATTCACAAATTATCAAAAAACTTGGGGTTTTGAATTTGAGCTCAATAAGGCACCCTAAAAAAAATTTGGAATGGCTAAAAGTTCCATATAATGGTTACTAAGGTTCCATTAGGCATATTCCATGATTTTATACCATTTATCTCTTTGAAGACCTATAAAAATAGGCATTTTTGGGCTATTTTAGGCCTTCTAGGTGCCCACACATGTCAAATTCTTTTACAAAATAGGTTATAAATGATATTAATAGATAAATATACATATTTAAAGTGGTTTATAAGTGATTATAAGTCATCTCATGGACCTATGAGTCCAAAAACCCAAAACTAGTAAAAAAGGCTCCTTTGGCAGCTCAGACAGGCTCACCTTCTTGACAATTTTTCATAAAATGTACACTTCCATTCTAAAAATTCTTGACATGAATATTTTTAATATACACTCCCTAAAATTTATTTAAAATATTGGGTTACCATGTGTAATTTGTGCAAATTTATGCATGTAAAAACTTTGCTTGTGGGGTTATACATGCATTATAGGCTTACTTAGAGTCTTAATGATTATTCATAAACATTAGGTCATTAACCAACCTGAATAAATAATTAATTTAAATTAAATGGGTTTAATAAAAATATAATAATATAGTTTTTCCCAACTCCCTATGTAGTGAAAGATATAAGCATCTGAAGAGGGGATCAAAATGGTTATCTTAGACTTGAAAAGCTTGAAATTCTCCTTGAGAGTGAAAATGGATTTTTATGTTTTCCTACCTTATTTAAACACTTAATTAATTTCATAAAACATCTCATCATATATAAATAATGTGTCATCTTTCATTTATATATTTTGTTAGTGCATTAATATGATATAGGCGTTCTAGGCCTTAAAACTAGCTTTTAGGATTAAAACTAGTTTTCAGGAATTGAGGCACCTATAATATGGTATTATTGTTCCCAAAATCAGCTACGCCTATTTTGTGGACAACCCCTACAAAACTTATCCATTTTATAATCTACACTCTAAGTTCATCATTCGAGACAAGATTCTCTTGGTCTTAAGTGAAGTTGACTAACATCTTAGGAAAGTTTTCAACACTCCCTCATCATGATTTCCCAAAAATCATGAAACCTGTTGCAGTCTTGATCTGATCAAAGTGTCAATTTTGATCATTCATAAGGTGTTATCCAAATTTCATTTTCTCCATGCATTGGTGGAATTTTTTTACCACTTTTGCATTACTATTTCCCTATGCATGGGTGGCAAAATTCACCGCTCTTGCATGTTTTTTCATTTTTCCATGCACTAGCGGTGATTTTTACCGCTATTGTAGTTTTTCATTTTTATCTTGTCCTATGCATCAATGGTGGTTTTTTTCCACCAATTCATGGCCTTCCTTGTCTTATGCATTAGTGATTATTTTCACCACCAATGCATGACCTTCCCTATCCTATACAAAGGCAGTGATTTTTTCTGCCTAAGTAGAGAGTAATCAAAATCTCAATTTTCACATGACATTTATGGCCAGATGTGCTGAGTTGGTAAATTTTTTTTTGAGGAATTTAAATGTCATTTTGATCATTTCAAGTTTGCTGATACTCCTCCCTACAATCATTCAACTGTGTAAATGAGTAAGATTACGGATTCACCAACTGCCAAGCTTAGGACTTTGAGATTACCAGGTAAGTTTTGTTTTTTATTTTTACTTATAGATTTTTTGTTTTTTGAGTTTTATTTTCTTTTAGGTTGGTATTTTAATTTTATTTGGTTTTTTGTTTTCAAGTTCCTCCCTCATTTTATGGTCTTACCCTAGTGAGCCTAGCTAGTGGCTAAATATGCCAACCCTCCTTTTGTGTCATAGGTTTTCGTTGCATGTCATCAGTGAAATTAGCCATTCAAATATTAGAATTGTGATTTCCTCTTCATTTTTAGTGCTGAAATTTTTCACTACTTGCAAGTTATAGACTTCATTTTTAACAGTGTGTAAAAGTGGCCAATTTTACCACTGAAGCATTCCTACATTTCCTGCATGGGCGGCAAATTTTACCATTATGACATCTGAAAAAATTTATTGATTTATGCCTTGTCAGCGTTTTTCACCACTCCTACATGTTAAACATGCCTAAGCGGTGATTTTTTCCATCCATCCAAACTAAAGTTTTTCCTACCTGCCTTATCGATGTTTTTTTTTGCTCCGACACAAAGATGACATGCTTCAGTGGTAAATTTTACCACCTCTACATAAATACAAATTTTCCTACCTACAAGGGTGGAAATTTTTGCTGCCAAAAAAAAAGTAAAATAATCCCCCCATATGCAAGGGTGGTGATTTTTTCCATCCATGCAAACATCCTCTCAAATCTCCTAACTCTGGGATATTTTCAATTTTGCTTTTTTTTAGCCCACTTTCCTCTAGTTTTTTGGCCTATTCACACTTTAGCCCTTTCAGACACATCCCCATGGTCATGATCATCGACATGTAGTTTTCCTAGATTTTTAGTATTTCCCTT
Source organism: Torreya grandis (assembly GCA_037957365.1). Lineage (NCBI taxonomy): Eukaryota > Viridiplantae > Streptophyta > Pinopsida > Cupressales > Taxaceae > Torreya > Torreya grandis. The sequence goes on along the minus strand of JARHVA010001974.1, from coordinate 2,590,547 downwards.
AATTATATGATCATGACTTTTTTTTAGTTTCTTCTATGTATCCTTCTTCATCGACATCTTTTTAGTTAAAGTCCTTTTAAATGACTGAGTTTTATTTGAAGAAGTCAAAGGCCATGAAGTATAAATATCAAAGTGTTTTTCCAATCACCTTAGTTACTTCTAATGTTGATGACATTATAGATACAGAGATCAGTCATGTAGATATGGCTGAGTTCATGGAAATAACTAAGTCAAGCAATCCTAACCATGAAATGAAGAATATAATTGATAGCAATATTCATTTGGTATCTTCTTTCCCTGTAGAAGCTCACCACATAGAATTTGTTCTCCAATGTGCTCATTTATATAATAAGGATACCAGAGTTGTATTGGATGTTAGTGGCAATGTGATAATTAGACTAGATCCTGAGTTCATTTATAAAGTGTTCATGTGCCCTCCTACTACATAAGTGGTAAAGCTTGATTTTGTTGAAGCACAAAGAGAATATGAAAAAGATCCTAAAAAAGTGAAGAAGGTAATCAAAAATAAATGGCTCAAGACTCCAAGGGAAAATTTTTCAAGGTGGCCATGGATCTTTCCAAGAAGTGACTTTACCAAAGAAGTTGGTGATATGATAACTCTTCTCAGTAGGATAAGAGGTTTGCCCTCTTCCTCACAGTTTCATGAATGGATATATCCCTCATCAAGATAATTATCTAAGGAAAACAAGTCATCTTCTATGGAGAACAAGTCATTAATTATTTGCATGAGCAATTGATGAAGATATCCACTACCTTCAAATTCTACATGACTTCTTACCTAGTTTATATTGCAGCTTCAATGAGAATCTTTCTAGGTGTAACATCAGAAGGAGATAAGAGAGTAACCCTAGTGTATCAATAGTAGTCCTAGTTAACATTGAAGGGTTTTATTCATCATTTAAAGAGAATAAATGATGCTTTTATATAAGTATTTTTGTGTCTTTTTTATCCTCAATTAGAACAAAGAAGAGTGTTAGATGAGGCCTAGATAGTTGTGAATGATTTTGGATGTATGTTCTTACAATTTCATTCTTTCTCATACTTAAGGGTTGGATTTTTCCAAGGTCATCCTTATATGTTTCCGATATTCCCCTCAGATAAATTGGTATTAATGGAACTATGCAAATAAATGATCATCATGCATAATAAATATATGGAACTCAAGAAGCCTAGTTTTAGGTTCCCAATTGAAATTGGCAAGTTTTCAATGTTAACCACTGGAAAGGCTAGATCCATGGAAACTGAAATGCAACTCATGACCTTGAATAAATTCAAAAAAAGACCAAATTTTGATTACAAGGGAATGAAGGATATAATTAGGAGGAAAACCTAATTTCATGAACCTATGATTGAGGATGTTTGGGTAGATTTGAGAATAGCAGAAGATGTCAGGAAAATGGACCACAATAGATTATCTCTTGAGTAGATTGAATATCTAGGACTTGTTGATATCTAATTTGATTAATGATAGATACAATACTGAATAGATTGTCAATGCACCTCTTCCTCCAATCTAATGGTCACAAAAAGAGCTGACTTCTTTGAGGAAAAGATTTGAGCCTATATTGGCAAACACCAACAATTGGTTAACAAATAAAGGAATTACTTTGAAAGAATTCATCACAGGTTCAGAAGCTAAATTTCAAGAGGAAAAAAAATAAAAGCAAAAAATAGCATGAAGAACAAAAGTGATGTCCCTTCTTCTTCCAAGCCACATAAGCCTAAGATCATATTTATGATGAAGAAGTTGAATGTTATGGAAAAAGAGTCAGAAATAGAAGATATGGGAGTTGAGAAACAAGGCACTGAAGAACCAGTGATGGAGTAGATGAAGACTAACGACAGGCCTATAGATCAACCAGAAAAGGAAACTTTTTCTCCACAAGGGAATGTGCAATAATAAATAGGAATCTCTACTTCTTCACTTGACACAACTGTTGCAACTCCTTCACTTGTTTCTCCAATTAGTGTTCCCTCTTCTGGATCACCTTCTCCTTCCAAAATAATTTTTGACAACCCTCAAATCACTTTTGAATATATTCTTCATTCATCAGGGTCAATTCCCAGTTTGTCATCCCCATATTTTGATATTGAAGATAGTTCTACTTTTGATCTCTCAACAAAAGGTGTAGTTTTTACTGATACTCTACCTATTGTTTCCACTACCTTTGTGAGTGCAACTCCGGTAATGCAAATAATGGAGATATATCCTAATGTAAGTACTTCTATGTTCTCACCATGGTTAGTGGATTATACGCCCAAAAGGAAGAAACAAGCCATCTCTCCAAATGACTTTGATTTTAATAAAATGGTGCTAGTAAAAAGTAAGTCCCTAAAGAAGTAAAGGATTCTTTCAAAAATGTTTGGAGATAAGGGACACAAATTTCTAGAAATTTTAAGACCTCCATAGGATGTAACCATTGAAATTTTTGATGTAAGTAATTACTCTATCTCTAGATTTGAATTAGGTAATATAACTCATGAGAGTACCAAGAGTGATATGCAGTCAGCCATGGACATCTTGATTCAAAAATTTGACAAAGAGAAAGAGATGAAGGTTCACTACAAAGCAATGGTGGAATAATTGACTACATCGGTAAGGAGAATTACTTTGACTCCAAAAAATTTAACTCCCGAGGCCATTTCCATAAAAGACCCTATTATTCAGAAAGTGGAAAAGAACTATCTCAAAGGAAAAGTGCTTGAAGAGTACTCAGAAAAGATGCATGCACAAGGAATTTCCTTACTCATAGAGTTATCTGAGAAGATAGATAAAATGAGAAAAATTAGAGTAAAACGTGATGATCTCATTAATGTTATTTCTCAAGATATTGAAAGCATAGAAAAGTATCTTAACAAATAGATGGATATGAGGAAACTAAAAGTAAGCACTCTAATATCAATCGGTGTCATTACTAATAGAGACTCTTAAATTGAAACTAAAGAGACATTGACATATAGGATTTGGGTGCTTAAAGAGTTGCTCAGTGACAGAATCTTCAAGGAAACTTAGTGAACAAAATGATGCTAGTATTTAGCATAAATTAGAGGAGCTACCTTGCAAACTTACATCACAAGATAACCAATTCCTTTTAGTAGAATAAATGATTCAGGAATTTGAAGGTATGTTCTAGAAAGAATTTAAAGATAAGTCATTTTCAATAGCCTCTATGGATAGTATTCTAGATAATTAGTTAACTCTAGATAATCTAAAAACTAGGTTAACTAGTCATGGAAAATCAGTTACAACAGTAAGAGATGTCATAGTCATAACTAAGATGATTTTCAAGAACATTGTTACTCTAGATACTATAGGGATGCAAGCAGTTATCACTATGTACGATGCTCACATAAAGAAATATAGGGATACAAATTGAAACAATTTTCCCTTAGTTTAATTTCCACTTTTCCGATATAATTTTATAACCGCTTTGGAAATTTTTGCATGTACTTTTTTCATATGTAATTACATGTAAAAATATAGGAAGTCCTAAGTCAAAAAGGACTCTTATCTTTGACTCGATCAAAGTAATTATGTCTTTTATAAAAATCCTCAAGTCCTCTCCCTATAAATAAAGAGGGCCTCTATTGTAAATATCATCTTTTAGTTATTGGAAGCAAAACTATGCCAAAATTGAAATGCCTTTTGAGACTTTGAGCTTAGATTGTAGATCATATTTTATCAAGTGAATGAGAAAGCAAGTGAATTTTCAAAATTTGTATTGGAATAACTTGTGTTCTGTAAAAAAAATTTCTAATGTCATTTTTCTAATACAATCTTATCTATTTTATTAAATAAATAGAGTGAGTGAAAATAATCTGGAAGATGTTCTGAAGTTGATTATGGAGAATTTGAGCTACTATAATTGTCTTTAGTTTATGTTTTATTATTTTAGAATGAAAGATATTGGAAATACTTTGAAATACTTGTATCTTTTGTGATTATACACTTTATTGTATTTTTTAGTGAAGACTTTAAGCTGCATCTCATTCTACTATGATATAAGTTATAAATCAGCAAGATTTGTACTCTTATAGTTTTCTTGTGAATTCAGTTAATATCAAGAAAGTTTTTCTTTTACTTTGTAAACATCATTTATGAAAAAAGAGAAATGGATGATATGATCTCACCCCTAAGTTAATATTTAGTTTAGATTAAGTTTGTGATAGTTTATAGGGAACTTCCCCTTACTGAGAGGAGAGATTTATCTCATTACACTATGGTTGATATAAATATTTTTTCCTTAGTTAGTTGATGAAAAAATATTCACCCAACAATTTTTTGGCAACTATATTGAGGAAGAACATGCAATTTAAAGCCTCAAAATTTGAGTTGAAGCATTTCTAATTCTTTTCTATTCTACATTATAGTAGATTCATGGTATACATGAAGCTAAAGAGCTTGAGGTATTACTAATCCTATATTTGAATTGATATAACAAAATAATTTTGATCTCTTACCTCTATGATCTCAATTTCAAAGAACTAGGATTTTTCCTCCTACCAACACCAGATTTCCAATACCAGGTGAAGCTTCTAGTCCCAGTGCTAGCAAGGTTTTATCTATTCATTCTCCATAAATGTTTGTTATCCCTCCTTTTAATCATCATATCATGGCAGCCTAAGGCCCTTAGGGCAACACTTGTGTCCCTCTAAATCTAACCCTACCTTTGCATGAGCTACCTCATAGTTTAAGAAATAATTTTCCCAAGTTCTATGGTGATGGGAAAGTTCACCTTGATGAGCATATTGTAGCCTTCTACATAGCCTATGGTGTGATAGTTATTGAATATGAAGATATAGTAGTAAGAATTTTTATAGAAACACTGCAAGGTGCTGCCACAGATTGGTTTTATCATCTTTAAGCTCAGACTATAACTGATTGGAACACTCTTAAGACCAAGTTTGAGGCTAGGTTCAAACCTGCAAAAGATGCACATTCCTTATTAGCTTAGCTTATGCAAATTAAGAAAGAGCCTCATGAGCCTATGAAAGACTTCATCACTAAATTCAATACGCTGAGAAATAAGATTCTTGCAATTGCTCAACCAACACTAAAAAATCTTAAGTGCCTCTTTATAAATTTTCAACTTCTTAAAGTGAGTTTTTTGTTAAGGTAGACTGGCCATGCAGATCTTTTTGTAGCTTATATTTTAGCTACAAAAGTCAAATATGATCTTATCCTTACTGGTAAGAAAAGAAAAGATTCTAACAAAAATAGATTTTCCTCTTTTGCTAATAATTCTTCCACAAGCACCACTGATCCTATGGTACAAAAGTTAGCAAATGAATTACTATATATAAAAAGGTAAATGTCCCAAGGTATGTTTTCTCCTTCTTCTTATCAGGATATACTAAGGAAGATATTTCCTAATAATTCATATCAAGGCAATGTTACCAGAAATCAAGGTAAACCCAATCATCTTCCTCCCACACAGGGGAAGCTTGCCATTGAATCAACACCTATCAACTCAGTAGTTGGTTATTATGAATCCAAACATGATCATTCTTTCTAACCTGAGTTGGACCAAGAAAATGATGATAATCTCTTTGTATAAGTAGAATAAGAATTATCTAGCAACTCTGTTATTGGTTTTATGAATTACCAAGATGAAGCTAAAAAAGGAGAGGTGTATGATGGAGCATATGCTATTTTTACTAGGTCTTAAAACCAATCAACGCAACAAGTTGATAAGAGAAAATAAGAAGAAGAACCTCATCCAGTGATCTCAATTTCTAAATGAGGAACTTCACCACCTTTCAAATCAAAAGACTTGGTGGCCAATAAACAAGTACCTGAAATAATTATGTACCTTCTTCTTTTATTCCTCACACCAGCACCACATCAAATAAAAATTAGAATGATGGACATACTTCCTCTATTTCTAGTTCATTCTAGTTATTTGACATAATTGATCATGCTAGGAAGACCAAAATCTAAATGTCTGAAGTTGAGTACTTACAAGCTAATCCTAAACAATTTGATAGGTTGGCTGAGTATATCAAAAACAAAACCATTCCTACAGGACAAGATTTTCCAAAAGTGACCCAAGATCCCCCAAAGAACAAATCCACCTAAAATAATCTTGTCACTACTCCTCTTGTTGCCTTTGGGAAAATAGAACCTTTCTATGTTTCTCTATTGATAAATGGTCATAAGTTGAGCAATTGTATAATAGACTCTAGAGCCTCTAATAATGTTATACCGACCAAGGTAGCAGATTCTTTTAGTGTTACCTTAACTAAGACTTTTGGAAGATGTTTATCCATATAAAACAATCAAGTAACACTTTTGGGTCAAATCAAAGATGCCCAATTTGCATTTGTGGCTTTTCCAGACAAAAGGATTAAGACGACAGTCTTAGTGGCTAATGTTCCAACTTCTTATGGAATTATGCTCAGACGTAATTTTTACAAAGATGTAGGTGGAGAGTTGAACATGGATATATCTTAAGCAAGGATACCTATTAAAGACATCATGCAAAAGTTGCTTCCTGAGAAAGAGTCAAAATATACTATTACCCAAACGTCAAACCCTGAATCTCAAATTTTGTTTGAATCTTCAGAAATGGGTAATTATTTTTGTCCATTGAAGATGTTTTTAATTCATCATATGAAAGTTCATTAGGTGAAAATTCAAATAATTTAGATAAAAAATTAGAAGATTTTTTAGAGAAAAGTTCAGGTAAAAAGGAATCTTCCCTCACTAATGAAGTGGAATCTTTAAGAAGATCAAATTCTAATGATGTTTAGATTTTTAAAATTGATGGTAGCTACTCCTCTACCAGTTATAAAGCTAGAATTGTTTTGATATCTACACAAGGAGATATTTTCCCTTTCTCATATAAGTTGCAATTCAAAAATACCAACAACATCACTGAATACGAATCATTATTGCTTGGATTGAAAGCTGCTCATGCTAGAGGTGTTAAGATTCTTCATGCCCGAGGAGATGCTGAATTGGTAGTTTATCAAGTAAGAAATCTGTATCAAACAAAAAATGAAATATTGTGACATCATCACAATCATGTATGGGATTGCATCAAAAAAATTTATGCTTTTCAATATTTTTATGGTGCCAAGAGAGTTTAATGATCATGAAAATTCATTGGCTATCTCTGCAACCCTCATGGTTCCTCATAAATATTATAAAGGGAATAAGTACACTATTAAGCTGGTATTTTGACCAAGTGTACCTGATAATGCTGACCATTGGTAGGTGTTTAATGGTGATAATTAAATTATTACTTTTCTAAAAAATATGGATAGCTTTGCAGAGCTCTACTTTGAAGGTAGTGAATCTCTACCATGGGAAACAATTCCTAAAATAGATTCACAAACTGATGAAGAGTTCCTTCAACTAAAAGGGAATAGAATTCCAAAATATTTGGTATCTCTTGAAAAGCTATTTAATAGGCATGATAGATATATCAAGCAGTAGCAATAAATGGATTCAAGTTCTGCTATGGAGTTTGACCAAGTGAATTTGAGTTCTAAAGAAGATCCCAAAATGGTCAACATTGGAAAATGTTGCACTACTCATGAAAAGTTCAAATTCATTACTCTTCTTCATCATTACATTAATGTTTTGGCATATTCTTATGATAATTTAAAATTCTTCAGGTCTAAATAAATTTTACATGAAATTCCTCTTAAAGCTGGGTCATTACCTCACAAGTAAAAATAAATTCAATACAATCCCAAAATATCAGGTACTATCCTTTCCAAGATTCAAAATATGTTGAATGAAAAAATAATTTTTCCAATTCATCATTCCACCTGGATCACAAACATAGTTCTTATAAGGAAAAAGAATGGAGAAATTTGTATTTGTGTTGATTTTAGGAATCTCAATCAATCTTATCTAAAGGATAACTACCCCCTACCCATCATGGATCAACTATTGCAAATAGTAACTAGCTCAAAAATATTATCAATGTTAGATGGTTTTTCTAAGTATAATCAAGTGGAAGTTAATAAAGCAAATCAATATAAAACCACTTTCACTACACCTTATGACATATTTGCATATTGTAGAATGCCTTTTGGTCTAATCAATGTTGGTTCCACCTTTCAGAGAGCAATATACCTTGCCTTCAGAGATGAAATAGGAAATATCTTGATGACTTGACTATTTTCTCCAAACATCATCCTGATCATGTGCATCATTTATAACAAGTGCTCGAATGCTGTTAATAAAATGGTATTTCTCTCAATCCTAAAAAGTCAATTTTTAGGGTTATAAAAGGTAAACTTACTAGTCACATTGTATCCTAAGAAGGCACAAAAATTGACTCAGAAAAAGTCAAATCTATTCAAAATCTTACTCTACCTACTAGTAAGACTGCAGTTCATTCCTTCTTTGGAAAAGTGAACTTTCTGTGATGATTCATTCTTAAATTTTCAGAGAAAACTCACCACATTATTAACATGATGAAAGGTAAGGATAATTTCCATTGGAATATGGAAGGAAAAGTGTCATTTGAAGATATCAAGAAGGCTATTGCTCATGCTGCAATCCTAGTTTGTTTAGATTATACCAAAGATTTTATAGTATATAGATATGCTTCTGAACATACATTTTCAGCCATTTTGGTTTAACAAAATGAAGAAGGTGTGGAATCTCCCATATCATTTATGATTTGTCCTCTCAAATCTCATTAACTAAAATATTCAAACATAGAGAATCATGCTTATGCAATGGTTAAGGTGGTAAAACATTTTTGATTCTATATCCTAAATTTACATACTATTGTCTTGGTGCCTGATACAACAGTAAAGTCTATTTTAACTCAACAGGAGTTCAGTAATAAAAGGGGAAATTAGATTTATAAAATTCAAGAGTTTGATATAGATATTAAACCTACTAAGCTTGTGTGTGTAAGGGGTCTCTATCAATTGATTGTTGATAACGTACAAAAAGAAATAAAACATGAAGAAGTAGAAGTTGACGACATACCAATAGTTCTTTTTATCACTAATATTAATGAGTGGTATTCTAATATCACTCATTTTCTTACCTATGGTGAGTGGCCTACCCATATATCTTATAAAGAAAAAATAAATGCAAAGTTGAAACCTTCTAACTACATCTTATGGGACAATGGATTATACAAAAGAAGCCTTGATGGAGTATTTCTTCGTTGCATGGATAAAGTACAACAAAGTAAACTTTTAGAGTCTTTCTATAATTTAGTTTGTGGAGGACATTTATATGCACCTGTGATGGCCCATAATATTCTATGAGCTAGATACTATTGGCCTACACTATTCCAAGATGCATATAATTGGGTATGTAGGTTTGAGTTATGTCAATAGTTTCTTGGGAAACCTATGTTGGCCACATTACCTCTCAAGCCGGTGGTGATTAAAGAACCTTTTTAGCAATGGGGTATCAACTTAATTGGCATCGTGAACCCATCCTCAAGTGTTGAACATGACTATGTTCTCACCATAATAGACTATTTTACCAAGTGGGTGGAAGCCATTCCAGTTAAGCATGCTACTTTGAAAGTGGTATGTAATTTCCTTTAAAAAAAATTATTTCTTGATTTAGAGTTCCAAACAAGATTATAGCAAATAATTCTACTTGTTTTTCTTCTCATGAGATTACTGAATTTTGATACAATCATAGGATTATTATTTCCCACTCCTCAGACTATTATTCGTAAGGAAATGGTCAGGCAAAATCAAGTAACAAGAATCTAGTTACTATTATCAGGAAACTAGTAGATAACAATCAAAGAACTTGGCATAAAGCATTGTTCAATGCTTTATGAGCAGGCATGATTACACCTAAGAGGGAAATAGGTATGTTAGCATTTCAAATTCTATATGGTCTGAATGCAGAGATACCAATTACCTTGGAACTACCAGCACTGAGGTTGGTAAGGGCAGTCGAAGATCAAACTTTTGATAATTTTATTGATAAAAGGATCATGTACCTAATTGAATTAGAAGAGAAATGAACTATGGTAGTGGAACATATTGTTTAACATCAAAATTAGGTAAAGAAACTCTTTGATATGAAATTAAGGATTCTTAAGTTTCAGATTGGATATTAAGTCTTGTTGTGGGACAAGAGGAGAGAACCAAAATGAATGCATGGAAAATTTGACTCTTTGTGGAGAGATCCATTCACCATTCATCAATTATATTGTGAAAATAGTTTCTTATTAGAATGTCAAGATGGAACACCATTTTCACTACCTCATAGTGAGCAACATCTGAAACACTTCAATCCTTGAAGTATTAGATAAGTTCATTTGTACATTTATAGAGTTTTATGTTTTTATTTATATTTTTGTTTAGTTATTTATGTATTTTTATTTTTGGTAGCTTGAATTTATGGTCCAATGGCATGGATGAAGGCATGTAGAGACTAGATTCTACTTCCTTTGATCATTTCAAAGTTCAATCGATGGAAGTTCCCTAACTAGAGCCAATTATTATTCCCAAAATCAGCTACACCTATTTTCTAGATAACCCCTATGGAACTTGTTTGTTTCATAATCTACACTCTAAGTTTATCATTCGAGATAAGATTCTCTTGGTCTCAAGTGAATTTGACTAACATCTTAGGAAAGTTTTCAACACTCCCTCATCATAATTTCCTAAAAATTGTTAAACTCGTTGTAGTCTTGATATGATCAAAATGTCAATTTTGATCGTTCATAAGGTGTTAGCCAAATTTCATTTTCTCCATGCATCAATGGCATTTTTTTCTACTTTTGAATTTTTATTTCCCTATGCATGAGTGGAAAAAATCACTGCTCTTGCATGTTTTTTCATTTTTCCATGCACTAGCGGTGATTTTTGCTGCTATTGTAGTTTTTCATTTTTCTCCTATCTTATGCATTAGCAGTGACTTTCACCACCAATGCATGACCTTCCCTATCCTATACAACGGCGGCAATTTTTGCCACCCTAGTAGAGATTAATTAAAATCTTGATTTTCATGTGGCATTTATGGCCACACATGCTAAGTTGGTAAAACTTATTTTGAGGCATTTAAATGCCATTTTATTGTCATTTTGATCATTTCAATTTTTTTTAGACTCTTTCCTGCAATCATTCAACTATGCAAGTGAGTAAGATTACAGATTTGCCAACTACCAAGCTTAGGACTTTGAGATTATTGGGTAAGTTTTGGTTTTTATTTTTACTTATAGGTTTTTTGTTTTTTGAGTTTTCTTTTCCTTTAGGTTGGTTTTTTCTTTTTATTTGGTTTTTTTTTCAAGTTGCTCCCTCATTTTATGGTTTTACCCTAGTGAGCCTAGCTAGAAGCTAAATCCACCAACCATCCTTTCATGCCATAGGTTTTCATTACGTATCATTGGAAAAATTATCCATTCAAACATTAGAACTATGATTTCCTCTTCGTTTGTAGTGCTGGCATTTTTTGCCTCTTTCAAGTTATAGACTTCATTTTTAATAAAGTGTAAAAGAGGCCAATTTTACTACTGAAGCATTCCTACATTTCTTGCATGGGTGGAAAATTTTGCCACTATGACATTTGAATAATTTTTTTGATTTATGCCTTGTCAGCATTTTTTGCCACTCTTACACATTAAACATGCCTAAGCAGTGATTTTTTCTACCCATGTAAACTAAAGTTTCTCTTACCTACCTTATCGGCATTTTTGCCACTCCTACACAAAGATGAAATGCTTCCATGATAAATTTCACTACCTCTACATAAATACAAATTCTCCTAACTGTAAGGGCAGAAATTTTTTTTGCTGAAGCAAAAGGAAAATATTTCTCCCCCATATGCAAGGGTAGTGATTTTTTCCACCCTTGCAAATATCCTCTCAAATTTACTAACTCTGGGATATTTTTGATTTTGCTTTTCTGAGCCTACTTTCCTCTAATTTTTTAGCCTGATTGCACTTTAACCCTTTCAGATGCATTTCCATGGTCATGACCATCAACATGAAGTTTTTTTAGATTACTAGTATTTCCCTTAATTGCGTGATCATGAATTTTGTTGTAGTTTCTTCTGTGGATACTTCTTCATCAATATCCTTTTGGTTGAAGTCCTTTTAGATGACTGAGTTTTCTCTAAAGAAGTAGAAGGCCATGAAGTATAAATATCAAGATGTTTTTCTAATTAACTCAGTTACTTCTAATTTTGATGACATTGAAGATACAGAGATCGGTCATGTGGATATGGATAAGTTAATGGAAAGAACTAAGTCAAGTAATCCTATCCATGAAATGAAGAAGATAATTGATAGTAATATTCATTTGGTATCTTCTTTCCGTGTACCAATTCACCACATAGAATTTGTTCTCTAATGTGCTCAATTCTATAATAAGAAAACAAATCTATATTAGATGCTAGTGGCAATGTGACAATTAGACTGGATCTTGAGTTCATTGATAAAGTGTTCATGTGCCCTCCTACTATAGAAGTGATAAAGCTTGATTTTTTTGAAGCACAAAGAGAATATGACAAAGATCCTAAAAAAATGAAGAAGGTAATCAATAATAAATCGCTCAAGACTCTAAGGGAAAATTTGTCAAGGTGGCCACAGAGCTTTCCAAGAAGTGACTTTACTGAAGAAGTTTGTGATATGATAACTCTTCTCAGTAGGATAAGAGGTTTGGCCTCTTCCTCATAGTTTCATGAATATATGTATCCCTTCATCAAGATAATTCTCTAAGGCAAACAAGTCATCTTCTGGGGAGAACAAGTCAGCAACGCTTTACACAAGCAATTGATGAAGGTATCTATTACCTTCAAATTCTACATGACTTCTTACCTAGTCTATATTACATCTTCAATGAGAATCTTTCTGGGTTTAATATCAGAAGGAGATAGGAGAGCAACCCCAGTGTATCAATACTACTCTTAGTTAACATTGAAGGGTTTTATTCATCATTTCATGAGAGTAAATGATGCTTTATTTGTAGTATTTTTGTGTATTTTTGATCCTCAATTAGAATAAATAAGAGTGTCAGATGAGGCTTGGACAGTTGTGAATGATTTTGGATGTATGTTCTTATAATTTCCTTCTTTATCATACTTAAGGGTTGGATTTTTCTAAGGTCATCCTTATATTATTCTAATATTTCCCTCAGATAAATTGGTCTTAATGGAACTATGCAGATAAATGATCATTGTGCATAATAAATAGATGGAATTTAAGAAGCCTGATTTCAGGTTCCCAGTTGAAATTCTTAGGTTTTCAGTGTTAACCGCTGGAAAGGCTAAAGCCATGGAAACTAAAATGCAACTTGTGACCTTGAATAAATTTAAAAGAAGACCAATTTTTGATTATAGGGGTGTGAAGGATGTAATTAGGAGGAAAACCCAATTTCATGAACCTATGATTGAGAATGTTTGGGTAGATTTGAGGACAGTGGAAGATGTCAGGAAAATGGACTATAGTAGATTATCTCTTAAGCAGATTGAATATTTGGGATTTGTTGATATCCTTAAGAATTTAGTGGATGATGGATATTTGATTAATGATAAATACAATATTGAACAGATTACCAATGCACCTCTTCCTCCAATCCAATGGTCACAAAAAGAGTTGACTTCCTTGAGGAAAATATTTGAACCTATATTTCCAAACACCAATAATCGGCTAGAAAATAAAGGAATTACTTTGAAAGAATTCATCATAGTTTTAGAAGCTAAATTTCAAGAGGAAATAAGAAGAAAAGTAGAAAATAAGATGAAGAACAAAAGTGATGTCCCTTCTTCTTCCAATCCACATAAGCCTAAGATCATATTTGTGATGAAGAAGTTGAAAGTTATGGAAAAAGAGTCAGAAATAGAAGATATGGGAGTTGAGAAACAAGGCAATAAAGAATTAGTGATGGAATAGATGGAGATTGATGATAGGCCTATAGATCAACCAGAGAAGGAAACTTTGTATCCATAAGGGAATGTGCAACAAGAAATAGGAATCACTTCTTCCCTGATTGATACACTTGTTACAACTCCTTCACCTGTTTCTCCAGTTAGTGTTCCCTCTTCTAGATCACCCTCTCATTCCAAAATAATTTTTGACAACCCTCAAAGCACTTTTGAAGATATTCTTCATTCCTCAGGGTCAATTCCCAATTTTTCATCCCCATCTTATGATATTGAAGATAGTTCTAATTTTGATCACTTAGCAAAAGGTGCAATTTTTACTGATACTCCACCTATTATTTCCACTACCTATGCGAGTGCAACTTTGGTAATGGAAATAATGGAGATAGATCCTAATGTAAGTACTTCTATGCTCCCACCATGGTTATTGGATTATACACCCAAAAGGAGGAAACAAACCATCTCTCCAGATGACTTTGATTTCAATAAAATGGTGCCAGTAAAAACCAAGGCCCCAAAGAAGCCAAGGATTCTTTATAAAATGATTGGAGATAAGGGACACAAATTTCTATAAATTGAAAGACCTCCACATGATGCAACCATTGAAAATTTTGATGTAAGTGATTACTCTATCTCTAGAGTTTAATTAGGTAAGATAACTCATGAGAGTGCCAAGAGTGATATGCAATCAGCCATGGACATCTTGATTCAAAAATTTGACAAAGAGAAAGAAATGAAGGATCAATACAAAGCAATGGTTGAACAATTGATTGTAGTGGTAAACATAATTACTTTCACTCCAAAAACCATAACTCCTAAGTCCATTTCCATAGAAGACCCCGTTATTCAAAAAGTGGAAAAGACCTATCTTAAAGGAAAAGTTCTTGAAGAGTACTTGGACAAGATGCATGCACATGGAATTTCCTTACTCATAGAGTTATCTGAGAGGATAGATAAAATGAGACAAATAAGAGTATAAATTGATGATCTTATTAATGTTATTTCTTAGGATATTGAAAGCATATAAAAGTATCTTGACAAATGGATATATATGAGGAAACTAAAAATAAGCACTCTAATATCAATCAGTGTCATTAATAATAGAGAATCTTACACTGAAACTAAGGAGGCATTGACATATAGGAGTCAGGTGGTTAAATAGTTGCTTAGTGACCTCGAATATTCAAGGAAACTCAGTGAATAAAATGATGTCAATCATTTGTATAAATTGGAGGAGTTACCTTGCAAAGTTTCATCACAAGATAACCAATTCCTTTCAGTAGAAGAAATGATTCAAGAATTTGAAGGTATGTTCCAGAAAGAATTTAAAGATAAGTCATTTTCAATAGCCTCTATGGATAATATTTTGGATATTTAGTTACCTCTAGATAATCTGAAAACTAGGTTAACTAGTCATGCAAAATCAATTACAACAGTAAGAGATGTCATAGTCATAACTAAGATGATTTTCAAGAACATTGTTACTCCAGACAGTATAGGGATGCAAGCAGTTATCACTATGTACAAATCTCACATAAAGAAATATGGGGATACAAATTGAAACTATTTTTCCCTTAGTTTAATTTCCACTTTTCTGATATAATTTTATAACCACTTTGGACATTTTTACATGTACTTTTTTCATATGTAATTACATGTAAAAATATAGGAAGTCCTAAGTCAAAAAGGACTCTTATCTTTGACTCGGTCAAAGTAATTATGTATTTTCTAAAAATCCTCAAGGCCTCTCCCTATAAATAAAGAGGGCCTCTATTGTAAATATCATCTTTTAGTTATTGGAAGCAAAACTCTACCAAAATTGAAATGCCTTTTGATACTTTGAGCTTAGATTGTAAATCATATTTTATCAAGTGAATGAGAAAGCAAGTGACTTTTCAAAATTTGTATTGGAATAACTTGTGTTCTGTAAGAAATTTTTTTATGTCATTTTTCTAATACAATATTATCTATTTTACTAAATAAATAGAGTGATTGAAAATAATCTAGAAGATGTTCTGAAGTTGATTATGGAGACTTTGTGCTACTATAATTCTCTTTAGTTTGTGTTTTATTGTTTTAGAATAAAAGATATTGGAAAGAATTTGAAATAATTGTATATTTTGTGATTATACACTTTGTTGTAGTTTTTGGTGAATACTTTAGGCTGCACCTCATTCTACTATGATATAAGTTATAAATCAGCAAGAGAAGCAATGCCAGGCTTTGTACTCTTGTGGGTTTCTTGTGAATTCAATTAATATCAAGACAATTTTTCCTTTACTTTGTAAACATCACTTATTAAAAAATATAAATGGATGATATGATCTCATCCCTGAGTTAATATTTAGTTTAGATTAAGTTTTTGATAATTTATAGGGAACCTCCCCTTGCTGAGAGGAGAGATTTATCTCATTACACTGTGGCTGATATAACCATTTTATCCTCAGTTAGTTGATGACAAAATATTCACCCAATAGGTATTATGAGGGAATAAAAAACTTGGTTTAAAATTCATTTCCATCCCTTTTTACCTCTTTTTTATTCTCAAGTTTAACTTTTATCTTCATGCTTTTTAAGGACTTCTTATGGGAATAGTTATTTTCTTGCTTTTTCTAGCCCTCAAAGGCATGGTTTACATTTAAATTTGAGTGTGATAGACTATAAATATGTGTATATATAATTATTTTAATATTATTAATATTCTCAAATAATCCTATGAGGTCTAAACGTTTTACCAATTTGTGGACTTCAAATTCATCTCCTAGCTCCAGTGGTGGTTGCCACTAGACATGTGGGTGATTATCACTGAATATTGGATACTTAAAATCCTAATTATACCAAAAAATATATTTTATTAAGGTAAAAGGACTCATTAAAAACATCTCCACCAAGTTTCATACTTTGATATTGCATATTAAGGCATGTAGATGAATTTCATCCAAATTACCTTAAGTTGCCTCCTTGACTGCCATCAAATGGGGGGTTAAATATGACAAAAAAATGAATAGTTAAAATATTATATTTTCCTAACCAATATTATTTATTGTTATATTAACTCATGATAAACATCTCTAACAATTTTCATGATAGGATCTTGTATATTATAGCCTGCAAGTGATTTTTACCAAAACTTACTAGTAGGTTACCTGAATTTTGATGAAGAGTGACTCAGGTTTGATACAAAATATAAGATATGTAACTTATTTTTCATTGCATATATAAATTATATGGTGATACAATAGGTCATAAGGACCCTCTCTACCATATTTTAGGTCTTGACTCCATGTTTAGATGCTCCAAAACTTTAAAACCCTTCAAAACTAACTTCAAAAGTTGACTATGTTTGAACTTGACTATATTTTCATGTCAAAGGACTAAAATTTCATGCTTTACCCTTGTTATTTCATTTAAATCATGCCTATTAATATTCAATAGTATATTTCAATCCTTTTAATTATTTCTTCCTCTATAGTTTACTTTGTAACCTTATGCAACCTAGATTAGAGCATGTTTCTCAAGGAACCTCACTATGATTGTGATTCAATAATTATATAGATGATGTTTGTGAGGTATATATGTGTTTATTATCTATTAACCCATGATTTATTTCTTTAAAAACCCATCATATCACTTTAAACCTTCCTCTTGTATCCTTATTAGTGTATTTTCTCCTCAAGCAATGTTATGAGGCTCATACATAGCCCAAATTCATACATTCCTATGTACTTGCTTTTATGAGTTGTTAGTAGCTCTCATGATCTTGATAATGGTTTTATTATTTAAATTTATCATTTGAAAAATGTATGATTTGACAATTTTATCTCCTTGAGTGTATGTATCTTGACGAGTATAATTTTAGGGTATGAATGAATCAATATAACTAACTCTTAACATGGTTGTGTGTGAACATTAAAGGTTGGTCATGGAGTGAATCTTTCATACACTTCCCATATTTTTACCCTATTATCATATTCATTTCTCTCATTAAACCCTCATGTCATCACATAACTCTTTCGTTGAATCTTATGCTCTCATCCTTTTCATGTTTGGAGGTAGACATATGCCATCATGGCTATAGGTGAGCATACATGAGTTCAATGATAGTAGCTTAAATTGGAGACCTTATTCATGATATTTAGATCAAATATCCATCATCATTTCATTAAGAAACTTCCATACTTATTGCTCTACATTCTTTTCAAATAGTCTTGACTTTGGTCAAAGATTACATATTTGATCTCACTTTCCCTAGTATGGTTGTAGGTACTTTTTGAGAAGGAATTTTATAGGCATCTTGTGAGACACATTTATTGGTGCAAAATCAATTCCTTTATTTGGTTTCTATATATTATTTGAATGCCTACTTCTCTTGGTTTTAAGGCCTACCTTATAGCCCCTTTTTAAACATTTTCTCCTTTTTTGACCACTATACATACTTTATTTACTAAATAAGACCTTATTTTACCACCCTCTATCTCCATTCAAACTTCCACAAAGTTTCAAGTTCTGAGAACAAGCTTAGAAGGTACTTCCTTTGTTAACATGCTTCTAAATAGGCCTTGTTGACCAAGTTTGACTTTTAGGTCAAACTTAGACCCCTATAGGGAAAGAACTTAGTTTTTTAGATGTTTTATGGGTATAAATATTTTTCATGGTTTATATTGTGGTTAAATTGATGCTATCTAATGTATTTATAGCCTTAGTCATGGTTTCATTAGTTTATTTATCATTTTGGGTCAATTAGTGGGTTTTTAAGAGTCATAAATGCATGTGGAAAAATTATAAAGGTGATAAGGTAACCTATTTTCCTTGAAAATGTCAAATATATTAGTTTAACTATTAGGGATGTCAGTTACATCAGAATATTTTAGGTTGCCTAACTAAAATCTATGAAATCAACTGAAAAGGGAGCAAATGGCACTTGTACGGCCCATGGGGAAGTGTGCCACATGGGAGAAGATCGTGGAAGGCCTATTAAGTTTCCTAATAGTCATCTCAACATTTGTTTTGAGCTATAATTAAATCCAAAACCATTATGCTTCTTTTTTGCATTTCGAGACATAAAAAAGTGGCTTTCATGTTTTTGCTTAGTATGGATAGCTGAGGAGGTCTCAGGGCAAATTATTTTGGTATTTGATATTACACTTAGATACATTAAATTTAATATAAATAATGCATTTATTAATTGATTTTTCTTTATGAATCATATTTTAAAGTTGACTATACTTTTTTTCTAGCATTTTCATGCACCCTATAGGTTTTGCTCCATTTTGGTTAAATTCATATGAATTAGTTAGTTATGTTGACTATAGAGGATGTTAGATAAATTATTAGATGGTATCCATTCTTAGTTTAATGTTTCATAATGTTTTTATGAGTAAATTAGTCCATGTTATAGGAGGGTGCTACCATGTGCAATCTCAGTCAAAGTTCTTCTTTTTTTCCCATAAAGGTCTCATGGAGTTTGGAAATGATGTTACATAGGTTTAAAATAAATATATTCACCTCTTTCCATGTTTTGGTTTCATTATATCATGCCTTGGGTATCTTATAGCCTTACTTCTCATCATAGTCAGCCTTTGCTCATTTTCACATACAGTCACATGTATGAGCTTGTCCATCTTGTTAATGGAGTTGTAATCATGGTGTATTAGTTGTAAAAGTCATTAGGAATTTAAAAGAGTTCATTGAGATGCTTGGAAAAGGTGTAAGTGTGTTCATAAGCTCATTCACTATGCTAAAATAGTCATGAAATATCATTTCTACTTTGTTCCAAGCATTTTCAAGTGAGTTTCACATTGGAAGTATGTTTTGGAACTTGTTTCAAGGTGCCATTTATTTAAAACATGAATTTTGGAAGGTTTAAAATGGGTTTGAGTTGGTTTGAGGTCATTAACCAACATGTTATAGCTCCATTCCATGCCTTGCCTCTATAACAACCAATAATCACCTACAGGGGCCATTGTTGATGTCATGCTGAGAGGTGTAAATCTTGATATGGTTCTAATCTCTTAAGACTTATATAAGTGTATTGGCATGTTTTATGAGAGCATACAAACTTCATAGTCATGGATAATTTTCATACTATTCATATTCAATTCACTATTTGTGCACCAAAATATCCACCTATAGGTGGCTGAGTAAGGGACTAAGATGTTTGTATGGAGAGGTGAAAATAAATCGACACCTCATTAAGGTCTTGGTATGATAATAAAGCCATGATATACCCATATAAAGTATAAAAAGGGAAAAAGGAAGTGTGAAAACATGTTGAGGAGACAAGAGACTGAGTTTAGGGAAGCTTTCCCTAAAATGTCAAAATAGAGGTCCAAAAGGTTCTTGTGGACCTCTTATGACATGTTTTATAAGGGTCTAAAATCATCTAAAGAGATGAATTTTGTGACCTCTAGTATAAATAAGACCTCTACCAAGAATGGAGATCAGAAGGTCAGTGCAAGTTGGGAGTTGAAAGCCTCAATGTGGCCCTTAAAAACACTGAAAGCATGTTGTCTTATATATAGGTTTTGAAGTATGGGTGAAAATTATAGTTCAAAATAAGAAATAAAATCATCTTATTATATTTAAAATGATCCCACCCTTTTAAAAATTTTCAAATAGACATGAAGATCATCAACATGATATTAGAATGTGGTTTCTTAGTCCTCATAGATGCCTATAGGTGTCCTTTTATGTAGAAAGTAGGCACCTATAGCTGGAAGGTAGTTAATGACTCAATCAAGGGGTTTTATGATTTATAAGCTCACCCAAAATGTATCCAAGGTGAAAATATATACTATTTGATTATAAAGCTTAAAATGGGGTCTCCAAAAATCATAACCAAGCTCATTTGAAGCTCATGTGTACCTAGAATAGTCTAAAGGTAGAGTTCACAGTCAATACACAATTAGTGACTCAGTCAAGGTACTTAGTGGTGTGTTATTACTTTAAAATTTGAGTTTAGGTTAAAAAAAATTTGTTACCATATTATGGTTCAAATTAAGTCTTTTCACATTATGACTAGGTCTCATGAAGAAAAAGTAACCTACATGTGGGAATCAAAGACAAGGTGTCACAGTCAATAGGTAGTGGAGGACTCAATTGAAACAAAAATTGCATATGAAGAGAAAATGGGAGGTTATAATTATTATAAAAGTAAGTTACCAGCCCCATGATAACTATGATCACCTCCATGAGCCTTAAACAATGTATAAGAAGTCTAGCAGACCTCTTGAAACCCTATATGCACCTACAATAGGGTATAGTCTTGGTGAAGGTGAGGTAATATTTGAATATGATTAAGAGAGGGTTTGATATTAAATTTTAAATGGTCATTATTAATAAATAAATTTTTCCCACAATCTCTATGACCCCTTAAAATATGCTTACCCATGCTTCTTATTGCCCAAAATTCATCAATTTGTACAATTGCTCCAAGAAACCTATGTTGTTCAATGGGTAAGAAAAAAGAATTAAAAGAAGAAGAATGTTTTGGAATGAATAAAAATATTCATTCGAATGAATTTTATATGGGTAAAATTATTAATAAATGTAATCACCTTGGAGTTATCATTGAGAGACATTTTATAAGAGGAGGCAAAGAATGTAGGAAATAGGCTTTTTAAAGGCCTTTTTTGGGCATTTTGAGCTATTTAGGAACATAAATCAAGGAATACAGTAAAATTTTTTGTAAAAAGTCTCATTAATACCACATATAGATCTTAATATATTCTATTTTCCTTGGGGAATAGATATATACCTTAATATTTTGTCTTAGAGGTTAGCCAGTCATGGAAAATTATCTTTTGACAAAGCAAGCTATTGATGCCAAAAAGGGCTAAAGAACTTGATTTAAGGTTTTGGAAAATATATAATAATATTTTTAGGTTTATTAAGTAAAATATATGATAATAAGTAATAATTAAATCTCAGACCTTTCAAGATGACCAAAATATCCCTATACATAGTTCATCTAGGCAAGCTTTCACTAGGCCTAGTTGGTTAATGAGAGAGAAGGAAGAATAGGAGTGCTCAAAAAGTTTTGTGGTGATATTATAATATTTAATAAGGTTTAAAAATTAATAAAACACCAACCCAACCATTTAAAAATAATTCCAATTAGCCAAAGCTAGCTGGGTGTAGGTTAGGCCTATAAGGCCTTCGAGGGACTTAGAGCCAATTGGGGGTCCATCTTCATTTCCAAATCTTGGTGAGTTATCTAGTTTATTGGGAAATGTTATGTATATATAATTATACATGTTTTAAATTTTATTATGTAGAGTAACCTATAGGAAACATACTTCTATCTTAAAGAGAGTCCAAGCATACAATAAAGGTAAAAAAAAGCTCGACAGGGTGACTTCAAGTGTTCATATATTTGCTAAGAGTTTGCATGGAAACCAAAGGAGTTTGGAGGGGTTATTAGGGTCCCTTAAAACCATTTTTATTTCATTTTTTTAGTTCAAATGTTAGAGCTTTATGAATAAATATTAAGACTAAAAACTACCTAAAACCCTACTAAACCCTCAGTTAAGACCTCATGGAGAAAAAAGATTAAAGAGCTATCCATATGACATATTTTTACCATTAAATATATTTTAAATTGAATATTATTCACTCAGTCTCCCTCACATAATTTTGAGTTATACGAAATTCTATAAATAAGGGGTAAAATAGGGTTTTGTTTACTATTTTATGTGTTTTGTAGGTGTTAGAAGAGGTCTAAATATGAAATCAAGTTTAGGAGGAATATTTGGAATTTTAATAACTCCATATGTAAATTTTATTCCAATTAAATACTTCTAATTTTTCAAAATAGAGCTCTCATCTCAATCAGTCAAAATTGACATAGTGAACATAAGGGTGAGAAGTGTGAAAACCTCAAGTAGATGTCCTTTTAAGGTGTGCCTAGGTAGTATAAGGCCTTGGAGGGTATTTAAAAGTGTCATAAACTAACTCAAATGGATTTTCATGGAAAATTTATGCTAATTTGGTAGCCAAGTGTGAGGGGTGATCAAAAAGAGGAGTTTTGTAGACTACAGGTAGTGATGGCTTCCTTTCAGGTGTTTCTAGATGAGTAAGACTAAAACCAATGCATGAAGAGGCATGTATGAAATCCTTCCCTCTTATACAAATAATTATAATTTCATCTAGTTATTTTTGGTATGTTTAAATATGTTCAAATCATAAGGGTAGTTTTTTTAGACAAGATAGGGAGTTTTATGCCACTTTTCATAAGTTTCATGACTTGTATGGACATTTGGACCTCCTGACATTGCATGTTTCATTTTACATCTCTTTCTCATGAAAATTTAACCTCTTTTCAAAAAATTATGAGTTTCTAAGTGACCTTTGGACTTCCATCATCTTGCTCTTCTCCCAAAGGCTATAAATATTGACTCTTTTGGCTCCTTTTGGTAACCTCCTTTGGTTGATGGTGAAAACTTGGTCAATTTTGTAATTTAATGTCTCTTAAAGAAACAAAAAATCAAATTTTATTTCTTGCATGTTATATGATTGAGTGTTATTTCAAACTTTTTGGTCTTGTCTAGTATAAGATGATCTTTTCTAACATGTTATCCTTGATTGTTCACCAAGTGTGCAAAAGAGTAATTGTTACAAGTCTTTGTTTGTATTATATTTCAAATGTATAAGTGTGTTATAATTGGTTAATGATTGTATTCTACCAAATAATTGTTCATTACCCTCCTAATTATCAAAATACCTTTTGAACCTAACTTATCAAACATTGATGTAATAATATGTCTTGTGTTGTGAATTTTGTGTGAAGAAGGCTTTTCTTTGATCTAAGTAGTATAATTTCAGTCATTAGGAGGAAATGAAATATTGGTGCATCACCTTTTAGTTTTATTAGTTTTTCTTATTAAACCTTTTCATAATAAGTTGATAAATAGGAGAGTGTTTCAAAGAGTGCATTAAGGGAACTAGCCCTTCTAGAGATTCATCTCACCAATTTATTACCCATATAAAGAGAGATGTTCCATAATGCCACTTGGATGAGGAGAGATAGCCATCTCCTTGAGGGGTGAAAATTCATGTGACAATAATTTTTGTTATGCCTGGTGGGACTCTATGTCCTAAAAGATTGTCCAAGATTGGTGTTGGTCTTAACATAGTTACGGCTAAAAGAATATTTAAATTAAATATGTAGCAAATCCACTAAATTTTTCAACTCTTTAGTTTTTAATCAGTCCTTAATTTACATGCTAAAGGTAACCACTAGGTCTGTTACTAAATGTATACCCTTTGAGGTTGTGTAATTACCTATATATTTTATCAAAAGGTTCAGATTTATGAATACTCATCCTTATTCAAGAGAGTTGGTGTTTAATAATTCTAAGTTCCTACTAATTTCAATCTCTAATACCCATAGTATACATTCCAAAATGGCTAGAAACAAACTTTTTTATCCTTCACTGGAGCATCTCCTTTGAATCTTGCCCAATATGACCTAATTCCTAGAGAAGCCATTAAGAGTGTTCCATATTTTAGTGGAAAATTTCTTGTTACTCCCATTTAACATATTAGAAACATAGAAAACTTCTAAAACATTCATAATATCTCCTAATAGAATGTGGATTTTAGGTTATTGGCATTGTCTTTCAAAGGGAAATCTTTAGATTGGTATGGGAATCTACCTAAAAATTCCATTTCTTCATGGGATGAACTGGGAGATCTATTGACTAAGAGGTTTGGAGAGAAGAGTGATTATGTATCACTAGCTAATCATTTGACCCCTATCAAGAGGGCTTCTCAATATTTTATGTAAGATTTTAACACTAGATTTCAAAAGACATGGGATAGGATCCCAACCCTTGTGAGACTTACCCCAAATTATGCCTTCTTATACTATCTAAAATCATTAAATAGTGATGCATCTATGATGATACAATCCATGTGTGGGAATACACTACTTTTTTCCTATGAGATAGCCATTAATGCTAAGAATTATCTTGTTCAAGTGTGGAAGATTGTCGCTAGACCACCAATGCCATTATTCCCTAATTTGTAGCCTCTTAGTCAAGTTGCATTACCTACCTTAGCTCCTTTCCCTATCTAATAAAAGTCTACCCCCTCCCCTACCAATGATATTAATAAATTTAATATTTGGATTCAAAGTGTTACTAATGAATTGGTTGCTCCAAAAATCTCAAAATTATAGGCCTTACCAATCCTATAATCAGTTTGTGTAAGCAAATAGGCCTGTTTTTCAAGGTAATGTTTAAAGACAAGGTCAAATCACTCAACTTATACCTTACCAAAGTTACAATAATAATGCCCCATCATCCTATAAATCTCTTTTTCACACTAAAAAAAACTTTATTCAAGAACAACCATGCCATCCTTCCCATGACCAAAATGAAGATCAAGTTGAATATGCCAATAAATGAATAATTATGACATGACAATGCAAGGTAGTCAAACACCTAAAGTTTCCACTTTTTATGTTCCAATTCAAAATATAATTCAAAATTGAATGGAAAATAGACAAACACAATTTTATTATACTCTTATAAATCATATGGAGGGAGACTTTTGTGCCATCAATCATTTGGGAAATTCAAGCAATGTGAATGCTAGTGTATACTCTAACACTAGGTCTAAGAAAAGGGATATTAAAGAGACTAAAGGGGATAATCAAGGACCTATTTTGAATAATACATCAATTAAAATGGTGGGTGGGTCTAACTCAGCTCCTAAGGTGTAAGATGATCAAAATTTTCAAGGTTAAAAACCAGTTCCTACACATCCATCTCCACAAGCTACATCATAAGGTAATAGTACTTCTAAAGAGCCTTTCAAGGTGATAAATCATTTTATCAATGTTTTGGATTAGATTAAAAATTTACATATGAATATTTAATTATGGGATTCATTAAAAATACCAAGATAAAAAGATATGCTTCAAAAGGAATTTTAAGGACTAGGTATGCAAGTTAGATCAGTTAGGAGTGAGAATGTTGTTTTGGTGAATGAAGATCAACCCATTGATGGATAATGGAATACAATTGATAATACTCATCCTTTTTATCTATATTTTATCATTGGTGATTTCATATTTCATAATTTAATCATAGATAGAGGGGTTAGTACTTTAGTTATGCTCAAGTCAATAGTGGATAAACTAGGCCTCAAGTATGAACCAATGGCTAAAGGAGTTCTACAATTGGATGGATCTAAAATAAAGACTTTGGAAGTATTAAAGGATTTGAATTTTATTTTACATGATTTTCCTAATTTTTCCATCCCTCATGATGTGGTTGTGGTAGATGTACTTCCATACTTTGTTCTTTGTTTGTCAAGAGAGTTTACAACTAAGATAGGTGGATACTTGGTAGCCAATTATTTGTATATGGTTTGTAGGACAAAGTATGGTACTAAGGTTAAAATTTAATTAGATCCTATCCATCACAATCACTTATAACCTTACATGCTTAAAGTGGTAAATGTTAATTATGCCATTATTGATGAGGAATAACTTCACATAGATCAATTTCTAACATCTTCTTTTGAAGGAGTTTCTGATTTGTATTTAGATGAATGGGGAGATGAACATTATGAGCATGAAACTTTAAAATTAATAGAAAAATCTGGTCTTATAGTGTATTTAATTCATGAGGAGGACTCTTTCATGCCAAAATTAATGAAGCCAAGTGAAGACATGGAGGGTTTATGTAAGATATTCTTTAATGGATCTAAAATCAAAGTTGGGGAAGGTGGTAGAGAAATATTGGTTTCTCCATTGAAGGAAAGGTATTATTCCACTTTAAAATGTCATTTTTAATGTACTTGTAATGTGACAAAATATGATGCCCTCATTCATGGACTTGAGTGGGCTAGGAAAAGGAGTGTGAAAGAGTTGTAAGTGTATGGTGATAGTGAGCTAGTTATGAATCAAGTAAGAGGCCAAAATTTGACTAAGAAATCTTTTATTAAGTCCTATAAGCATAGAGTGTTAGATATTGTGGAATATTTCCAATTATTCAAAATACAATCTATCCCAAGAGATGACAACAAACATGCTAATTAGAGCTCAATTTAATGTTCCAAAGGGTATAGGAGAATATTAGAACCAAATACATCTCAAGGTGATTGTAATGCCTTACATACTTGATAATTTAAATAATTGGCAAGTGTTTGATAGTGACCAAAAAATAAAACTTTTTATACAAAATGAGGCTGAGTTTTCTTCAAAGAATTAGTCCAAACTACACCAACAATATGGAGGGCAGATTATACAATTGAAAACAAAAAATCTCCCTAAAGGTGTAGTCACACTTATGAGTATATTAAATGATGATTATTAGTTTAAGAAAGATAAGGTAAGCATTTCTATTAAGTAATAAAGATATGAGAGAGTACAGATCTTCAAAGATATGTTGATTTCTCTTGGGAAGGTATGTACTAGTGAAGAGAAACATGCTTTCATTGAGTTATTCAAGGAATTTTCTGATGTCTTTATATGGGAATATAGTGATTTAAAGGGATTTAATCCAAACTTATCTCAAAATACCATATATATACATGAGAAATCTAAGCCTATCAAGCAAATACAAAGGCCAACCAATCCTAAAATTGAACATCTCATGAGAAAGGAGCTTGCAAAGTTGATTGAGTCCAAGATCATTTTTCCTATTAAGAATTCATCTTGGATGGAAAAATTTGTCCTGATAAGGAATAATAATGGGGAAATTAGGTTATGTGTTGATTATAGGGACTTAAATAGAGTTTCCTTGAAGGACCACTATACTTTTCCTTCCATGGGGAAAATTTTTCTAGTTATGGCAAGTAGTGAAAGATTTTCTCTCCTTGATGGATATTATAGGTATAATAAGATTTTGGTAAAGGAAAGTGACCAATATAAGATAGCATTTAATAATAAATTTGAAAAATATTCTTATATTAAAATGCCTTTTGGCTTGTCTAATGTTAGATCTACATTTCAACGCGTAATGGATATGGATTTTCAAGGTCTAATAAATGATATTATGTTGGTGTATCTTAATGATATCATATTTGTTATAAGGATGTAAAGGATCATTTTAATCACCTTAGGTAGATTTTTGAGAGATGTATAGATTTTTTAATCTCTCTTAACCCAAATAAATATGTGTTTATTTTCCATGAAGGCAAAATTTTAAGACACATTGTCTCAAATAAGGGCCTATCCATAGATCCTAAAAGGGTCAGTGCAATCTTGGCATTGGCTTTACCTAAACATAAGAAAGGTTTTTAAAGTTTCTTTGTCATTTATAATTTATTAAAGGATATAACCTCTATGCTAAGGAAAGATGAAGTGTTCACTTGGACAATAATAAGGAAGGAGAGTTTTGAAGATATTTAACAAGCTATTTCCAAAGCTCCAACTCTTGCAAGTCCTAATTTCTCAAAAGAATTTAAATTGTATACCTTTATAAATTATGAAGTAATTTATTCCATGCTAACTCAATCAATTGAGGAAAACTTTGAGCATCCTATTTTCTTCTTTAGTCAAGGATTGGAGGGCTATGAGGTAAGATACACCTATGTTGAGAAGCAAGTAATTTTAGTTGTTAGAAGTCTAAAGAAGTGTAGGCATATGTTATATAATAGAAATATTAACATATTGATACCTCATATTAGTGTCAATTAATTGATTTTGAGATAATATTTGAATGAAAAAAGGGTTGGTTTGATAATAAAAGTGATGAAGTATGATGTATAAATGAAAACAACCAAGCTAGTGAAAGGAAAGGGGTTATGTGAGCACCTTAATTCAGATTTGAAGGAATAAAATGAATTTGTTTTATCTCTCCATGATTAATATATGATAGTTGTATCTTCATCAATGAGGATTTAGACATAAGAAATGATCCATTTTATTTAAACTAGTGAGTGTCCACAAGGCCTAGATAGAGTTAAGAGAAGGTACTTCAGATTATAATCTATTCCCTTTGTACTTATTGATGGAGTGTTGTTTAGGAAGGAATATTTAGTTGTGATTTTTAGATGTGTTGAATTAGATTAGGTTGAAAAAATATTACTTGAGTTTCATGATGGACCAACTGGTGGTCACTTTGCTCTAAGGACTAAAACTACCAGGATTATAAGAGTTAGATATTTTTGGCCTAGTTTGTTCCAAGACACCCATGATTGGGTAAGGAAGTGTCAAAAATTTGATCTCTTTGATGGTAAATAAAATATTGTATCCTTTCCTCTTCACCCAATACAAGTAAACCAACCCTTTATGCAATGGGGTCTAGATTTCATAGGCCTAATCATCCCACCTTCAAGTACTAGCCACAAGTTAGTGTTGACTACTAAAGATGAATTTACAAGATGGTTGGAGGTTATATATCTCAAGGAAGAAAATGAAAGTTTAGTTATAGGATTCTATGAAGGCATATTGATATGGTTTGGGGCTCCAATAATAATTTTAAACAATGCATTAGCTTTCCTTAGAATGAAGATAAGTGAGTGGGATTTGAAGCATGGCATCTATCTTACTGTACTTCCTCCAACTATTATCCATAAGGGAATGGACTAGATAAGTCCAATAATAATAATATAATCAATATTATCAAGAGGACAATGGAGGAGACTCAAAGAACTTGGCATTCTGAGTTGAAGACAACTCTTTGGGCTGATAGAATCACCCCCAAAAGAATAATTGAAAACTCACCATATAAACTTGTTTATGGGAGAGAAGATTGAATACCTATTTCACTTGAGTTACTGGATTTGGATCTTACTTATCAGCTAGAGTTGATGGAAAATGAAATCTTAGAAGTTAGGTTGTGTGAGTTGATGGAGCTTAAAAAGATGAGATATCAAGTTATGCAAACTATGAGATCTCACCAAGATCAAACAAAGAGATATTTTAAAAATAAATCCATGATAAGAAGCTTCTAAGAGGGTTAAATTATTCTAAAATGGTATGAAGATAGATGAAGATGAAGCATGTCATCTATCTTGATGCTTTGTATAATGACCCTTATGTTATCACCCAATGCAAGTAACATAATTGTTTACAACTCTCAAAGTTGGATGGAGAGGAGATTTGTATCCTAGTTAATGGGATTTATCTCAAAAAATTTTACTAAGGTTCTTCTCTCTTTTTATACATATCTTTTGTTTTCCTTATTTTCCCTAAGTACTTATCATATGTGTGAGTCTTGTTTATGTCTTGCTTTGTCTTGTGTTTGTTTGGTGTGTTGTGGTTTTTTTATGTGTTTTAGGAAATTACTTACTATTTGACTTCAATAACTCATTTACTCCCTTGGTCCATGATAGGATAAGGCTACTGGTCTTTCGTATAGTAGACATACTACCCCTATGAGTCACCACTTAATTGACCAAGTTTGACTTTTAGGTCAAACTTGGACCCCTATAGGTAATAAAATGGTTTTTTAGATGTTATAATGGTATAAATATTTTTAATAGGCTATATTATAGTTTAATTGATGTTATTTAATGTATTTCTAGCCTTAGTCATGGTTTTATTAGTTTATTTGTCATTTTGGATCATTAGTGGGCTTTTAAGAATCATAAATGAAAGTGGCATGGTTCCAAAGGTTCCCAAGTGTTCTATTTTACTTTAAAATGTACAAGATATTAGTTTAACTCTCAAGGATGTTAGTTCCATCAAAATATTTCAAGTTGACTAATTGAAATCCAAGAAACTAACTGAAAAAGGGAGTAAATGGCACTTGTACGGCCCATGAGGAAGTGTTCCATGTGGGAGAAGATCATGGAAGGAATATTCACCTTATTAAAACTCATATCAATGTTTGGTTTTCTTTGTAATTTCCATTTTAAATCCAAAACTATTTTACTTATTTTTTGCATTTTTAAACCTACAAAAGTGACCTTCAAGTTTTTGCTCAGTACAGATAGCTAAGGAGGTTTTAGCACAAATTCTTTTGGGAGTTGATAGTACATTAAGATACCTTCATTTACATAGTAATAGTGGAAGTATTTATAAAATGTGCTTTATGAATCATCTTTTTTAAATTGATTTTACTTTTTTGCTAGTTGTTTCATGCACTATATGGGTTTTACACCATTTTGGTTAAATACATATGAACCAATTGATTATATTGACTCAAAATGATTTTGGATACCTTATAATATGGTATCCATTCTTATTTTCATTTTTCATAATGTTTTTATTATAAAATTAGTCCATGCTACAAGAAGGTGCCACCATGTGTAGTCTTAGTCAAAATTCTTATTTGTAGACAATTTTTTTCTTGTAGAGGTCTCATGTACCTAGGAAATGATTTTAAATAGGTTTTATATATATATATATATATAAACCTCATTCTATCTTTTTGTTTCACTATATCATGCCTTGGGTATCTTACAGCCTTACTTCTGCTCACAGTCAGTCTTTGCTCATTTTCACTTATAATCACATATATGAGCTTGTCCATCTTGTTCATGGATTTTAAATTATGGTGTATAAATTTTCCAAGCCATTAGGAGTTGAAAATGTTTCATTAAGATTATTTGAAAAGGTGCAAGTGTGTTCACAAACTCATTCACTATGCTAAAATGGTCATGAAATATCCTACCTACTTTGTTCAAGGTATTTGCAAGTGAATTTCACATTGGAAGGATGTTTTGGAACTTGTTTCAAGATTAACTTGGTGGAAATAATGAATTTTTTAATGTTTTAAATATTTTTTATTTATTTTTAGGTCATTAATCAACATGTTGTAGCTCCATTCCATGCCTTTCCTATATAACAACTAATAATCACCTATAAGGGCCATTACTGGCGTCATGCTAAGAGGTGTAAACCCTGATATGGTTCTAATATCTTAAGACTAATACAAGTGTATTGGCATGTTTTATGAGAGAATAAAAATTTAATATTCATGAATATTTTCATACTGCTCATATTCAACTCACTGTTTATGCACCAAAATGTCTACCTACATTTCATTGAGTAGGGGATTAAGATGTTTGTATGGAGAGATGGAAACAACTTGACACATCCTTAAGGTCATGGTATGATATTAAAGACATGATAGACCCATATAAATTTTCAAAAGTGGAAAAATAAGTGTGAAACCATGTTGAGGAGACAAAATACTAAGTTTAGGGAAGCTTCCCATAAAATGTCAAAATAGAGGTCCAAAGGGTTCTTGTGTACATCCCATGACATGGTTTTTAAGGGTCTAAAAGCATATAAAGAGGTGAATGTTGTGATCTATAGTATATACAAGACCTATACCAAGAATGGATGTTATAAGGTTAGTGCAAGGTGGGAATTGAAATCCTCAAAGTGTCCCTCAAAAATACTGAAAGAAAGTTATCTTATCTATAGGTTTTGAAGTATGGGTGATAATTGTAGTTCAAACTAAGCAAGTAAAGAATCTTCTTATAGTTAAAATGATCCTACAATTTTAAAAATGTGAAAATAGACATGAAGATCATCAACATGATATTAGAATGTGTTTTTTTAGTCCTCATAGATGCCTACAGGTGTCTTTCTATGGAGAAAGTAGGCACCTATAACAAGAAAGTAGTTAGTGACTCAAGTAAGGGGTTTGATGATATCTCAGCTAACCCAAAATGGATCCAAGGTGAAAACAGATAATAATTGATTATAAAAATTAAAATTGGGTCTCCAAACATCATAACCAAGCTTATTTTAAGCTCATGTTAACCTAAAATAGTCTAAAGGTAGAGTTCATAGCCAACATGTAATAAGTTATTTAGTCAAGATGCTTAGTGGTGTTTTAGGACACTAAAAGTTGAGTTTAGGTTAAAAATGTTTTGTGAAAATAGGAGGGTTCAAATTAATTATTTTCACATCATGACCAGGTCTCAAAAGGCAAAGGTAACCTAGAATGGGTGCATGTTAGACTTATTAGGCCTTCAAGGGATGTAGAGCCAATTCGGGGTCAATCTTAATTTCTAACTCTTTGTGAGATATATATTGGAGTGTAACATGATATGGAGATGTAATTATACATTTTTGAATTTTTATTATATATAGGAACCTACAAGAAAGCTACTTATAACTCAAAGAGAGTCTAAGCATGCGACAAAGGTAGAAACAAGCTAGATGGGGTGACTTCAAGTGTTCATATCTCTGCTAAAAGTTTGCATTGGAACCAAATGAGTTTTTATTGGTTATTAGGGTCCCTTAAAACCATGTTTGTTTCATTTTTTCATAGTTCTAATTTCATATCCTAATGAACAAAGCTTAAGACTAAAAATTGCCTAAATCCCTACTAAACCCTCAGTCAAGACCTAATGGAGAAAACAAGCTTGGAGAGATATCCAAATGACATAGTTTGACAATGAAAGATATTATACCTTTTAGAGGACTCACTAAATATCCCTCACATAATTTTGAGCTATACAAAATTGTATGAATAGGGGAAAACATGGTCTTTTTAGCATTTTATGTGTTTTGTAGGTGTTAAAAGAAGTCTAAAGATGTAATTAAGTATGGTATGAATATATGGACTTATAATAACTCTTCATGGTCATTTTATTCCAATTAAAAACTCATAAGTTTTCAAAATAGAGACCTCATCTCAATGACTCAAAACTGACATAGTGAACATAAGGGTGAGAAGTGTGAAAACCTCAAGTGGATGTTATTTTAAGGTTCACCTAGGAAGTATAAGGACATGGAGGGTCTTTGCAAGTGTGATTGACTCCCTCCCATTGATTTTCATGTAAAATTGATTCTAATTTTGAGGCCAAGTGTGAGGGGTGACAAAAAAGAGGAATTTTTTAGACTGCAAGTAGTGATGGATTCCATCTAAGAGTTTATAGATAAGTTGGACTCCAAAAAATGCATAAAAAGGCATGTATAAAATCCTTCCCTCTCATCCCAATCATCAGACCTATCCCTAGTTATTTGTGGGATGCTCAAACAAATCCAAATCATGAGGTAAATTTTCTAAGCCAAGACAAGGAGTTTTATGCCACTTTTCATAAGTTTCACGACTTGTATGGACATTTGGACCTCTTTAAATTACATGGTTCATTTCACATATATTTATCATGAAAGTTTGACCTATTTTATTAGCTTGACAAGTTTCCAAGTGACCTTTGGACTTATCTTGTGTTTATATTCTCCTGAAGGCTATAAATATTGACTCTTTTGGCTCTTTTTTTCAACCTTTGTTGGTTGATGGTGAAACCCTAGCCAGTTTTGTACTTGAATTTATCTTAAAGAAATAAAAGAAATGAATTTTCTTACTTACATGCTATAAAATTGAGTGTTGTTGCAATATTTTTAGTCTTCTCTAGTGGAAGATGATCTTTTCTAGACTGTTATCCTTGATTGTTCACCAAGTGTGCAAAAGAGTAATTTATACATGTCTTTTTTAGTGTGTTGCTTCAAGTGTATAAGTGTCTTATAATTGGTTCACGACTATATTCTATAAATTAATTATTCATTACCCTCATAATTATCAAGATTCCTTTTGAACCTAGCTTATAAAAGATTGATATAACAATTTGTCTTGCATTGTGAGTTTTGTGTGAAGAAGGATTTGTTTTTATCTAAGTAGAATAATTTTAGTCAGTAGGAGGGAATCAATTATTAGTGCATCACCTTTTAATTTTATTAATTTGTCTTATTAACCCTTTTCATACCAAGTTGATAAATAAGAGAGTGTTTCAAAGAGTGCATCAAGGAAACTAGCCATTTTAGAGATTCATCTCATCAAATTGTTACCCATAGAAAGAGATATGTTTCCATTGTGCCACTTGGATGAAAAGAGCTATGAATATCCTCAAAGGGTGCAAATCTAAGTGATAATAGGCCTCTTAAACCCTATCACACACCCTAGACCTCAAATCCATACTGTACCATATAGAATAAAAATAAAACCTTGAGATTTACTTTGTATATGATAAAACAAACCTGAATATAATTTTTTTAATCATTTTTCACCAGTTAAAGATTGAGATATAGGGTATTTTGGTTAGCAACCCTAGCTAGTCTAAATGTGCAGGACTATAGAGGCTGAGAGCCTTCAAAAATCATTTTCTTGAGATTTAAGATGTTTCAATGGAAACCAAGACCACTTATAGGTCTATCCTGACATAATCCATCTTTAAAATAAGTATAGAATCATTTAAAAATCAATTTAATACCTTAAAATAAGTAAAACTAGAAACTTTGTACCCTCTTTATAAGATTGTGAAGAATATGCAAGGTTTGAGATCTATTTATTGAGTTTTATGAGGTCATAAGACCTAATTATTTTTGAATTTGTAATTGGAAGGACCCAAAAAACTATTAAAATCATTTTTTCCATTATAAATCAAAAAAATAATCTATAACCAATAATTTAGGCCTGAAACATAACCATAAAATGAGAACTATGAGACATAGGGAGAGAAAAATAGGTCTAGCTTAAGATTTATGATGTATAAAGACATAATTATTTCTCATTTTTAACCTTTAAGAGATAGCACAACTATTATTATAATTATATTTCATTATCCAATCTTAAAAATTCCTCTAAAACTCCTCTTTTAATTGTCTACATTTTCATGCCAAAATCTTGAATTTGGACAACTTGCACTTTTCCTCATTTTGCCTTGAAATTTTGAATATGATAACTATTAAAAGGTTTTTGGAGACTTAAAATTACCCTAAAATGACTCAAAAAACACTCAAATGAGGTTTAAACTTTCCATAATACCATATAGCCCCTCAAAAATATTGCCTAGCTCGATGTTGACTGTCAATGGATAAACATAGGAATATGACAAAATAGTGTATAATTACACTTATTTTTTACCTAAATAATATGATATATAGATAAAAACACTCTTGATAACACACTATAACAAATTTAAGAACTTTATTATACATATAGATGCCCCAAAATTCATTTTGTCCTAAAATTAGTTAGTTGGTTGCCTGGTTTTTTATGCTTCCTGGGTTCATGACTGAGCTTATCTTATTTGACCTTGTCATAATGTCATTTAAGTGATAATAATTTATTGGTTATGTTATATAATAATTATCACATGATCTTTACCCTTTATTTATTAGTCTTATAAACCTTGTCATGAAACCATTTCTCCTTCTTTCTTGTGAACCTACACTTTGCTAACACTAGTTGTTTGTGACATGATTTGATTGTTGTATGGACTAAGTATAACATTATGGTTAGATATTTGTAGAAGGTTAAAATATGATCATGAATCTTTAAAAATTTGAAATGATCTCTAGTATTTATAAGACCTCACTTGAAGGTCAAACCTCTTTTAAAGTCTCTTTCATTGATTTGCCCACTCCATTGGCTTATGACTATGTTTGTTGGTTGTAAGTGAAGATTAGACTGAGAGAAAGGAGTGAGATCTTATATGTTGGTGCATATGACATATATTGAATATATAGGGTCTTACATTGGATCAAAGAAACATCATCCTACCATGTAATGGTCTGAAAGGCATGGAAACAAAAACAAAAAAATACTTTAAACAACCCAAAAATACCTTAACATCTCTGATTAAAGAAAATTGTAATGTTGTTTCTCCATCAAAACAAGCTCTCCATGATTGAGTTTAATGAGACTTCATTAGTATCTAATATTAAGTGGTTTTAAATCATTTATAATCCTTTAAACATTATTTTAAAACACTCTCAAACCACTTAAATTTTATTTGCATTTCAAGTCAAAGTTATGACTATTTTTGATGGAGATTTCACTCAAGACACATATCATTATCTCACGTACCATGGCTCCTATGAACATATTTTACTTAATGGATCCATATAGATTCCACTTGATTATTGATAAGGAAAGGGTTTTAATTGGTGTTATTAGAGATTTAGTTGGCTCATGAAGAAAGTAATCTCCTCTTCAAACCTCTGTTAACTCCTTTTTTGATATAGGTGAACATTTTTTTGACCTCTTTGGCAAGATGACTCTTTGAAAGGGATTTCACAAGCTTGTTGACTTGATCTTGCCGTATAGTGTTCACATGATGTTTTGGTTAAGGTGTAGAGGTCAAAATTATGCTCTTTTTGTTCACACATGATTACTACCATCCCCATGATCATAACCTATAGGTCTAACCTACTCACCTAGATATGGAGACGAAGGTACATTACTAGACCTAAAAGTGTTCCTTGGCACCTTGAGAGAGAATGACTTCTTGAACCTCATTTGAAATATCTTCAGATATTGACGTAAATTTTTTTTGGAACTTATGATGTTTAATATCATAATGACATCATTTATAAACCTTTCAAACACTAGAAACTCATCAACTACAATTGTACCTTATTGAATAGACTAGATCACCAAAACTATCTCAAACTAGACTATGTTGAAATCAGAGGTATATGGACATTATCTTGGATGAATTAGGTATTAATTTACTTAATAAATAACTTTATAACCTATTAATATGGATTCACATGCTTGATAACCTAGGTTATATTCCAAAACACCAATATGGACTATTCATAAAGACAACATAGGAAATAGGTTTTATGCCATATATGCCATAGGTACCTTATTGGATGAAGTTATATGATTAAAATAAATTAATAGGTAATATTTAACCCTAAAATAACTCCCCTAAAACCATTCTCTCTCATTTAATTCTAAAGTGAATAAATAGAAGAAAACTTGGACCCTATTTGGATGACTAGTCTATTTAGACACCCCTACATTATTAGCAAGTGTTCATAAATATGGGGAGATTAAATAGAATATTTTTTTAAAAAAAATGGAAGGAAACTATGGTACCTATCACTAACCAAAATATTCCAACCCAACTCTCCCTTTCCTGACCATACAAAGTGAAAACTTGAGGCTCTCTTAGAGTTGTCCAAGACTACCCAAAATGGTTTTCAGTTAAAATTAAGAACCAAAATCATATATATGAAATAAAAACTTGGTAAATATTTTTTATGATTTAAATTACCTTTCATTTCTTCTATAAACCTTATAAAATGCTTGGACCTCTATTAATGATAAAAAACCTATTTCATGGCTAATTTACAACCAATAGGTTTTCTTTACCTATGATAGTTATTATGATGGAATATAATTTTAGAGGCCTAAGAGAGGATATTAGTGACACCACTGATTAATATATATGATATATTATCCCATATATTAAGAAAAACCCTCAAAAACTTGTTCAGTTAAAGCTCTAAAAGGCTCCAAAATGCATCTTTTTGATCCCAAACTCCTCCCCTCCACTCCAAATGACTTTAAATATACTTTAACATTTAAAAATAGGTAAAAAATCCATAATGAGGTGTAAATAAGTCAAAATTAATTTGAGTTCCTCAAAAGTCACTTTTTCACTTAAGAATTTTTATTAGGAGCCCCTCATTTCATCTAATGCACTTTTGGGGGTCTTTTGGGAAAATTAGCTTCTGTAGACATCATTTTTGACTCATTATAATATATTATATTTTTTTAAAACCTCATTCCAAACCTTGAATTCTAAAACACCCTAGAAACTAGTTAGATCATCCACTTGCATTTTAAGACCCATTTATAGGCCTTTTCCTCAAAATCTCCAAATTCACCTTAAAACTTGCTTAAAGTGTCTTAAAATCATACAAGGGACATGAGGTAGGGTCATGAGGTTTTTTTTAATCTTTCCACCATTAGATCATCCACTTGATAAGAGATCTTCATAGTTCTTCACACAACACTAGGACCTTCTAAGATATTGCATTGCATTAACATGTCAAGGCTAGAAAGGGATTACTTATGGGGGTAAAAGGTTACTGAATGGTCTAAGAAAGTCTCCTAATCCATCTAGGTAAAAGTTTCATATTTAGGCCAATTTTGGCCAACATTTCTAGCAATATCTTAGGATTGCATGCCTACCTATGTAAAAGACTAGTTGCC
Source organism: Torreya grandis (assembly GCA_037957365.1). Taxonomy (NCBI): domain Eukaryota; kingdom Viridiplantae; phylum Streptophyta; class Pinopsida; order Cupressales; family Taxaceae; genus Torreya; species Torreya grandis. The sequence goes on along the minus strand of JARHVA010001974.1, from coordinate 2,551,826 downwards.
TTAGTCTATCCATTAGGCTTACGGGGTCACAAAATTATTTTTCAAATTGATTTTCAATTTATCACAAGGCTAAAAAACTTCTAATTAGAACTCTCAAAAAAAAAATTACAACCTCAACACAAAAAAATAATGTGCTTAAAGCACTTAGGGAATGGAAACACACAACGAAAGGGAAATGTGTAAATTCACTTAGAGGAAAATAGAACTATAAAAATTGTACAACTAAAACTCATGTATAATTTCCTCCTAGAATAAATTTGAATCTTTTAGAATCATTTAATTTTAATGAAGAAGGACAAGAGGCACCCTACTTTTGTGAGATCATGCTAGGTGGACTAAGATGCTTGATTTTTGACTCCTTTAGCTTGCTTCCTTATGGATGGAGAGGGATAAAGATGTCTCCAATGTATATAAAATCCCTTACTGGTCCAATACTTGCTTCATGTTGTTCATAATTCTTGAGAAAGTGTTTCAAAAAGACTACATTCAAGTTCTCGGGAGTAATTGTATTTTATTAATTTGGTGGCTCAAAAAGACCATATTATTTCACCATATTCTTTTAATAATTAGGACGTATCATGCTTATAATAGTATTTTCATAATTTTTTTGAAGGACATGTATCTTAACATCCTCAAACTCTTTGTTTATGGCATTAAATTACTATCATAACTCTTTAGGGTCTTTTTTGGTATGTTTATCAAATTTTATCACTTGAGCACTTGGGATGTTTCCTTCATCAACCTCACTCAAGATTTAATTTTATTTTTAACTGAAAATTAGGGTTTATTTGGCCAACCAAGGTCCAAAACATCACACTTGACTTGTTTAAGGTCTGATTTTCCTTCCTTTAGCTCCAAAATATAAAGACTATCTTCAATTGACACCTAATTTTGAAGTGGACCAACCTCTAGTACCTAGTTCTAATCATATTTTTCATATATGTATAATAGACATTCAATAGTACATTAAATTTCTCTCCCATATTTATCTTGAGGATTGTCCTCTTAAGGCTCTTCACTAGTGTCAAAGCCATGCCAAGAAGGTTGGTCCAAACCTAGTTTTTCTTACTCTGAATGAAGTGGGATACCTATCATGATATATTCATCATAGACACTTATATTTCACCTTTGTGGTTTATATATGACTACAAGATCATCTTATATCCTTAGTAAAATAGGTTCTTTTTTCAAGATGGAGATGGTGGGAGGGTGAAGAAGTTTACTTTGCTTGAAACTTAGGAGAGTAATCATCCAACTAGGGATCTTGAGTGGTATCTTCAGTGATTCTTGAGGATGGGACAAAGAATATTGGAACTCTTTTAAATAAATCTCATTAAACTATGATATGCATGAATAAATTTCCTTATGAAATAAAATTTCTTCCTTATCCAAGATTGATTCTTTGGTTACCATAACCAACACCTCCTCCTTCATCTCTATTCATTCACTAATTTTAATGAGGGAAATGTAGAGGGTATATCAAACTTGTTTTCTTCTTATTATAGAATATGCCTAGGAGTTATTGGTTTCACTATTGAGGGCATGATATGACGAAGATCATTGGCATAGGGAGAGATCCATGGTGGGATGGATTCATGATCTTGAAGGAGAGTGTGTGTAGTGGTAGGTTAGGTTAAACTAATTTTTTTTGTTTTGATATGTTATCTCTCCCACTTATATACCATTTATTTAATTGATATCACCCACTCCTTTATCTCCATGTTCTCAACATGTGGATAGTCACCTTCTTCAATGGATGCCTACACATTGCAAAACTCATGCAAGAAGATCTTTATCCATTTTATGACATGAATTGTGAATTCTTGTTCAAGTCCAACCTCCTTATTTATTTTCAAGATTTATCTCCCTTAGTCTAGTATATATTCTCTAATTATTAACAAGGATGAGCCTTGACAAGGTTGGATATGGGTTCATTTGAAACTATTAGAGGCTGAGCTTGAGGCTCCTAAAGGGGAAAGAACATATAAGAATAATTTAAATGAACATGTTGATATTCATAAGATATCAACACACTCTCAAATCTTTGTACCATGCTTCTCTACCAAACTTTGTTATCCTTCTCATAGATTACCCTTTATTCACCCTCACGAACTGACCACCTATTCTTGAAAAATTAAATAGAAATCCTTGCCTCTTATAGAGCATGAATAAGGATGACTAAAAAGTGATACAAACCCCTATAAATCTCCCTTATCAACTCAGTATAATCTGATATTCCTTGTTTGAATCCTAATAAGGATGTAATAGGATAAACATGATATTGACAAGGGGAGTTAAAGTACTGGCTTGAATGCAAAAGAGATTGATCTTGGTCATATGTAGGGGTGGGAGGGAGGCAAATTCCATGATAAGACTAATAAGTTGCTTGAGTTCCACTTGGGGGAAACACATAAATATTATCAGCCTAATACGAGTGATGATGAGGTAGAGAATAAACATGTTGATCACAAGGAGTTTGAGTATACATACAAAATTTTTGATTTTAGGCACTTAGGCTAATTGACTAGGTGATGTTCATAGTGGAGTCACCATTAATGTTCACAAACATGCCTCTGAAGGCTAATTACACTGGAGAGAAACATCAAGAACCCTTTAGTGAAGTGAAAAACATACTTTTCCCATCAAACATGCCAAAAACTATTGTAGCACATAATTGCACCTTTGTGAGAGAGTTATTCAATATTTCTCACTTTTGGCTAAAAAATGTGAACAACCCTATGATATGGGTATCCTATGATGGGGTTAAACCTTCAAAGAAGGTTAGTTCCTCTTGGTATCTCACCTAAACTATTGATTCTGATTGGAAAATGGATAGAAGGGTTGCAAGGGATGACTAAAAACATAAATAAGGTGATGCAAAAAACTTAAAGACATGCCAAATTACATAAAACTAATACTAAGGTAGTTTAAAGACAACCCTCACTCACATAATCCCATCAATTGGTCATTTTGCATTAGTATTTCCAAAACTAGGCCCACTAGATAAGAGATGAAGTATGGAGGAGTATGAAAATCACACAATACCTTCACTAATGATAAAAAATCACAAGTTTTAGACATGAAAAAATGGCATAAAACCTTCAAAAAGGCAAGAAGGATGGACAATTACCAGGGAAAGACACCCTTCCACAAAGAAATCATACAAAATTTGACTATAGCACTAGATGAAAGCAAGAGATAGGCAAAATTGATGTCTTATTACTTCAAAGGATTTTTTTATAAAATTTTGATAGGTTTTTGCCTTGTTAAATGAGAGTATCTCCTTTACAAATGGGGAGGAAATGGGAGATACATGAGAAAAAGGAAGAGAGAGGAGAAGAAATATATTATAATTCAATAAATGAAACTCAATCACCTTCCATGGAGTCTCAACAACATTATAATTAATTAATAATTTATCGTCACTCATCAAACTAACCTTCATTATTCCAAAGGGTCTTCAATCCTTCTCATTGGCCTAAAAAGGCACTAGAAGACAAAAATATTTGAGGATGATGATTTCACACTCCAATATCCTTAATGAAATTCTTAAAAGACTAAAAACATCATTTAATTCTACAAATTTATCTCCCAACCACCATACTCTCCCACTTACACTTTTACAACCCATTCTACTTAGCTTCTAGAAGGACTTGACATGATGGTTAGTGATCTTGAAACTTTATGCTTGCAACTGACCTTAAAGGTTAAGTTTGAGTGTTTGATTTTTTATGCTATATTTTTTCTATCCCCATTCAAAATTGCACCTCCAACTTGAAAAATAATCCATTAAACCTGAAAATCTCTTAGACTCCATTGATAGAGGTCTCCAAGCTTGAGCCACCTTCAACCATTTGTGCAAGAACCTACTCCCAAGGTTATTTGTCACCATGATAACGACTTATAGACCTGTAAAATAATTTAATACATCCATATAATTCCTATTAGGAATATAATGAAAATTTATACAAAATTTAAGACCTATAACAATGGTGGGAATCACCATTAATCCTACAACCATTCATAAATTATCAATAAACTTGGGTTTTTATCTTTGAGATCAATAAGGCACCCTAGAAACCCATGGGGATTTTTATAAGTGCCATATAATTTTGAATAAGGTTTCAGTATGCCTCTTTCATTAAATTATAACATTTATCTCTTTGAAGACTTGTAAAAATTGGCATTTTGGCCAATTTTGGGCCTCCTAGGCACCCACACATGGAAAATTATTCAAAATATGTTATAAATGATATTGAGAGAGTAATATACATGTTTAATGTGGTTTTTAAGTGATTATAGGTCATATCATGGACCTATGATTCCAAAAAAACAAAATTGTTAAAAAAAGGCTCCTTCGGCAATTGAGATAGGCTAACCTTCTTAATGGTTATTCATAAAATGTAAACTTATATTATATAAATTATTTACATTAATATATATATATATATATATATATATATATATATATTAATGTAAATAATTTATATAATATAAGTTTACATTTTATGAATAACCATTAAGAAGGTTATATATATATATATATATATATATATAACATATACCCCCTCAAATTTATTGAAAATATTATGTTCTCATGTAGAATGTGTGCAAAGTTATGCACATAAAAACTTTACTTGTGGGGTTTTGTATGTATTTTGGGCCTGCTTAGAGTAATAACAAATTTTCATAAATTTTAAGCCATTAACAAACCTAAATACATAATTAATTTAAATTAAATATGGGTAATAAAAACACACTAATAACATTTGGACCAACCCCCTATGTAGTGAAAGATACAAGCATATGAAGAGGGGTTCGAAATGGGTGTCTTAGACTTAAAAAGGTCAAAATTCTCCTTGAGAGTGAAAATGGATTTTTAATTATTAAAAACTTATTGAAACACATTATTAATGTCTTAAAACATCTAATCATACCTTAATAAGGTGTCATCTTACATTGATAGAGTTTGTTAGTGCCTTAATGTGATATAGGTCTTTTAAGCCTTAAGACTAGATTTTAGGCTTAAAACCAAGTTCAAAGATTGAGGAACCTATAATATGGTATTATATAATAAAAAACTTGGTTTAATATTCATTTAAATCCATTTAAAACTCCATTTTTATGCTCAAGTTTAACTTTTGTCTTCATGCTTTTTTAGGACTACCTATGGGAATGGTTGATTGCCTGCTTATTCTATCCCTCAAGGGCATGGTTTTCAATTAAATTAGAGTGTGATAAGATATAAATAGTTTTATATATACTTATTATCATATTATTAATATTATCAAACACTCTCATAACGTCCAAAACTTTCCACCAATCTGTAGACTTTAAATATATCTCTTTGCTCTAATGTTGGTTGCTACTAGACATATGGGTGAGTATCACAAAAAATTGGATAATTACCCTATTATTTATATCCAAAAAATATTTTATGAATTTATAATGTCTCATTAAAAACATATAAACCAATTTTAATACTTTTATCTTGCATATTAAGGTCTATAGATGAATTTTCCTCCAGATTAGCTTAAGATTCCTCCTTCTTGACTGTCAACAAAAAAGGGGTTAACTATGATAGAATAGTGAATATTTAAACTATTATATTGGTATAAAAAATATTATTTAAATTTATATTTACTCTTTATGAACATATCCACAAATTTACATGCTTTTATCTTTTGTATTGTATCATGTAGGTGATTTTTACCAAAACTTACCAGTAGGTTGCCTAAATTTTCATGGAGAGTGCCTCAAGTTTTATAAAAAAGTGGATATGTATCTTACTTTTAATTCTAAATATAAATTATAAGGTTATCTAATAGGTCATAAGGACCCTCTTTAACAAATTTCAGGTCTTGACTCTATGTGTAGGTGCACCAAAACTTCAAAACCCTTCAAAACTACCTTTAAACGTTGATTGTGTTTAAACTTGACTATATATTCATGTAAAAGGACTATAATTTCATGTTTTACCATTTTTATTGGGTTTAAATCATGATTTATAATATTTACTAGGCCATGGAAAACCATAGTGCAATGATAACTTCCTCTATGAGTTACCTTGCAATCTTATACAACCTAGATCAGACCATGCTTCTCAAGGAACCTTAGTATGATTGTTCTTCAATATTGTTATAAATGTTATTTGTGAGGTGTAGAGGTGTTTAGTATCTATTACACCATTATTATTTTCTTTAAATACACATCATATCAATTTAAACCTTATTTTTGTCTCCTTAGTGTATTTGCTCCTCAAGCAATGTTCTTAGGCTCCTAGACAACCCAAATCTATACATGCATGTGTACTTGCTTTGATGAGTTTGTAGTATCTCTCATTATATTGGAAAGTTTTTTAGTATGCCAATTCATCACTTGAAACATGGGTGATTTGATAAGTTTATCTCCTTAATTTTATGTATCTTTACTAGTAAACCTTTAGTGTATGAACAAATCAATGCAATTGACTCTTAACATGGCTATGTGTGAACATTGAAGGTCGATCATAGAGTGAATATTTATTGTAAGACACTTCTATTGTTTGGACCTTATTCTCATCTTCCTTCCTCTCATGAAACCTTCATGTCATCACATAACTCCTATATTAACTCTTACGATCTCATCCTTTTCATGTTTGGAGGTAGGCTTGTGCCTTCATGGATGTAGGAAAACATTTATGATGTCAATGACTATAGCTTAACTTGGAGGCCTTCTTGATGATATTTATACCTCACAACCATTATCACTTCATTAGTAACTTTCTATACTTATTGATCTACATTATTTTTAAATAATCTTAACTTTTATCTAATCTTGCATATTTGATTACATGCATGTGTACTTGCTTTGATGAGTTTTTAATATCTCTCATTATCTTGGAAAGGTTTTTAGTATGTCAATTCATCACTTGAAACATGGGTGATATGATAAGTTTATCTCCTTGATTTTATGTATCTTTACTAGTACACCTTTAGTGTATGAACAAATCAATGAAATTGACTCTTAACATGGCTATGTGTGAACATTGAAGGTTGATCATGGAGTGAATATTTATTGTAAGAAACTTCTATTTTTTGGACCTTATTCTCATCTTCCTTCCTCTCATGAAACCTTCATGTCATCACATAACTCCTCTATTAACTCTTATGATCTCATCCTTTTCATGTTTGGAGGTAGGCTTGTGCCTTCATGGATGTAGGTGAACATTTATGAGGTCAATGACTATAGCTTAACTTGGAGGCCTTCTTGATGATATTTATAGCTCACAACCATTTCACTTCATTAGTAACTTTCTATACTTATTGATCTACATTATTTTCAAATAATCTTAACTTTTATCTAAGCTTGCATATTTGATCTCACTTTCCTTAGAATGGTTGTAGGTACTTGTTGAGAAGGAAGTCTATATTTATCTTGTTGAAAAAATTTATAAATTCAAAACCAATTATTTTATTGTTTTTTTATATAGTCTTTGAATACCTACTTGTCTTGGTTTTAAGGCCTACCTTATATCTATTTTTTCCACATTTCTTCTTATTTAACCACACCAAAAACTTTATTTTATAACTAGGACCTTATTTGACCACCCTCTATCTCCATTCAACCTTCCATAAATTTTAAATCTTTTAATCCAATCTTAAAAAGGCACTTCCTTTGTTAGCATGCTTCAAAATAGGCCTCTTAAGCCCTATCACACACCCTAGACCTAAAATCCATACTGTACCATACATAATAAAAATAAAACATTATGATTCAATTTTTATATGATAAAATAGACTTGATTACAATTTTTTATGATTTTAAACAACTTTAAACTTGAGATATATGGGTTTTTGGTTAGAAATCATAGTTAGGCTAAATGTGCACTATTGTAGAGGCTGAGAGACTTAAAAAATACTTTTCTTGAGATTTAAGATGTTTCAATGGAAATCGAGACAACATATAGGTATTTATTAACCCCATCCATCATTCTAATCAAGTTATAATCATTGAATAATCCATTTAATTCTTTGAACAGAGAAAAACTCAAAACTTTGAGCCCTCTTTACAAGATTATTTAAGAATATGTAAGGTTTAAGATCCATTTATTGAGTTTTTTGAGGTAAAAATACCTAATTATTTTTTAATTTGGACCTTAAGGGAACCTTAAAACTATTCCAATCATTATTTTCCCATTCTCAATCAAGATAAAACATCAAGAGTCAACAATTTAGACTTGATACACACTCAAAAAATGAGAACTGTGAGACACAAGGAGAGAGAAATAAGTTTACATTGAGATTTAATATATCTAAAGACATAATTAATTTTTAATTGTAACATATAATATCTAACACAACTATTAAAATAATTATATTTCATCATCTAACCCTTTAAATGCCTCAAAAACTCCTTTTCCAACTCTCTACATTTACATGCCAAAATCCTGAATTTAGCCAACTTGCAATTTTCTTCATTTTTCAATCAAAATTTTAATATGATAACAATAAACATGTTTTTATATAATTAAAATCACTCTTAAATTCCTCAAAAACACTCACATGAGGTTAAAAACATTTGTCATACATTATATCCCCTCGAAAAGATTATCTAGCCCCATGTTGACTATCAATAAACAAACATAGGACTATGAGAAAACAATGGATAATTACACTAATTGTTTGACAAAAACAATATTATATACATACATACATACATAAATACATATATATATATATATATATATATATATATATATATATATATATATATATATATATAATGACTCATTATCACTAAATTTACCAAATTTTGGAACTTGAATATACATTCCCAAAAATTCATTTTTCCCTAAAACTAGTTAATTGGCTACCTAGTTTTTTATGCTTCTTGGGTTCATGACTGAGCTTGTCTTATTTCACCTTTTCATAATGGAAAAAGAGTGATAAAAATGTATTTTTCATTTTATATAAGCCTTATCACATGATCCATACCATTTATTAGACAATTATCAATTTTATATAACTTGTCATCACATCATTTCTCCTTCTTGCTTGCTAACCTGTACTCTGCCAATACTGGTTATAAGTGACATGATTTGATTGTTGTATAGACTGAGCAAAAAAAATTTATTGGATATTTGGATAAGGTTACAATATGGTCATGAATATTTAAATTTTTTTAATGGTCTATAATATTTCCAAGACCTCACTTTAAGTTCAAACTTCTTTGTATGTCTTTTTCTTAGCTCTACGCACTCCATTGGCTTATGACTATATATATTAGTTGTAAGTGGAGATTGGACTGAGAGAGAGAGGAGTGAAATCCTCTATGTAGGTGTATATGAAATTTATTTAATCTATAGGTTATTACATTGGATCATAGAAACATTATCCTTCCATGTAAAGGTATGAAAGGCATGGAAACAAAAACAACAAGTTACCTTAAATAATCCAAAAATACCTTAACATCTCTGAATAAGGAAAATTGTGTTTCTCCATGAAAACAAGCTCTCCATGATTTATCTCAATAACAATTCATTTGTATCTCAAATTACATTGTTTGAAATCATTTATAATCCTTTAAACCTTATTTGAAAATAATATCAAAACATTTAAATCTTCTTTGCATTCCAAGTTAATGTTATGTTTACTGTAGGTGGAGATTTAACTCAAGACACATATCATTATCTTAGCTACCAAGACTTCTATGAGCATATTTTAATTTATGGATATATATAGAACCCACTTGATACTTGAGAAGAAAAATGTTTGAATTGGTGTTCTTATAACTTTAGTTGGCTTATGAAACAAATCATCTCCTCTTTGGACCTATGTTAACTCCTTGTTTATTTTAGGTGAACATTTCTATTGACATCTTTGGCTAGATGACTCCTTGAAAGGGATTTCACAAGATTATTGACTTAATCTTTACACATAGTGTTCACCTAATGCTTTGGGTAAGGTGTATAGGTTAAACTTAATCTTTTTTTATTCACACATGATTATTACCATCCCCATGATCATAACCTACAAGTTTGACCTGCTCACCAAGATATGGAGATGAAAGTACATTATTAGGCCTCAAAGTGTTCCTTGCCACCTTGAGAGAGAATGAATTATTGAACCTCATTTTAACTTAATTCCAAGATTTAATTATACTTATTTTGGCACTTATTCTTGTTAAGATCATGATGACATCATTTATAAATAATTCAAACACTAAACAATCATCAACTACAACTGTACCTTATTGAAGAGACTGGATCACCAAAATCATCTCAAAGGATACTATGCTCAAATAGGAGGAATATGGACCTTATCTTGGATAAATTAGGTATTAATTAACTTAATAAATGACTTGAGAACCTATGAAGATGAATTCACCTGCTTGATAACCCAAGTTCTATTTTGAAACACCAATATGGACTATTCACAAGGACAACATAAGAAATGGGTTTTCTACCATAAGTACCTTCCTATAAATATTTATCTAAGTAAACCAATTTGAGTACATATTTTACCCTTCAATAACTACACTAAAACCATTCTTCCTCATTTAATTCTGAAGTGAAGAAATAAAAGAAAACTTGGGTCATGTCTATATGAGTAGGTCATCTAGACACCCCTAAATTATTAGTAATTGTTCATAAAGATGGGGATATGAACCAGACCAAAAATTCCAAAAAGTATAATTAAACTATGATCCCTATCATTGGCCAAAATATTTTAACCCAAATCTCTCTCTCCTAACCATACTAAGTGAAAACTTGAGTCTCTCCTGGAGATGTATAAAACTACCCAAAATGATTTTTCCTTAGCATGAAGAACCAAAAGCCTATCTATGAAATAAAATTCTTGAAAAGTATTTTTATGATGTAAATTACATTTCATTCCTTCTATAAACCTTATTAAAGGCTTGGACCTCCATTAATGGTAGAAGACCTATTTCATGCCTATTTTGCAACCAATATGTTTTCTTTACCTTTGTTGGTTATTGTAATAGAATATAATTTAAAAGGCCTAAGATAGGATATTAGGGACACCATGTATTATTTAAAATCATATTTGAGCCCCTGCATTAATAAAATCCCTCAAAAACCTATTCAGCCAAGGCTATAAAAGGCTCCAAAATGCATATTTTTGCTCCCAAACTCTTGCCCACCACTCCAAATGACTTGAAATGGACTTAAACATGTAAAAATAGGAAAAAAACCCATAAGTAGGTGTAAGGAAGTCAAAACCAATTTGAATTCCTCAAAATTCACTATTTTACTTAGTAATTTCTATTTACATGCCCCTCAAGTCATCTAATGCACTTTTGGGGGTCTTTTGGGAAAATTAGATTCTATATACATCATTTTGACTTGTTATAAAATTTTATACTTTATTAAAACCTCATTCCTTAACCTGAATGCTCAAACACTAGATCCTCCACTTGTAGTTGAAGACTTGTTTCTAGGTCTTTTCTTCAAAATCTCCAAATTCACCTTAAAACTTGTTTAAAGTGATTCAAAATATTGCAAGGGACATGAGGTAGGGTCATGAGGTTTGTTTTTTATTTCTGCCATTGGGTCATCCTATTGATAATAACTCTACATAGCTCTTCATACCACACAAGGACCTTTTAGGATACTACACTACATTATCAAGTTAGGACTAGAAAGAGACTAGTCATGGGGGGTAAAAGGTTACTAAATGGTCTAGGAGAGTGTTCTGGTCCATCTAGGAAAAATTTTTGTATGTAGGCAAATTTTGGCCAAGAGGTGCAATCCCTATGGGGTAGAGTGTCTAATGCATATGCTCTCCTCACATTCCTAGCTTCCCTGAAATGCCTCCTAAAAGTATATTGTATTTTCCAATAGTGATATGGGATCTATGGAAAGTACATTTATTTTTCTTTGTTATATCCTCATATATTACATTCCATATCTAGAATCCAATTTCTTGTTAAGACACCTTTTTGGAATGAACTTGGGAAGTTGAATAGGGTCCACCCTATGAAAAACAACCATGATGATGGTATAATCAGGGGAGAACTAGTGGTCTCCCACATTGGGAAGTGTTTAGGTAATGTTGGGTGAAATTATAACTAGAGGTTGGCCATTAATGTCCATCCAAACTTGAAGGTATAGGTCCTCTACTATTTTTTCAATATTCCTAACATATTCATATATGTGGATGAAAGAATAAAAGTCAAATATTTTAGTCTTGATAACATCATGATTACAACTCAATGAAATCCCATTATAAATATATATGGTTTTCATGATTACTTCTAGTAGGTATGACATTAAATAAGAATTCCCTCCTTGGGGCCTCTTGTCTTGTGCATATTTATTTCATGTGAGAAGTAACTAATGACTTCCCCTAATACATAGGTGTTTTCTAAAGTAATAAGCAACTTTAACAAGGGTACCCATTCTAGATACACAAAGTGGATGCATGGGTGGCTAAAGAGTCAGTTCAACAAATTCATGCCTGTGTGAATCCCCATCCTAAATCAGGTGATATGGATGGGATTCTTAATATGCTATTTTATAGTGAATGTCTTGCATGGGAGAAGCCACTTACCTACTGATCACTCCACATTTTTACTTTTCTTCTAAGTGACTATGTTTGTAAGTCAAATGTAACATTTGGGATAGGGAGACTTAAATACCTCATGAATGCTTCTATAGATATGTATGACACAACTATGTTTTTTTTGACATAATGTAGGTAACCACCATCTATAATTATACCTTTGAAGAATAGGCCTCATAATAAATATATACATGGCATGACTTCTAATTTAGAAACTGGGTAGTGAAAGGCCCATCACTTGAATGGTAATATGTATAATATATGTTTCTTCTCCTTATCTAAGATTCCATCTTCCAATGTAAATAAATAAACATTCTCTATGACCTCCCATAAAGTCAAGTAACTGGCATAGAGGCCATATAACATAGTTAAATCATAAGTTATGTCTAAGTATTTAACATAGTCCTTGATGGAAAACCTAGAGGGTGTTATGGTCCCTTATATGACATAGATAATGAGGCCATGGATATTTTATAGATGTTGGCACAATTCAATATTTTGAAAATGGTAGTGTTAAATTGAATTATGCAAGTTTCAAGTTGTTCTAGGTCATATCTATGGATTTGAAGATTATAAAAGGCTAAGTTTTTTTTATATCTTAAAAATTTAATGAGATGAAATTTATTAGGGACTCAATGCTATAGATTAATTCACTAATTCTAGTTCATGTGACATTAATCACCAACAACTATGAGCTCATCACCTTAATTCAATTCAAACTTGACCACCCAGTCCTAGTATACATACCACATAGGATGTTTTCTCATTTGGAGTGTCATAGTGTTGCCTTTTCCTTATGACATTTATCACTATATGTTTTAGTCAGTGGAGTCAAACTTTACCTTCAAGCCTAATATATATTGAAAATAAAAATTATCTTAGGAGAAATTCATTCCAAAATAATTTGTCCAAAAACCATCAAAGGAATAGTTCCTAAAGACTAAGTACTCTGCAGAGAGATTGTCATTTAGGAGGAAGTTATTTGTTTTAATATTTTTGGGAAACTAGGTTCTAGTTCTTAAAAATTAAAGGGTCTAGATTAAGGGCAAAATCCAATCAAATATAGTATAAATATATGCTTTGATAAATTTAATCAAATTAATTTCATATAGAAATAAATAAAATTATCTAGAAAAATAGGTTTAAACAAATAATTTAGGGATTGAAAACTACTGCACGGGACTGAGAAGATGTCAATAATTTGGATCTAGATTTCATTTGGTGAAAGGATAAGAGTGTTGAAATAGGAGACCCTAGGGTCTGGTGCTATAGTCCTTACCTACCACTATTGTCCCAGAGACCTATGTTTTTTGGGTTTTATCTACTATCCTTATGTGAGCTTGTATATGAAAAATCGGATGTTGAATCTTGACATAGCTCACTATAGAACCATTTCAATATTAAAATCCTAGGTCTACCTACATAGGAAATAACAAACACATAAAATTCATAAGGGGGATAACTAGGTTATGGGAAGTATGATCACGTGATCTAAAACCCATGTTGTCTTGATCACTACCTACATTGACCCTTAAGCTAGGGTCTCAGATCAAATGTAGTTCTCCTTTAGAAAACATGTATAATCAACATGCATGATAGATGCAAGAATGAAATTTTACTTAGGCCTTTCCTTGATCAAGCATGCAAGTCTATGTGTGATGAAAAAAGTTGAGTTATACTATTGACTAATTTTAATTATGTATTGTGCCAAAGTAGTAAATGCTAGATATAAAATGCCTTGTGAAGTCCTTTATATAGGAGACTCTTTATTTTGAATTTGGGAGACTTATTATTATTTTGATAACATTATAAAGATATAAAAATCTTATGGATGAAGCTAAGAAGGGTTTAGGACTCATTAAGTGAGGCAAACTAACTATTGAAACTCAAAATGCCATTAGACAAGAGCACTGTAAATGGACACCCTAGGGTCCAATATTATAGTCTAATTCTAATGCTCCTATCCTATAGGCTCAGGACCTAGGGGCATGGAATTAGCATAAAAAAATTGGCTTGGTTGATGTGGAATGACCATTTGAAAAGCTTGGGATGACTAGGAATAAGTAAAAAGGTGTCTAGAGCATGAAACAAGACTAGGATGAGTAAAATAAAATATAGCTAATGTGAACAAGGCTCATATTCTCCAGTTAGAGTCTCCTACGAAAGGAATATAAAAAGACATGATATGTGTGGTTTATTGACCAATTTAGGGTGTATACATTTACCTCATTTTATTCTAGTGATGTAATGAAATGGAGCACTAGAGTAAAATAAAGAAGAAAATAATGCATACCTAGACCTACCTACATGGAGATAAAAGTACTATAAAGGGTCCAACTCACTTCCTAGCCAGGGAAGTGGATGGAAAGCTAAATAGTTCCTAGATAATGAAAGAAACCCTTAAGTGGATGCCCCATATACTAAATTTGAAAGTGGAATCCATGTAACATAGAGAAGGAGGGCAATGCTTGCCCCTTGTGTTGAATCTAGCTGAAAATGAGGAATTCTTGGAGGCCCAAAATAAATGTCTATCCTCTATCCCACATAAACTCATATAATATAGAATGTGTGTATAGAATTGGTATGTTGTGAGGAAAAAAATATGCCATGTCCCCACTCTGAATATCAGATTTAGAACTAAGAAATTCTTAGAGGCCCAAAACCAATGTCTAGCCTCTATCTTCCACAAATTCATGTAGTCAGGGTCTAGGTAATATAATAGACCAACCACTATAGATGGCTATGTGGTCCAACCTAGTGACAACCTAGTTACAACTAGGTGTAATTTGAAACTTTGGTTAATGTGTAAGAAGATAAGGGCAAGTCTTGTCATTACATCTATATAATCATGGATGATGAAGAACATGAACATATATTCCATGCCCCCAAATCTAGTATGTGAGTGATGTGAATGTATAATCTAGTAATGTGTATAACCACATGTGATATGACTTAGTGTACCATGCCCCATGTGCAAAACTAGAGATCAAAGAATTGTTCTCTACACTATGCTTATAATCTACTATTTGGTCATGTAACTATGTCATGTTGTATGAAGCTAGATCTATGAGATGTGTAGTAATGTACATGCTTACAAATCTGGTATTTGCATCTAAATATGTATCGAAGTCAATATGAGTCAATATAATCTGAACCACTATATCTGAATAGCCTATGTATTTATAAGCTAAAATCATTATGGATCCATATGATCTGAACCATTGTATCTGAATAGTCTTTGTATCTATAAACTGAGGTATATCCCTTGAATGTCTTGAGTAATATTGAGTGACCCATGTAATCTGAATCACTATATATTTCAATCAATCTGAGCTGAATTTGATAATCTAAATACTGGAGGTGTAAGAACCATGGTTTATCCACTTATGAGAGTAGATGGATATGTTGAGTAAGTGTAAGAATAGGAATAGTAGGAATGATGCCCAACTTTTGGGGAGAGGGATGAAATTTATGATAAAGAAGGTCAAGCCAAAAGTGATGACTAGTAGTGTAATGATAGAAATAAGGTTTTTATAGTTTGAACTGATTAAGAAGTTGGTTAATTGATTAGACTGAGTTATTGAAAGTTGAATAGTTTTGATTGGTGATAACCAAAGTGTGTGTCTGAGTATAATAGGAATATATAGATGTTCATGGCATAATAGGAAAATGAAGTAGTAAAAGAGTGAATCTGGTGTGATTTCAAAGTTATAGTTGTAAAATTTTCATTGAAATAAATGGTTTGAAAAATAGAGTTACAAGGTTCAACTTATAAGCAAAATGGTATTTTGCTTTGATTGAGAAAGCTGGGTAATATAGGAGGTTATATTGATTCTCAATTCATTTGTGTATTGACTAGGTTGAGATTTTCAGCTCTAGAGTGAGAGATATGCCAAGGAGATGAGAACCTATAGTTTGAGTAGTTGGCAGCCCAGATTGAAGCTAGTGGTGATGTTAGGCTAGTGAGTAAGCTTAATACTTGATTTTTGTCTATTTTAAAGCCTATTTTAGTGATTTTTGAGCTATTTAAAGTAGTCTAGGACAATTTTCACTAGTTTTAGCACTCCTATCTAGGATTCATCTCTCTTGTCTAGGTTTTAATGTTGTTGTCTAGGTTGTAGGGATCATATCCAACATTATTCTCCTATACCTAACATTACGATCTTGGAGGCTTGATTTTTTGAGATATTACTTGGTTAGTTACTATTGATTTTGCTTAGCTAGTAGACTGATATATATGTTATTTTTGGTGTTTTTAGGGTGAGTTATAAATGAGAGAGTTCCATAAGGGCTAGGTTATGGAGACATTATAGTTTTTACCATTATCTACTGATGAGAGAATTGACATGGATAGGGTAAGGTTGTGTCATGTGCGTGACCTAGACATAGTGAAATGGAATAGGTATCTAATTACTACCTTATGTAAGAGGTGGAATTTGGATACATGTACTTCTTAGATTCTTATAGGGGAGATTACTATGACTCTAGAGGATGTGTATCACATTTTACATTTACCAATTAGTGGATGGTGGGTGACATTATAGGATGACATGGGTGATATATAGAGGATTACAAAGCAAGTTAGTCAAGCATTAGTCCATAAACAATGAAACATGCATAAAGAACTAACTTACAAAGCTTATCTATTCTTATGGGAATTACAAAGGATAACAAGAAATAAATGAAAGAAAGCAACACCATATTACCTTCCCAAATGGATTTACCATGCCCATGAGGCTCAAAAACATGTTTCACCTTAATCAAGCATCCTTATATTTGTTAACAATGGTGGTAAGCTCCTCCAGTGCCTCAAGAACACTCCATAAAACCTAGGCTCTTGAAGTGGAATCACTAAACTAGCCTGTTAATGAAGCTTTTTAGAGACAGTTTAGCATTATAACTTTTCAATTTTCAATATTTGAAGATATTTGAGCATAATAACCATACACCAAAAAATAGCTTAGAAATGATGTCCATGGCCTCTCTATTTATATATTTTTGAGATTAGTCAGGATCAACCTCAACCATCCATCTCAAGATTGAGATGTGTGGTTGAGGATAATTCTAATATTTAGAATTAAATCCATAATGATCCTCAAGATGACCTTGGAAGAAGGGGCATTGAAGAGGCATAAGAGGCATTAACTAGGCATGGGTGACCCATAATCCTAATATTTTATGTACTTAAAGCTTGATGGATGCCACCCCATAGATGATGTCACTATGTGATGCATATAATAAGAATCATTTTTCAAAAATAAATATTCAACTACTCTCATGGAAAATCCACTTAAGCCCTTCATTTGGATTAATTAGCCTTAAGCAAGGTTAATCAACATTTGTGAAATTATTTAAAAATTGACCCTCAACTAATCAAAATGGTCAGAAAGTCATATTACTAGGTCATAATTTGACTTGAGAAGAATTAGAAGGTGATGCTAGATGTATTAGAACTGTATTCCCATTTATGATGCTGTCAATAGTAAATAACAAAGGTAGATGATGTGTAATAATAAATTTATAAGAAAAGAGTGATCTAGAGCACTAAATGGTGAAATGGTCATTTTGACTCAAAATTATCTAATTAAAGTTAGTTGGCCCATAAAATGCATTACCCTATTTAGGCATAATTTGACCAAAAATGGTATTTATAAATGACAAGTTTGAACCATTTAGGATGTTTTATGGATTTTGATCTAAAATGTGAATTTGAGTGCAATTTGAGTAAGATTGACAATTTCAACACAAATGGTGTTAGGAATTAGATGTCTATAGTTTTTGATGCTATCAGTCATGCATACTTGTATTTTATTTGTGTACCTTCAGGTATATATTGAAGAGGTAGTGATAATGATATGCTACTATTAGTTATTATATAGTCTAGTGTTCCATGCCTGTAGAAGTGGGTGGCCATTTTTTTGGCCTCATTTGTTGTTATGGATGGGAATGGAGTGTTGATTGTGTATAGGATGAATATGATTGTGTGTAGCATAGAGTTATATAGCATTGTGTTCTCATGGGGTAGGACTATGCTTGCCCACCTATACAGGGATATTTATAGGTTTACATAGAAGGCTTTTAGTGGTGGTTTGAGTGCAACTACTTTATTGCATTACTGGGCTTATGAGCACATAAAAATTGTGCATGATCTATGGGATAAGAGGGAAGAAGTGCCTCAGTGGCCATTTTATTTATTTCACCAAAGAGAATGTGAAAAGTAATATTAAGCAAATAAATGCAATAATAACTACTAACATAGATATTTTGAAAAGATTTTTGACACTAAACAATTTACAAAAATTTCAAAATATTTTTCTAAAAATTGTAAGAAAGGAAGGCTTGAGGTTTTAGAACCTAGTTTAGGAATCTAGGATTTTGGATTGGGGTTTTAAATTTTTTGAAAATTATTGATATAATTTAAATTCTAAAATAGATTTAAATAAGATAAATGCACATAAAATTTATAAAAAAATTAGAACTTTGAAATTTATTTTTTGCATAAAATAACTACTAATATTGAGATTTTGAAAACATTTTTGAGACTACAAATAATTTATAAAAATTTCAAAAAAAAATTCTAAAAATTGTAAGGGAGGGAAGCTTGGTGTTTAAGGACCTAGTTTGGAAATCTAATGTTTTGGGTTATGGTTTTAGAATTTTTTAAAATTATTTCAATAATTTAAAATTCAAAAAAATATTTGAATAAATTTAATGCAAATAAAATTATACAAAAATCATATTTTTATAGTTAAATTTTTGCACAAAAATATGAAGGGAAAACCCTAAATGTACCTAGGGTTTTAGATTTATTCTAAGTAAGTCGGGTTCAGTAAATGTTTTAATATTTTTGGGAAAATAGGGTATAGTTCCTACACAATAAAGGGTTTGGAGTAAGGGTAAATTATAATCAAATATAGTTAAAATATAGTCCATTGGATAGGAGTGATAGAAATGGACACCATAGGGTCCAATGCTATATTCCAATTTTGTTTCTCCTATCCTACATGATCTAGACCTAGGGGAATATAATTAACATAGGAAATATGACCTAGATGAGGTGGAATGATCATTTAAAAATATCAAGATGACTAGGAATAAGTAAAAAGGTCTTTAGAGCATGAAATGAGACTAGGATGAGTAAAACAAAAGACATATCTAATGTGAACAAGGCTCATATTCTCCAGTCAGAGTATCTTATGAAAGGACTATAAAAAGACATGATATGTTTGGTTTTTTGACCAATTTAGGGTGTATAAATTAATGCATATAATGTTACCAAAGATTAACCTTCTAAATGAAATATTCCAAAGATAAATTTTCCAAATTAAAACTTTTTAATACCAAAGTTCTCAAATGTAAACCTTCCAAATGGATTTGTTGAAATAAAGTTTTCGACTGAAATAAAGTTCTAGAAGATAAATTTCCTAAAAGAAAAGTTCTCAAAAGAAAAGTTCCTAAAGGAAAAGTTTTCAAAGACCAAAATTTATGAAGACCATATCCAAATAACTAGAACCTTCCAAAGATTAAAGTTTTTGAATGAAAGTTTCCAAAAATAAAATCATTGATCATAAAAGATTATCCTAAGATAAGTCCCCAAAAAAAAGTTTGTGAACTAATAGTTTTCAAAGATAAGAAGTATATAAACAAAAGTCTTATGAATGAAAATAATCTAAATAAACCAATCTTAATACCTATTATACATAATAATTATTCCCAAATTTCCATTAATAGATTAGTTTGAATAAGTCCTTTTAGATGAAAATTAGATTCATGATAATAAAAATGTGATTTAAAGTCTAAAATACCAAGCTCCTTCAGATAATAAGACTCATACACACTAAAATAATATATACATCCTATTAAAACAAAAGGGGTCCCCACTTTTTCAAATAAAAAATACCAAAGTGGGGTGTGTTAAATACAACAAATGTTTACTCACAAGGGTGAATACTCCCAAGTTTTCAAAAACCCAGAATCCATGGTTTTGTAATCCCAATATCAACCATAAACCTTACTAAAAGAAATGATTAAATCAGAAATGAAATGAAATTCTTAATAATTTCATACAAAATACTAACTTCATTTATACCTTGGATGTGTGTGGAAAACTAATGTACTTTATATCTTATCTAAGGGTTTTAGGTAAAGAAATGGGGTGAGCTATAGGTTTCATTATGATTGGGTGTTAGGTGCATAAATATTTGGGAGCTCAAGAATCACTCTACTCCCAATCAAACATCCATATCCCCAACATAGTTACCTTTGATCACCTCTTATCTCTTTTTTCATATTTTCCATGATGCATGATATATTGATCTTATTTCATCATGTAGGATTATAATACTCTTTGATCTTATTTTATAATTTTGGATTATTACTTTTATTTTATTTTATTTATTTTTATTTTTGCTATCTGAATGAAAGAAGGAAGAAGGTGACCACCATGAGATGGTTTAATAAAGTTTTGGTTAATCAAAATCTCCATGTCAATGGTCATTAACTTAAATAAGTATTAGTATATTATGTGAATTTGACCTAAGAGGATAAAGAGATATTTCCTAATTTACATAAAACTATGGGAGGAACATTCATGTACCTGATGGAAGCATTAGCTCTAGGACATAGTCATGTATAAATATCTCATTACTTTCCTAGATTAAGAATTCTAAATTATAGTACGCAACACCCATTAATTTGAGTTGGTTTAAAAATACCCCTAACTATCATTTAATTATATCAATATTGATCAATTCAAACTATGATGAAATCAAAAGAACACTACCCTAAAAAGTAGGAAAACTACTAATCTAAACACACTCAACAAAGCAAAGAAAACTACCAAAAGCAAAAAAAAGCTAATCAAGAAAACATGAACTAATCTAATAAAATAAAATGATTTAAAACATTAAGCTATCTAATAAGGTGAATCTAACATATACCCACCTCTTCCATAACATCTATCATTACTCAGAGACCTCTTAAGATGAGTAACCATGAAGTAATGCCTCAAAAATATCCATTAACTAGATATGCCAAATCATTACCTTGAATATATTCAAAATGGAATGAATTATTACCTAAGATCTCAAATATTTTATATGGTCCTATCCATAGTGGTGTAAAATTCTCATGCATTCCTTTTTTCTCATGGTCTTTATCCATAGCAGTACCAATTTATAAATTTTGAATGCTTTGAATTTTGCTTTCTTATCAAACCATCTCTTGACCACATCTAGATTCTCATTGAAGTTTTACAATTATTTAATCCTAAATTATTCCATTTTGATGACATTCATCAATCTATAATCTATTTTACCATTGGGCTCCTTGTATTCTTGTATAAATCATTATGTTAGTAGCTTCAACAAGATTAAGAACACTAAATGTTTCACATAAACTAATATATATGAAAAGGATTTAAAGGCCTATTTATACCTAATAAAATTTTCCTAGAGTGAATATTTTAGTAATATATGCCACTCCTTAGGATTATCTATGGTTAAATTCTTGATATTGTCTATGAGGTTTTTGTTGGTTGACTCAGCGAATCCATTCCCTTATATGTAGTGATTAGAGGATGATCTGATTGTAATCTTATTATTATGGGTTGATTCAGTAAAGTAAATATATTAAAATGTTGTCCCATTTTCACAAATAAAAGAAATAGTCATACCAAACCTTATTGTGATATGTTATTTAATAAAATTGATCACATCTTGGGCTCTTGATTTCTTGGTGGTTACTACCTTAGTCCATCTAGTGAAATAATTTGTATCAACAAGCATAAATTTGTGTTCAAATGAGGAGTTAAGGTTTACAACACTAATGAAATTCAATCCCCATTGAGTGAATGACCTATCTTTAATCACAATATGTAGTGGCATTATTTCATGTACCCTTTTTTTATAAGACTTGGCATTCATGGCACATCCTCACATGGAAGTGAGCCTTAAAGATAATCAACAAATAATAAACCATTATGAGTATTTATTAGATATATTATTTCTATATGGATGGTTATCACTAATATTTTTATACATATTTTCCAAGATATCCTAAACTTCTTCACATGACACACATCTTAAATAGATGCCTTCATAGTTCTTCATGTAGAGGATTCCTTTATTAATTATATAATGTGTAGTTTCAAGTCTTAAGGATATCTTTTTCTCTCTCTCAATTTCCTAAGGGCATGGTACAGTTAGTAATAATTGAATAATACCTAAGTACCAATATTATTGAGAAACATGTGTTTGGTAGATCTCTTTTATGGTGATGCACAGGTCTAGTTTAGTCATCAACTGAATAATTGCCTATCCTTTAATGATCATAGTAGGTTTAATTTCAATATAAAACTCATAAAATTTTTCCATTAATTTAAATTTGCTCTCTGCTAATTCATTCTATTCCAGCATAGCTTGATAATAAGATCTAGTACTATAGTGATGGTCTTGTTATAGAGGATTTAATGCCTAAACTTGTTAATCAATTTGATGAGAATGAATATTTGCTTGTCAATCAGGGAGTATTTGATCTTTACATATTTCAAGTTAGTTCTCATGAACATGATAGGATGCTCACTTTCTTTCCTTTTCTATGTAAGTACAACAATAATAGTATGATCTAAGGTGAAATAGTATAGGAAAAAGTCAATTAAAATTTGGGATTACTAGCATTATGGATTATGAAATAGCCTTCTTTATTTATTATAAAGACTTCTTAGCTGTAAATTTCCACTCATTTTGGCATTATGCTTGAGCATTAAATTTAGGAGCCTGACAATCTCTTAAAATCTTGATATAAATTTCCTTATGAATTTTTTTCCTAAATAAGGACTTGAAATTCTTTTTGATATTCAGGAGCATTATTTTAGAAATCTCTCAAATCTTGTCTAGGTCAATGGTGATCCCATATTTTTTAATAATGTGGCCCAAAATTTTATCTTTAGTAATGTAAAATATACTCTTCTTGGGTTTAAGTAATGCACCAAAATTCTTTCATCTTTAAAAAATGGACTAAAGGTTATCAATATGATCAACTATATTTTTAGATAAAATAGTAAGATCATCCATGTATATGATTATGCACTTTCCTATCAATCCATGGAATGCATGGTCCATTTCTATTTTAAAAGTATCTCCAACATTGATCATCCCAAATGGCATTATCTTGTATACGTATGTTCCCCATTTTGTATTAAAAGTCATTTTCATTTTGTCATTTGATTCGACTAGTACTTAATTATAGCCTAAAAATCCATCTAAGAAAGACATCATTTTAGACCCACTCATAGTTTGTATTACCTAATATAAGGAGGGTAAAGGATAATTATCTTTCTTATAAGCCTTACTTATATTCCTCAATTCAACATAGTCTAATTTTACCTCTCTTTTTCTTGACCAAAACTATATTGGCCACCCAAGTTGAATGCCTGATAGGAAATACTATCATAGCACTTATCATATTCTCTAAATCCTTATGGATTAATGGTTTCAAGATAAGATTAACCAAAATTTTCCTTTGCCTAAATTATTTATGATTAGGATTGAGTGGAATCATATGGGTGATGAATTTATGATTTAATATCCTTAAATCATCATAGGTCCATATAATTACATCTTTATACCTGATAATAAGTTCCTTAACCTTTGTCCTTTAATTTGGTGTGTGGCTTGAGAAAATATTAATTGTGTGTTCCCTTCATCACCAACATTTTTTGAGTTGAATTTGGATTCATTAACCTTAAAATGACTCCATAATTATGTTAGAGGATCCATATCAGAAGTCCTTTCCAAGGTGACCATCCCCAATTGGAGACAATTATCCTTTAGTTGGATAACACCATCTTCATCCAATTCTTCATGGAACCTATGGCTTCTTTCCTCATCATCAATTATCTAATATTTAATCTATCCTAAATTTTTCAAAAGATAAACAATATGTTGATCATTGTCAAACACTTAAAAAATTTCAACATTATTTAGTACTGAAGGATACGGTACCAATTCAATGGAGAACATCTACACTTTTGACTTCTATAAGGGCATCAAATTTTATACTAAAGTAGCTAATGAATCATCAACTTGGTTTTGTTTTCTTTCGATAACTAATATGTTTTAAGCTTCAAATGATTCAATCAGATCGTAAGCTCTATACTTGTATTTCTTTAAATATGAAAATTTATATTGATATTTATTTCTAACCTAGTTAGTCATAAGTTCAAAGTCTCCATATACCAACAACATTTTAACATTATTCTTGAAGGAAAACTATAAACCTATAATTGGGGCCTCATACTCTACTCTATTATTTGTGTATAATAATTAGATCCTATATGATGATAATAATATATTGTCGATTGAATAGTTCAATGCCAACTCTTGATCCTTTCTTAGATCTCATTCTATTGAAATAGAGGGTCCATAATTAGGAAGGGTCCTAAATTTCTTCCTATGTTTCATGTCTTTTAGTAAATGTATAGATTCTAAGACTATGAGACTTATAACTTAATTTTTCATTGGTGGTGTTGTACTCTATAATATGATGCTTCATCCTTGGCTCTTGATTGATCTTTATTGGTTTGTAATGCCTCTCTATGGTATCCAAATATCTGAAAAGTTCATCTATGTATATACATTTAACATTTTAACCAATCTTTGATCAACAATAATCCATATCCTTCAAAAAAATCCACTACCAATATGTTGATAGCTATCTATACTCTAGGTTCAAAGGCAACCTAAGTTCTATATCATTAAGTTATACCAAAACATACACTACTATTTTATCCAACTATGACATAGTCCCCTTGGATGGATTTAGGGTCAAACCAAACTTTTGACAAATTTAATTTGACATTATTGTTGTTAAAGCTCTAGAATCTACCATAAAATTGTATATATTCTTGCCAAACACCCAAATAGTCAATAGGAAAGGGGGAAACTCGATATTACTTTTGTATATAATGTTTATGTTGTCTATATTAGAATTTTTTTCAATAGTCTTATTTGTGATGGAATTCCATAAGATATCCTTCTATTTTTTGATTTGTGCTAGTTCATGAAGAGTGATATTGGCCTTAATTTTCTTCATATGCTCAAAAATATTATATCCTCCTTTATTTTTTTCCTCTCTATGTGGAGGTTGATCATTATGTATATTTTTTTTTGGGGGGGAGGATTATAATCAAATTTAGGATTTAGAGAAATAACTATATTATTGAGAGGAGTAGATGTGGTGAGAAACTACTAGTTCTTTAGGTTATAATTGTTCATGTTGAACTATTGGAATGCTTGAACTTCATAAAAATTATCCTTTAGAATATTTTTAAATCCAATGGGGAAGGAAGACTCATAGGTTTAAAATACCATATCTAAACATGAAGGGATATATTCATGAGGGATATATAGAGGATTCATCATTTGATCTTGTCCAGTCATTTCTCTTTGAAAATTTTCAAATGCTACACATTACTTTAAATAGTCCAATTCTCCATGGTGTGATGTGTTGTGAACCCTACACCAAATAGGCAAAGATATCCCCATGATATTAATTTTTTATAGTTATTAAAAAAATTATGCATTATTGGTGGGCCTATTGTATCTTAGAAAGATAGAATTTTGATTATAATTTTGATTAGTGGTATTACCCATCCATTTTTACATATTCAAGAAATCATTGCTCATATTATAAACCACTCTTTGTAAAAAAATATAATTCAACTTTGTTAGAGTTATAACCCTAAGATAATATTGTGTTGATATGAGCCTAATGTTGATTCTTTTGGTGGCCATTCCTTTGTATTCTATTATTCAAGAAATCATAATTATGATTTGTTGTTTGTTACATCATAGGAGGTAAAGTGTATAATTGATTCTGGTTGAAAGTGGGGGCAATTTGATTAGCATGTGGAATTATATTTAATGATGGGGGTCTATTGTTAAATGTTTAGACCCATGAATTATGAGATATAATATATGGATTGTGGTTCTTGTCAATATTAATAGATTCTTAAAATGCCAAAGTTAAAGTATTGACGGTGGTAGCTCTTCACAATAATACTACAGTAATGGGATCCAGGGTGTTATTGTATATATCGAGAGTCAAATTCATGTATAGATTATATGCAGTGTTCAATTGAGTGTATGTATTCTAGAATATTGCATTGAAGTCACAAATTGACTCACTAGGTTTGATTTTCATGCTGGTGAAGAGTTGATATACCAAGCTTGGATTAGTAACTTTCCAAAATGGTGTAAGAGATGTATTTTGACACTCATTACATGAGGTGATATAATTTTATTTCAAATTGAGATACCAATCATAAGAATAATATCATAGAGTAAATGGAAAAAGCTTATATGTAACATCCTCATGGATGACATTAATTAACCTCAGAGAAACCTTGAAATATTTGATGTGTTCTTCTACAATCCTCCCATTTGTGGGGGAAAAGGTAGAAAATAATTTTTTGGATTCCTTAGTAGATCATGCTGGTCCTCATTGATGGTAATAGTGTATCCTAACAACCAAGGTTGATCCATAAGAGGACTAATAAGTGGGACATTTCTTACAGGGTAAGGTATCTTAGCTTAGTGTATCTCAGGGATGACATGTGTAGATCTATATCTCTTAGGATTTGACAATAGTGAAACCAAAAGGATATATTGGAATCTATACTTTGTTAGTATCCCATGTGTCTCCAATGAAACTCTACATAGTGACTAACTTTTATTATTAGGAAAACACATGTGTGCCCTCCTTCCAATGCCAAATTTTTTTATTGATGTGGGTTTTATGCACACTTCATAAAGTTTAAACAAGGTAGCCTCTAACATTATGGGATCTCTATAGAACAAGGTTCCATTCTAAGGCAAGAGTTACAAGTATGTAGTTAAACAACTAGGTGATCAAATAGTAGATTGAGCCTATGGAATGTTTAACTATATTTTGTGGACATATGTATAGAATCTAATATAAATTAATCACTAAGTGAGTTGGATGGGTAGATAATTATTCTATGGTGGGTGTATCTCAAAGAAACTCAAAAGGGGAAATAATGGTAAGACAGAAAGAAATATTTGCATTCCTAAAACGTGACTTCTAAGTCTATTTCTTTAGTGGATTAGTATATCCAAGACTAGTGTTTACCATTTTCAGCTATTACACAATCACAAAAAGTAAGGTTAGCAATATAGGATAACAAATATATGATGCTCAATGATATCAACTAAGGGTTTCTCTTATTAGGGTTGATGATGCACACCCTTGTCTAAGACATTACAGTTTGGACTAAAAAGTTGTCTAGGGTAGTTGTGACTCATGCCTAGAAGACTATATAAAAAGAGATACCTATACACACCTTTTATTATCAATTCAACATTTAATAAATTATTAAACAAATAAAACCTATCAATCCTCAATTGATATTGTAAATAAGATTAATATTCATCGATTAAAATAATTAGATTCATCCATAGCATAAGCACACATAAGAATTATTGAATTAATGCATACAAAGAAACTTTTAATTTCAATAACACAAAGAAGGAAGAGTAGAAAACAAACATAGTTGCATGAAAATCAATATATTGATATCTTCCTTTACATTTATCCAAAACTTTGACCTTTTAAAATAGGGTTATACATGTATATGAATAACTTTGGGAAGGGGTTGCCTCATCCTCCAAGTATAGAAAGCTTTGACTACATCCTAAATGACTAGATCATAAGTCTCAATTTCATGTCATAAGTTATAGATACCTCAGACATGAAACATGTGTGAGCTAGAAAAAAATAATCTATTTAGTTAAAAATGGATAAAACTTGATTGTTCATTTATAACCATTACATGAAAAGTTATACAAAAAAATAGTCATTGATTTTAGGCTAAATCAAATCATGCTTCTCACCTTTTAAAACTATTATTGGAACTACCATTGTGTTTGTTGTTATGGACATGGTGACTAGTGATGTACTTGGTGATGTAGTCATTTTTGGACTAGAGTTACAATTGGAGCTAAACTATGAGGTAATGTTGATGTATTTGTTAAACCAAAATGGGATGATGTTGATGACAATGTTGTTATTATCACTATAGGTGGGGTCTAAGGAGAAAAATTGATGGTGTAATTGATGTTTTTTTATTATTTGTATCTAAATCTTGATAATACTTATATGACTTAGAATGTTACACACTAATTAATTTAATTTCAAGAAGATTAGGTCTAGTTAGCTTTCCTATTCATTCCATCAGCCTTGTATTATCTATCTTGATGGCTTGGAAGCCAACCTAAAAGTTCTATACATTTATTGCCTTTCTCTTTGTTGTGATAAATCTTGACTTAATGTAATCTAAGATCATTCCTTTTAAATTTTATTTAAAATCATCTAAAACTTGTTGAATCATTTGATCAAAAAAATCGTCCAAACTACAAACTTCCATATGTTATCCTAGACTCTTGTTAATTCATTCTCATCCATAATTTATGCAACTTACTTTTCTTATTTTAAAAGCTTATTCACCAAAGCTTAGAAACATGACACCCAATCCTAGGCCTCTGGTTTCCTAATGACAACTACATTTAATGCATTATCTACTTCTATAGGGGTCATCAATCCTAGGTGGTTTGATGATTTATTAGGGCTATATAACACCAAGCAATTCAATTTATTTTTGTCTTCTTGAAGAAGATTAAACAATTTTGTTATTGAATTTAAATGTAGATCCAAATAGATTCTTAAAGAATGAATTGTATCCAAAATTTCATACAAACCAAGCGCCACATTTTTTACATCCTACTCTATACCTGGGGTAACTTGTATCACCTATTGATTTTCTCTAAGAGTTTCCAAATCTTCTTCTTATTCTTATCTAGCCATCTCTGTTCCCTCATGAATATCTAGTACTACCTTGATATGGGTATCCATATAGTAATTTAGTTGATCAATGTATGGGGGATGACCCTTTTTACTATCCTACCTTTTTGAAAGGGAATAAATTTATCTTTCCTCTAAAATTAACCCTCTCCCAATGTTATCCTCAATCTTTCTTTTTTAACCCTCTAGATCAAGGCTATGGCTTTGTAAAAAAGTAAGATTAGAGTGGGAAGATTAGTAATATTTAGATTAGGACTCTTATAAGTCAAATATCCTAACTCCTTATCCTAGCATAGAAGAGTGATCTTTGATGGATCTAATGGTTGAGATTTTATTTATGCATGCTCCTTAGGTTTATGTTTAGGTTTTAAGGAGGGTTTGGGCATTACAGGCCAAATTATTTTAAAGTAGTCTATGTTACCAAATTTTGGAATGGGGTGCAAAACATAGAATGGTATATTTTTTAGGGCCCTCTTAGTTGTTACTACTATTATGGTCTAGACTAGTATTGAAGAAGGTAGTTAGTAGTCGAATTGGGTAGAGGAGATAACTATTTGAGTGATGGGTTAGTTGATAGATATGGTAATATAAGTAGACACTAAAAGAGTAGGAGTAGAGGTGTATAGGATTGAAATAAATATGGT
The DNA here is from genome assembly GCA_037957365.1 of Torreya grandis. NCBI lineage: Eukaryota > Viridiplantae > Streptophyta > Pinopsida > Cupressales > Taxaceae > Torreya > Torreya grandis. The sequence continues at coordinate 2,521,738 of JARHVA010001974.1, read as the reverse complement.
TGAATGGATGGATACCAAAGGAATGGAGATTGGAGTTATGGAGACTACATTGGTAGAGATTATAGAGGCAATGGTTGAGGAAGTAAAAGTGGTAATTGGAAGGGTAGAGGTGGGGTGCATGAAAAGAATACCAACAGAGAGTGATTGCATAGGAATGAAAGTGGAAACAACTATAAATTTCATGGTAGAATCAAATGGTAATGACATTACATGAAAAATGCCTAAGGGGAATTGAAAAGACCACCCTTACTAGAGTAATATCTAGTGATGGGTGCCTTTACTTTTAGTTCTTTCAAGCTTAATACCTTTGCTTGGTGTAATTATTCCTAATCCACCTCTTGAATTTGTTCACCTTCTAGTGAAAGTTGTGCCTCACTGATTACTTCTTTGGATGCGGTATAATGTATTTCCCCCCTTGACTTTTGTTGATATCATAGTGTCATTTTCCTATCTTATAAATCAGTCACCTGTTGGGTAAGATGAGGGAAAATCATGTTGGATGCTAGGCATGTTAAAGCCAACATAATAGGTGTCATTTCTTCCTCTTCAAAATAATATAATAAAATGATCTCTACCTCTTCCATACTTGTGTTATCCTTTTATAATGTTAAATCCTCTTCTAAATCTTGCTTAAATCTCCTTAGGTAAACAAAAGATGCTTGAACTGGAGGAGTCTATTCATCCTCTTCCTATGTAGAAATGGATATCTCTTCTAGTTCTTATTTTAATTCATGTTTTAAAGTAATTTATGCTTTCCCTACCAAATTTTCTTTCTCTTGTTGGTTTTATTGAGCCACTGATGGATGTTTGGGATCTTGTCCCTAGTCTGCTAGCTGTTGGTATAAACTACCACTCCAGAAGTTAGAGGATCTACATCCCCTAGTAATGGAATCTTGAATTTAGCTTGGTTGAGTGTAATGGAGGGGTTGAATTATATCACCCTCAATAAGCCTTCAAACTTCTCTTTATTTTACTTCCTCATCATCTTTGGTGTTAAGAAATAAGAATTCTTGATCAGAGGGATCATGTTTATGTGGGATGCATAGGATATGGATCTTTTACTTGACTTGCCCATAGGGATATCAATCCATATGGGGAAGAGTGGCCAATGAATATGATATTTTTTCATTCCTATCTTCCCTAAAATTTCTCTTGAAAGTATACAACATCCTCCCAATAGTGATATGGGATCTATGGAAAGCACCTTTCTTATTCTTTGTTAGATCCTCATCTATTTCACTCTATATCTAAAAGGAAATTAATTATTTGGTTACATTATAGAGAATGAAATTTGTAACCCAAAGAGGGTCCACTATATGACCTACAACCATGATGATGGTATAATTAGGGTAGATCCAATAGTCTCCCACATTGGTGAGTGTTTTAGCAATGTTGGGTAAAACCTAGCTAGAGGCTTGCCATGAATGACCATCCCAAACTAAGGGTACAGATCCTTTACTATTCTATAAATATTCATAAAATATTAATATATTTGGATGAAAGAATAAAATTCAAATATTATATTCTTGATAACATTAGGTTTGGGACTCCATAAAACCCCGTGATGCTTGTACATAGATCCTATGACTGTGTCTAGTAGATATGACATCATATAAACATATACACCTTGGGACCTCTTGTCCTTGTGAATGATTTGTTCCTATAGGTGGGAACTACTGACTTAACCCAATGCATATGTGCACTTTAAATTAATGAGTAGGTCTAGAAAGGGTGCATATTCTAGATGCAAGAAATAGATGCTGATGTGGCTAAAGAGTCAGTTCAACAATGTCATGCCTATGAATATACAAATTCTTAATTGGGTGATAGGGATGAGATTATTAATATGATATTTGATTATGAATGTCTCACTTGTGAGAAGCCACTTCCCTACTATTCACTCCACATTTTTTGTTGTTTTCCAAGTGACTATGGTATGTATGTTAAATGTAAAATCATGGATAGGGAAAATTAAATACCTCATGAATGATTATCTATATATGTATGAAATAAATGTGTTGTTGTCTATATAGTATATATAAACACTTTCTACAATTATACCTTCAAATAATAGGCCTCGTAGTAGGTCTATACATGGCATGCTGTCTGATTTGGTAGTTGTATAGTGAAGGGCTTATCATTTAAATTGGAGTAGGTCAAGTGTAAGATGTTTCTCCTTAGCTAGGATTTCATATTAAAATTTAAATAAATAAATGTTGTCTACAACCTCCCATAGATATAGTTAATTGGCATAAATTTCATGAACATAGTTGTATATATGTATTTACTAGTGTCCTTGATGGAAACCCTAAAGGGTGTTGACGGTCCCTTGTATGACATAGATGAATAAATCATAATTGTTTGATGGATATTGGTATAATTTAATATTTTGAAAATGGTATTTTAAAAACTAAATTACACAAGTTTCAAGTCATTCTAGTCATAACTAGGGATTTTGAGATTATAGAAGGCTAAGTTTACTTGAGCTCTTGAAAATAGAATGAGATGAAAATTTTTAGAGTATATATGTTATATATTTTTGTATTTATTCTATTTCATGTTCCATTAATCACCAATGTCTATGATCTCATCACCTTCATTCAATTCAAACTTGACCACCTAGTCCTAGTGTACATGCCACCATGTTTGTTCATTCAAGGTGCCATGATGTTTCCTTTTCCTTCTAACATTTGTCAATATATGGTTTATTTAGGGGAGTCAAACTTTACCTAGACCACAAAAATCAAAATTATATTTGGATAAATTAATTCCTAAAGAATTTGTCCCAAAGCCATCAAAGGAATAGTTACCAAAGTCTAAGTACTCTTTAGAAAGATTGTCATTCAAGAGGAAGTTGTCGCATAAAAAATTCCCAAAGATAAATATTTTGAATGAAAGATACCAAAGAGAAATTTTCTGAATTAAAGCTTAAAAATACCAAATTTCCCAAGTGTAAACCTTCCAAATTAATTTGGCAAAATATATTTGTTAACTGAAATGAAGTTCTTGAAGATAAAGTTCCCAAAATAGAAGTTCTTGAAAGAAAAGTTCCCGAGGGAAAATTTATGAAGAAAAAAATTTCTAAATAACCTATCTAAATAACCAAAACCTTTCAAATAAAATTCCCCAAAACAAGTTTTACAAACCAATAATTTCCAAAGATGAAAAGTATCTAAACAAAATTCTTCTAAATGAAAAGAATCCAAATAAGCCAATCTGAATACATTTCATACATAGTAATTCTTCCCAAATTTCCATTAATATATTATTTTTAATAAGTCCTTTTAGATGAAAATTAGGTGAATGACAATAAAAATATGAATTAAAGTCAAAAATATTAAGCTCCTTTAGATAATAAGACTCATACACACCCAAATGATATATACATCCTTTAAAAACAAAGGGGGTCCCCACTTTTTCAAAGAAAAAAAATACCAAGGTGGGGTGTGTTCAATACAACATACACCATTACTCCTTATATGAAACTTAAAAATTAAATTTTATTAATTCCATGACCCTTATAGAATTTAAAATGAATGATTTTATCCCACAAAGAAACAAGCCATTATGATTTATAACATATAAGGGATTACACATATTAAAATTAAAGTTTAATAGAAACCCATAAGATAAATATTAAAAAAAACTTGAAACCCATAAACTAATTCACCATGTTATGACTAAATAACTCAGTAATAATATTTTACAACTATGTCCAAATTTTGAATCCAAATATTTCATTTCATTTTTAAAATAAATAAAATATAAAACTACATATTTTACATCAAAAAATTAAGGGAAATGTAATGCATTTAAACTGGTATGAATGCTTTTAAGTCATACCAAAAAGGAACATATAAGGTTTAAATAATGACAAGACTTTTATTTATAATCAAATAATAAACAAAACCCAAAATGCATATAATTTATTCAAAGCTTCAAAATAAATTTAAAATCTCAAAATATTAAACTCTTTGCTCTTTTTCATACACAACTAAATAAATATCTGAACATCTCTATTCATATAATGGTGTTTTATCCTAATTTGGGCTAATGTTAAGTCTAACTAAGACAGTAACTAAAATGTGATTCAAATTGTAAATTATGAAAATTAATAATGAATTTGAATTTAAAATATATAAATTTATTTGACACTAGAATATACAAAATATATAAAATAACAAATAGATAAAGTTACGTATATTTTATAGTTCATTGGCCAACTTCAACTGACTTCTAATAGTGGAAATGGGTTGAAAGCATGCCTAGATGAGTCACCTAAATTTGTAATTGAATGCCTTCTCACAATGTTTCACTAACATCAGGCTAGAGTAGATCTATGGATGAAACTTACTATAATATGATGTCACTATCTTAGTTTTTAAGCTTTATGACCATACACTATGCTACACTTTCTTGTAATAGATTTGCATGTGTGACCCTGATGCTTGATTATATGCATAACTCCAAAAATATTCTCTTTTTTCTTGAAACCCTAGGTCCACTTCTGATGGGTAGAAACTTATAAAAAATGAGAAGTGTAAAGGGATAAATTGACCATAATGATCCCATTTATGATTGAACACTATTCATGTATCTAATACTCCAAAGAGGGATGTTAAGCCACACATAGTTATTACTCTTAGTGTGAATGTGAAGTTTTGATCTTTTTATATTAATTCACCTAATGATATATCATTATAGACTTGATGATATTCACTATTAACTTGAATTAGTTTACTTCAGACTTGGTTGATTATTGGTCATATTGAAAAAAAATTAAATTGATAAGAATAAGCTATTTTTTTATTGATGTGTAGTAGTGTATAGATGTAAACAATACAAGCTCTATGCTAATCCCAAATTACTTCCCTATGGATTAATAAGATTGAATTTATTTCATATTTATGAGTCTATTTATGTAATTTTTTATTCTATTAACATGTTAGGTGAATAGGCCAACCCAAAGGGATGGATTATAATTTAAAATAGTTGTTGCTATCTGAGGGGATGTAACATCAACCTTAGGATAATTTAGTTGATGAAACTATTTAAGATTTACATTTATGTCCAAAGACATGAATGAAATATATAATCATTTAGATATGTTTGAGTAAGATATTTAGTTGGTTTTACATAAACTAAAGGGGGTTCATTTAGATAAATGAAAATAACTTATAAGGATTGAACTCATACAAAACATGTGGATGTGAGATAATGGTGAATAATAGGCATATATGTTTACACAAGTCATGTAGGATTAATGGTTGTAAATATTAACATTTAAAAGTGTCTAATACCATATTTTAGTGTCTATAAATTCCCTAATTTTATTCTACCATTGAAATTCAATACAAATACTTGATAAATGGATAAAAATATACATGAGTGTGTAGAAAAACATTTTTTTGGGGGATGGATCCAAATATGTAGCTTTATCCAAGTTAAACCTCTAGTGAAAATGTAGTAATTAATATCGGCATGTGAAAATTTAAATTTTAAGTTTAATTAAAATTTTAAACGTAAGATAAAGTAAGGAGTATAATTTTGTGTGGGTGAAACTAGGTTTCCATTTAAATTATTATAGATGGTTCTTCTAATTTGAAAATTTTGATAATTGTGCTTCATTTTTGAACCAAATAGAGAGTTATGGTGACTGTTCCCAAAATTTATATGGATATGCAATCCATTGGGTTGGGGAGATAAATACACCAAGTATCTCATGTAAATTATATATCTATTATCTTATACCTCAAGATTTTAAGGTGCGAATTACATCATGGGTTCACTATGAGTAATTCCATAGCCATTGAGAATGGTTGAACTTAAACATATATTAATCTAGAAAACATGAATGAACCACTATAAATAGACTAAAATATTAAAAATTTATCAATTAATAGTGCCATTGAAATATTTTTTTGAATGAACAAATAAAATAATGCTCACTATAAAAGAAGTAAATGCTCATGAAAAAGTATCATTTCTCACTAAATTAGTACCAACTATAATCTTTCATAATGTGTTTATGAATGAACCAATATAATTCCTCATTAATTGGTGTCAAATTATATCTACAATAGTATTTAGGTACATGAACCCATATCATGAATGATTGAATCATTTCTTGATATAGAATGTTATGCATCTATATACTAAATTTGAGACCCTATATCTCAAATGTATATGTATGTGAAAACCTAAAATTTGTGTTCATGTTAATTATGTGAATATACCCTATATATGTGCCCAAGAGTATATGAATATGTAATTTATATCTCATGTCTCTCTAAAGTGAGTGTATATGTATGAAAAATGCCCTATAATGTGTATCAATGTGTGAAATATCTATCTCAGTTTTGAACCAATTATAATTTTTAAACCACATTAAATCTCTAAAATTTGTATTATATCCCAATAATATGAATTTATATGTCATGAAGGCTTATGTATCAATGAAAATCCCATTGATATGGCACACTTTTGAGGTGATGTTTTTAATATGTTACTCATTCATCTCAAAATAAATAGTTAACTATATCATGTCATTTATAAATATGGAATCATGTATAATCATGTAAACATATGGAGAAAATGACATCATATAAATGTATGTCATCAAATAATTTATGTAAACTAGGTAATGCATGGGATATAATTATCATTTCAAGATAGATGTATAAATTAATAACCATCATTGATGCAATAAATAATTAAGACTACACAATAAAAAGGGGCATGATGTATGTTATGAAACTGCACATAGAAGGGAGGTGTGTGATATATATTGCATCATTAACAAAATAATAAATATTAGAGAACTAAAAAATTCAATAACCTTAGTAGACAATCATATATCAACCACTCATATGAATTAATTGTCACACATAAAGCCAAAAGACACATAACAATGTCAAAGACCACAATCAAGGCACATAAAAATGTTACAAACAAGGGATAAATGAATGTCACACCATATGTGGACAAGGGCCATAATAAAGGGACACAAATTTTTTAAACAATAGATAATTTAATGTCACACATAAGGATAAGGTATGCACACAATAGATAAGTAGTGACTATCATATTATATAAGAGTCACAACCTAAATGAAGCATAAAATAAGTGAAAACTAGGAATACACTATCAATGTCAAATTATATTAAATTAGTTTTTTTTCCTATTACTAACTTAAAAATAAATATGTTGTGAAATAGGTGTAAACCTTGAGATAAATAATATTGATAAAGATATAAAACTATTATCAAATTTTATTTATAACTTGTTAAATATGGGAATATGTTTTTTTAGGAAAACACTAAGAAGGACTGTACTTAGCCTTCATCTAGTTCTTGATTGACTATTTTGGATATTTGTTATTGGAAATAAGAAAACTATAAGGTTGTGACATCTTAGAATCAAGAATAAAATATGAAGATGCTTCTAGATAGGTCCACACTCATTCGACAAAAATTCAAGCTAGTCATGTCTATTGAATATGGGTTTATTTGAGTTTATTTTAACTGATATCTAGCAATAAAAAATAGAGAAAATTAGAATTGTGATATGGAAAGATCAGGGATAAAATATCAAAATATTCCTATACATGATCACACTCCTTAGACAACACTGCATGATGGATGCATCTTTTGACTAAAAACTCATATGTGTTGATAATGACAAAAATATACATATTCCTCCTTCTATACTTATGTCTATTGAGAGGGTTGAGATATTATGATTCTAATATTACCACATAGATATATTTTTTTATCCTCTTTGCTTTGGATATCCTAGGGGTCTTGTGAGATATAAAAACCTAAAAAAAATAGAGGGGGAGTGTATTGGGCTAAGCTAATCTCAATTAGTCACTTGTTGATTTAATGTTACCTATCTATCCAAATAATTTTGACATGGAATTAAGCCACACTTAGCCATTCAAAATAGAGTGATTGTGTAATTGTGGTCCTTGAAAATATTTATGTAGCTAGAAATATGGATTTGACATTTGAAAACAATAGATATTGAGTTTAATTGAAATGATTTAGACTTAGATTATCAATATTCCTTGTGAATGATATTTAATTTGGGATGAAAAGGTAAATTTTTATCAATGTGTAATAGTGTGTAACTATTCAATAAATGATTCAAAGATAGGAACAATGAATGATCTTTGATTTTTATGTATAGGAAAACATTTTGAAACTTTAATTTAGAAAAAAATTATGAAATGTGTGTGAATACCTAAAAGATTATTTATAAATTTGGAAACTATCCATTAATTGGTGCATGACAAGGTTGTACTAGGTGGATAGGTATTTGATAATGAATGTGTATGCCTAACATTATATTGTCCAACAAAATTAGGGAAAATTGTCCTAACATTAAGGTAATATGAGAGTGATGGAATATAGGCTTGAGCATTAACTAGGAAAGTTATATGTACTAGTGATGGAAAATAGAGGGCCATTTCCTCCTTCCCCACTCACACACACACACACACACACACACACACACATTGTGTGTGTGTGTGTGTAGTGAAGATAAAAATAGGGTCAACCACCCACCCCCCCCCACCCCAAAAAAAACACACACTCATGATTTAGTAAAATGGTGAATAATACTTATGTATTTTGGCACAAGTCAAGTGGTTTAGGATATGCCACTAATTAACGTTATCAAGTATTTGTGACTAGATTTAGGTATCTACATTCCTCCTACATTTCATTATAGTAATAATATTTATATATTAAAGGTAACTAATTAAAATTTATTGTGTATGGCACATTTTATCTTTGATATGAGTGTCTAATTGTGTAGATAATTTTAATTTAACAAAACCTATGATAACACATGAAGTAATCATTGTTCATATTTGAATTTTGAAATATTTAAAACTCTAAAATGGAAATTTGAAAAGAGAAAAAGGAAAGAGTAATCCTATATAAATATGAAACCATATTTATTTAAAATTTTAAAATATAGTGAAACATTATAAAAATGTTTCCACTTGTTGAATAACTTGGAAATATTGTTTTTGTGTTTGAAACATTAGAAAATTGAGATTGATCAAGTCAAATTTTTGAATAACTAATCAATCCATGGAGTTGGAAAGCTAAATATTACAACACTCATGAATGGATTATATAACCCAATGTACTAATCCAAATAATGTGGAACCACTATGGGCTAGATAGAAGTGATGCCAAGGATATTGAGTGTGATTATAATTGAACATACTGATTTAATTTTTTTGGGAATATTGGTGTATTATTCCTAATTTAGTTAAAGGGTCTGAGTAGTAAAATTATTAAATATATATGTAATAATTAAAATAAGAATTTATATAAATTTTATTGTGATTTTAAACTTTCTAAAAATAGTAATAAGGGATAGAAAAGAAGACCTAGCTGGAAATTGATTAAGATGATTGAGACAGAGTTTGAAATTCACTATGTAGGACTAGGACACTATCATAAATAAAGATCTAATCTCCATTTTATGATTAGGTAGGATAATTAAAATAATACACTAGTGGAACCAATGTTTTATTCTACTTATGCCACTATTATCTAAGAGACTTACGCTTTTTGGGTTTTGTTCACTAGGTTTGTGCGACCCTGCCTATGAAGTTTTGACTAATAGATGTCCATGAAACTCCTTGTAGATATGATTTAATATAAAAACCCTATACTCCATTATAATTCAAAAAAATTTGGGAAAGAGTGAGGTTAGTGTGTGTAAGATGCACTGAATGTTAGGTTGTGGAGCTAAAAGCTTCACCAGGATGCAAACAGGAGAAGTTACAGAGGTTGCAGAGAGTTGCAGAATGCATTATAGGGAAACCAGCGTCAATCTGATCAATTGACATCGGTCAGATAGTAGTGAATAGCAACCGAAATCAGTTACCAGCTAGCTGACATCGGTCATGGAGGAGCTGACATCAGCAGCCTGTACATGAACATGTAGTTTGCATGTTGATTTTAGAGAGTCTATTTTTGGACTATTAGTTTGCATGTTAAAGGCTAGTTGTAGACTTGAGTTGTGCATCTAATTATTGTAATTAAGATAGTATAATTATTGTAAGCATGAGATCTATATAATAGACTCATGGGCTGTATTGTAAACTAGTGATAGAGAGTAAGAGAGTAATAAGCTCCTTCTGAGAGAGGTGAGCAATGGTGTGTTCCTCCTAGTGCCACAGTACCAAGAGTGGGTACTGGTTTGGAGAATCAGAGGGGTTCTTCATGTTTGTATGATCTTAGTCAGCAGGTGAGCATGGCTTCTATTGGAGATCTACATTGGTGAGTAGGGTCTAGTGATTTGCAGGTAGCAGCAGAGAGCAGGAGATCTACTTGGAGTACGGTTGTGTACTTGGTGTACTGGCAACATGTTACTGACTAGTTGGAGAGGTGAACATCAATTATATATTTGAGTTGATTGTTGGGACCAAGAGAGAGAGGGAAGAAGGTCTTGAGGTGTGGTGAGCCTTTGAGGTGGAAGAAGAAGTGGCATCTTCTTTATTGTATTTTCTTCTAAGTATTTAATACAATTGTGTATTGTCTCTCAAATCCTGTGTTGTTTCATATTTATAGTTACTTATTGATTTTGGTATAATTTCGTGTTTAGTTGCTAATACAAGAAGTAATCATATGTGCTCTAATTGAGGAGCAAGATCCTGACAAGTTGGTATCAGAGCTTTTGGTTGGGTTACTAACAGGTGGTTTCAGATCTGGATAGTGTGTGTTGATTACAGGTTACTCATAGGGGTTTCTGATTGAGTGGGAGTATAGCAATGGCAGAAGAAAGTAAGCTATGAATGGAGAAACTGAATAACATGAATGGTCTGATTGATGGAAAGAAAGAGCAGGGAAAAAGAGATTGTTGGTTGGTAGCAGATCAATAGGGAGGAGCAGATGTTGCAGGGGATGTTACACAGGATGTTATAGATAAAGTAGAATCTTGGTTTACAGATTCTTCTGCCTCTTTCCATGCAGTTCAAAATAGAGCATCTTTTAATGGGTATGTCTTTGGAGACTTTGGAGAGATTTATTTAGGAGCTGGAGAGCCTTGTCAAATGATTGGCAAAGGGGAAGTGAAGCTAAAATTGCAGATGGATAACACACAGGTGTTGAATGAGGTTATGCAAGTACCAGTCTTGGAGATGAGTCTAATTTCTTCAGGAAAGTTAGGTGATGGGAGATGCACAATAACTCTCATAGTGGATGCACTTGAATTAGACAGTGGTAAGAAAGTAGGTATCCTTTATCTATCTACTTATATTATTGATTCACCTTCTGTTACAGAGATGTGGCTTTGTAGGCTTGGTTACATATGTAGGAGGGGAATGCATGTTTTGAAGTGGAAGACAGATGTTTTTGACAAGCTAAAGAACTGGAAAGCCTTAGTGTTCATGGAGGAGATGACAGACAGAGATCAGATGAGTGGACTAAATTATTCTGAGCAGGGCTATGTTGATTTGAATAGGGTTTTGATCCATGGAGAGCTAATGGGTAAAAAGTCATCACTCACAAGTGAACACAGATACCGGCATCAGTCAGAAGAAATTGACGTTGAACAGACAGGCACCGACGTCAGTCATGTGCAGATCAGCAGAGTCGGTGGTGTCGGGAAGTAGGAACTGATGTCAGTCATATAGTGACCAACATCAACAATAGGTACACCGGCGTCGGTAATGGGATTGATGTTAGTAGATAGGGTCAGTCACAGAAAACTAACGTCGGTCAGGAGCAGATTGGGAGATGGCCGAGATCGGTCATTGGAACGGATATTGGGTAGACAACAAGCTGTCAACAAGTCTCAAATGCTCATATGGAGGTCAGAAAGGGTAAGTGAACCTCATATTCATTATTCACCTTCTTTATATTGCTTACTGATGGTTGAGAACTAGGAAGATGTGAAGAGGCAATGCATGTAGAATCTAGATACAGTGGGAACTTGGCATGGATGAGGAGTGTGAGTCCTTGGAGAAGAACCAAATAGGTATTGTTGGTAGAGTTGTCAGCTGGAAGAAAGCACTGAGAGATGGATGGATTCCCAAGTTAAAGAAGAGAGTGGATGGATACTTGAGATGGAAGGCCAAGGTATATGGTCTTGAGGAAGCTGCAGAGTAGTGGTACAGGTTTGATAGGTGGATGACAAAGCAGGGCTTCAGTCAATGTCAGTGTAACTATTGTGTTTATTCTTACCAGGTGGATGATGAGTCATGACATTATCCTGTTACTGTATGTGGATGGTATACTAGTTATAGGATCAGATATATAGGTTTTACTAAGCTAAGGGTAAGGTTAGTTCAGTGGCATGTCATGAAGAATTTGGAGCAGCAAAATTCTTTGGCATGAGAGACATGGAGATTTGGTCTCCAGTGGGAGCTGATGTGAAGATGGTGTTGGTGAGGTTCAAGAAGCGGGATGCAGAATCAGAAAGCACACCAAGGGCTGGATAGTTCAAGCGGAGCTTAGAATAGGGTTTGAAATCACATGAGGTCTAGTGTAGACCTGAGTTTTTCCAATCAGTGGGAGCTATCAGAGAATTTGGAGCCAATTCAGGGAAGGTAGATTCTTAGGTATCTGAGAGGGACCAGCAGTAGGTTAACATGTTATGCAGGGTCAAGGTCTTCACTACATCAAGTTGTAGGTTCAAATGTGGCAAGTTACTTGGATGACAGGTGTAGCATCACAGGTTGTGTGGTGGTTGGTCTTCAGGATTGGTCTTGAAGAGGGATACAAGCTAGGGAATAATTTAGATGGTGTACAGGGATAGGCACAAGTATAGCTATTTATCTCCAAGTGGGAGATTGTTAGGTTGTAGAGCTAAAAGCTTCACCAAGATGTAAATAGGAGAAGTTACGGAGGTTACAAAGAGTTACAAAATGTGTTACAGGGAAACTAGCATAAGTCTAATCAACTGACGTTGGTCAGATAGCAGTGAATAGCAACCGGCGTTGGTTACCAGTCAGCCGATATCGGTCATGGAGGAGCCGACGTCGGCAGCCTGTACGTGAACATGCAGTTTGCATGTTGATTCTGGAGAGTCTATTTTTAGACTATTAGTTTGCATGTTAAAGGCTAGTTGTAGTCTTGAGTTGCGCATCTAATTATTGTAATTAAGATAGTCTAATTATTGTAAGCATGAGATCTATATAATAGACTCATGGGATGTATTTTAAACTAGTGCTAGAGAGTAAGAGAGCAATAAGATCCTTCTAAGAGAGGTGAGAAATGGTGTGTTCCTCCTAGTGCCACAGTACCAAGAGTGGGTACTAGTTTGGAGAATCAGAGGGCTTCTTCAATTTTGTATGATCTTAGTCAGTAGGTGAGTATGGCTTCTATTGGAGATCTACATTGGTGAGTAAGGTCTAGTGATTTGAAGGTAATAGCAGAGAGCAAGAGATCTACTTGGAGTACGGTTGTGTACTTGGTGTACTGACAGCGTGTTACTGACTGGTTGGAGAGGTGAACATCAATTCTATATTTGAGTTGATTGTTGGGACCGAGAGAGAGAGGGAAGAAGGTCTTGAGGTGTGGTGAGCCTTTGAGGTGGAAGAAGAAGTGGCATCTTCTTTATTGTATTTTCTTCTAAGTATTTAATACAATTGTGTATTGTCTCTCAAATCCTGTGTTGTTTCATATTTCTAGTTACTTATTGATTCTGGTATAATTCTGTGTTTAGTTGCTAATACAATAAGTAATCATATGTGCTCTAATTGATGAGCAAGATCCTAACACTGAATGTGTATCCACACACATTTTGTGGGCATGCTACCTACATACCAATACTCTGAAGAAGGATCAAGCCATATGTAGTTCCCCCACTTGATGTACTATGTGAAATAGTGTGTTTGAACATTAACATTATAAAATTGGGTATGATTAAGGTGGATAGGGACTAGTATAAGTATTTTAATAAGATTTTAAGTGTATTAGATGGATATATGTAGAGAATAGTGAAGATTGTCATGAGTAATCTTGCTTGTATTCTTATTTTCTTAGATATAATTTTCTAACCCTTTTTAAATGAAATTTAAATGGAATTTTATAGGTATCTATTGGTAATGGGTTGGATGTGCTCACATTAGGCTAATAATGAGAAGGATGATGAACTAAAAAGAAATGATCATTGGGGATAAAAATGCACTTAGATAGGAGTGTCAAAAGTGGACACTAGTGGTACTGGTGTTATAGTCCAAGTTAGGTGTTATTATCCTTAGCTAATGTGAAATGAGAGGATGGATTTGTCATGAAATATTAGTCTAGTTGAGTTAAGATTAGGTCTAAAAGGCTATAGATGACTAATAATTAGTGAAAAGAAGCCTATGAGGGTCATGAGAGCAAGTAAGAGGGACTTATGGGTTCTGTGTTATTAGCCACATTCAAGTTACCAACATTTTGTATGAATACATTTTCTCCCATTTATTTTAACAATGTAATAAAGCAAAATAATAGGATAAGGAAAAATAGAAAGTGTACCTGAACTTACCTATAAGGGTGAAGCCCATGAATCTTATGTGATGTTGGGTGTGTATAAAGAGAGCACATTATCAAGTGTGAATTTTTAAGAGAAAACAAAGAGTAGATCAGTTCTTACTAGATACATTATATCTAAAATAAGAATATAAAAAGCTGGGTAAGAGAGAGAAGAGAAAGGAATGAATACACTTCACTAGGTATGCAAACTAATACAAAACCTATTGTGATGTTGAGTGATTCTATATGTGATGTTAGATGTATATTGTATCAAGAGTAATATCATGAATGAAGTTGAGTGCTCAATTCCTCTAGAGTGGTTGAAGAATACAAAGCGTATCCCTTTGGATCCATCATCACCCACTAAGTGAATCTAGGTGTTCATACATGTGTTGATCAATGTTTAGACTATGTATCTAATCGCTCTAAAAGAATACAAAGGCTAGCGATTACTTTGGCTCCATAATTTCCCCATGAAGTGAAATTAAGAATTAATACCTCTATGAAATGTGTATTATATGAGATGGATCATGAAGTCCATGAATGTAGTGTGATCTCAAAATTTAGGCATGGATAGCCAAATATATGCTAGAAACTAGGCCACCCTTGGCCAATTTGAAATATGGAGATTAGGCTTAAATGAAAGCCACCTCAAAACTAGTGTACAAGGATTATATGAAAGCTACTTCAGAAATGTGAAAGTTAGGATTTTATAAAAACCACTCCAAAATGATGTCAATCACCTACAGATGGAATAAGGCATGCAATTGCTTAGAATGTTTGGGTAATACTAAAATCAAAAATAAAACAATACCAATGTATTGCACACATTTCCCCCAATCACTAATGTCTAAAACATGGATTCTGATCTGGAAGTTACACCAACAGTTGTATCTAAAACTGGAAGTGAGAGCTATCATGCTATGCATGATGCCCCCTATATTTGGATTATATAAGAAAAATTTTACTAAAAACTATTGATTCTAAATTGGTTTTAATGTGAAAAAATATAAATAAACCTAATTTTCTTCCTATTTTTAGAAAATCTAGTTATTTTTTTGTTTAGATAAGAGTGTCAAAATTAGACACTAAAGGACCCAACATTGTAGTGAATCTTGACACTATTGTCCTAGGATAAATTTTATGACTATTTTGACATTTTCACTATCTACCTAGTCTATTCTATATATTTTGATATATGGTTTCTATTTTGGGTGGTCTAAAAGTTTAATTTTTTACTATTAGGAGTTTTGATCTCTGTGACAAAACCCCTATTTGTTGTTCCCTCTTTTGAGGGTAGGAATGAAGACCCTACAATGACTTCCCTCAAAAGGAAGATACCTATAAGTGTGTTATGCTATAAATATGCATGATGTATCAATGGTAATTGATATTATATCTCAAGATATAATATGGTTCATAATGAGAGATTGTTAGATCAACAGGGGTATGCTTAGATAGATATAACAATGTAATAACATGTGTAATGTAATGAATTAGAATTCAATGTATAGTTAGTTATTAGTTGTTAGTTGGAAAGGAGGGATGGAGCATGATGTCCATCATGGCATCTAAGAAATAAAGATAATTCATGATGTAGATCATGTCATTGCAAAACAATGAGAAGAAAATAAGAAACAAGCATACAAGGCAAGAAGTAAGAATCATACAAGGGTGGCCAAGGGGCCAAGTGAACAAGGGACTAGGCACATGTTAATAAAAATATAAAACAAGCATATAATGCATGTTCAAATACAACATACACACATAATTAAAACAATTAAGGTTGGCATGAAAGCCATAATCACATAAAAGAGCACAGATAAAGGACATTGGCAAATGACCTAAGACACACATAATAAATAGAAGTAAAGGACATTGGAAAATGTCTTAAGTCACATATATGACATAAATATAATAATCAAGAAATTAAATCATGTAATATAATTGAAACATAATCTCATATAACTAATCAAAGAAATAAGTGAAAGTATGCAAGATATGTTAGTAAAAGACTATATATATGCTAAAAAAATACAAAGTGTTATATACTAGTGGAATGTCGATAGAGTAATATATGTAATATGGTAATTAATGTACATAAATATGATAAAAAGAGTGTGTGGTGTAGGAATGATATAGCTTGGATGGTGTAGTCATGTAGAAGATGCCCCCAATGGGTAGATATATTGATATGTGTCTCAAATGTATGAAGTAGGATGCCCCCTCAATTGGTAGAGTGAAGCAATCAAGGATCTGGAAGTCACTACACACACTCAAAATAAGATCAACTAAAGCATGGTAATATATATAAATCAAGAAATAATAGCATATAATAACAAATGAAAGTATTGCATAGTATTATAAATGTAAAGCATGGATGATGCATATAATTGAAATGTTTATGATGTTTTTGAATTATTTCAATGTTTTTAGATTTTGAAATTTTGTATTTTTTTTGGTATTTTTGATATATTTGAATCTTTTTGGATTTTTTAATGTTATATTGTTATTGGATTTCAAAATTTTATTAACTATGTAAAATCAATCATAGGAAGACTATGCATAATAAATGCTGAGAAAGTATGTACAAGTAAGCAAAAAGAAACTATGTACAATTAATTGAAAGGAAGAGATATACAATCAATAATAAGGATATCATGTACAAGAAAAATTGAGAAGATATGATACCAACCGATGATTCTCATGGGAGAATCCCTATTATGTTGTCTTATATCAAGAAGAAGGATAATGCGTGATCATGAATTATGATGGAAATGTTGAGATTATGGCTTTGAAATCTATATATGTTGTAAATTATCCAAAATATCTATAGTGGAAACCAACTATGGGGTCCCCGTCTAACTCTAAGAAGTGGATACAACTATAGGGATCTTAGGGACCCATATAGTAGTAATAAAATCTCTTTGAATATGTGCTCTATATGTAGGGGCATAAGACCTGAATGAGATTGATCTAGGTGTGAATACTATAGCTAGAAGTTATCTAGAATCCTAAAACTATGGTTTCTCTAAAATATTAATTTGTGTAAGTGTATGAAATCTCTATGCCAGTGATGAAGGTCTTGAATGTGGCTGAATCTAGACTGGAGGAAGAACTATAATAGGTAGAGGAGTTGAAACTAGATCGAAAGGGGTGCTAACCCGAGTGATAAAGCTACAACCACATGTGTAATGAACCTACCTATCTTCATAAAATTGGGTGATAGAATGTACTACATGATCTAATATAGGCATAGATCTAGTAGTAGGTATAACATAAAAGCTATATGAACCAAGTTTGAAGGGAGGAGGGATAGATATAATTGCTAGTGTTTTCCTGTGTCTAGTAGTGATAGGGAGATACTTAAAAGTAGCAAAAGAGTTAGATAAATTTAAGTAGAAACCATGTAAATAAATATGATTATAAATAACATTCCATAAGATAGGTAGCAAATAAGGGATAAATAAAATGGATTTTTTCACTAATGCATTATTTTTTTTAACATGTGCTATGACATTTTTAATGTGTTTATCATGATAAACTTGACAATTTTTCCACATGAGAGATAGAAAGCAAGGGATATCCAGCATGACATTGTGCATGAATACATAATTTTTTTTGACATGAGCTATGATATGTATAATATGTTTAGAAAAATAGAGTTGGAAATTATCCTACATGAGAGAGAGAGAGAGAGAGAGAGAGAGCATGCAAAAGAAATATTGAAATCTTGTGCAATTTTAGAAATAACTTTTGTAATATCATCTCTTATTATTAAAATTAACCATCAAAGGGAAATAATGAAGTTTTTTATTAACATATGGTAAAATTCATCATTCATGTACATGATAGAACCCAGTAAAGTCTCCTTATTATTGGCAAGAAATGCAATAAATATGTGTAAAAAAGTTAGATCCATTTTTACAATTTGATTTTAGATGTAAGGTGATACCTCAAAATTAGTGAGACCTAGTATATAGAACTAGGGTTTTGAATGTAATTATTTTTTAAATTACTAAGGAATTTTAAAATTTGAAGTGAATTTTTGATAAAAATATGTAGGTAAAAAATCAAAAATTTATTGGAAAAATTAGCAAGTAATTTACCCTAGGGTTTTAGGGTTTTTATGCACAAATGAAGTAAGTCAGGTTCACCAAATGATTTAAACTTTTTGGGAATATTGGTGTATTATTATTAATTTAGTTAAATGGTCTGAGTAGTAAAATTAGTAAATAAATATGCAATAATTAAACTATTTATTTGTATAAATTTGATTATCATTTTGACCTTTCTAAAAATAGTAATAAGGGATAAAACATAAGACTTAGCTGAAAACTAATTGATATGGCTAAGATAGAGTCTAAAACACACTACAAGATTGGAAAAGTATCATAAATCAAGATCTATCCTTTATTTATGATTTGATAAGAGCACCAAAATAGTACACTAGTGGCACTGACATTGTATACTACTTTTGTTATTATTTAGGAGACTTGTGCTTTTTGGGTTTTGTTTGTTGTCTCTATGTGACCCTACCTATGAAATTTTTTATATCGAATGTTGTAGAAACTCCTTGTATATATGATTTAGTCTTCAAACCCTAGACTCCATTATGCTTCAAAAAACTTTTGGAAAGACGGGGGGTTAGTGTGTGTAAGATGCACTGAACATGTACCCACACCCCTTGTGTGGGCATGCTGCCTACATACAAATACTCATAAGAGGGATCAAGGCATATTTAGTTCTCCCACTTGGTGTGCTTTGTGAAATAATGTGTATCAAGATGAAAATTCTAAAATTGGGTGTTTTTGAGGTGTTTAGGGACTTGTATAAGGATTTGAATAAGTTTTTAACTATATGGTTGGGCTATATGTAGAGAATAGGGACGAATGCCTAAGTATTCTTGCTCATATTTTTGTTTTCTTAGTGATAATTATCAACCCTTTCTAAATGAACTTTGAATGTGATTTTATAGGGATATATTGGTCATGGGTTGGATGTGCTCACATTAGGTCAACAAGGAGAAGGATCAGGAACTGGAAGGAACTGACCATTAGGAATAAAAATACACTTTGATAAGAGCATTCAAAGTGGACACTAGTGGCACTGATGCTCTATTCCAAGTTGGGTGCTATTTTCCTTAATTTGTGGGACTTGGGGGGATGGATTTGTCATAAAAAGAGTAGTCTAACTAAGCTGGTATTAAGTTTGAAAGGCTATGGATGATTGAGAATCAATGAAAAGAAGCCTATGAGTGTCATGAGAGCAAGCAAGAGGAACCTATGGGTTGGGAGTCATTAGCCACACTCAAGTTACCAATTTTCACATTTTATATGATGACACTTACATCAACAATAATAAAATATGGAGCCACCCAATGGGTTCACTAAAAATTATGACAAAGAAATTGAGTGTCACTTGAATTGAATGTACATTACCTATAATAGATCAAATCACACCAATGTAGATAGATTTATGTTATATTTACATGATCAAAAGAGAATTAATAACATTCATTCCAAACCACAACTTCAATTATAATAAATTTGGATTGAAATAAAAAATTTCCTTTGAATTTTTAAACTATTTTATATTTGATATGTGCATGAAAAACTATCATGCCCTTTGAGATTTGAATATGTGCATGAATAAGTATCATTATTTTAAAATTTTAAAATTTACATGAATAATTATTTTTCCATAAATATATATATATATATATATATATATATATATATATATATATATATATATATATATATATATATATATATATATATATATATATATATATATATATATATATCAAATGATATAGAATGTCTTGCATTTATATGATCATCTATAACTATATTTTAAACATGTAACTTTGATCCTATAACATTTTTTCATATGCCCATATATATACATTTGATTGTGTATGATTATGTACTTGAGTATTTCAAAATTGATTGAATATGAATGTCATATTCCCCTATAATATATATTTAATGTATCAATATATGTCATGTTTCTAATTTATGAATCAATTTGAATATTTGAAATCTATACTTTGAATATTTTAAACTTGTACTTTCTATCTTTAATACCTATACTCCATCATATAATCTAATTTTTTATTACTTTGATTTTTTAAATATATATTTTTATTCTTTGATCCCTACATTCTATTCCAAATCTGATATTTTTTGTTTATGGAGGCTTGGATCTATAAATAAATCCCATTGTGATTCCCCTCTTTCGAGATGATGGATTTATCCTATAAATAACTCATCTAAAAATAATATTTAACTATATGAAATAATAAAGATATAATTATGTAGTAGTATGTCATCATATGGAGAGTATGTCATCATAATATAGTAATTTTCATTTAAACATGCATGTAAAAATTGAGTTTAAGGAATATAAGTGTCATGCCTAGATAGATATAGAAATGAGATATGTAGTAACGTAATTATTTCTAAATTATACTATGTAGTAAAATTGAATGATATAGATAATGGAACCAAAAATCAATATCAACATGTGCAATAAGAAAAACAAAAAATATCACACAATGTCATACAACATGGACAAGGTCCATATGAAATAAACATAAATATGTCACAAAAATAAGGGCAAGTGAGACACAAAGGAAATTAATAATTTATAAAACAAGGGATGCATTCAAATGTCACACATAAAAAAACACAATGACAAGGGCCATAAAAATCCATGTTTAAATGTCACACATACCAAAAAAATGTTTTATACATAGGGTCAAGGGCCACAAGAATTGTACTAGTTTAAATATCACATAATAAAAAAATTCACACATTTACTAGGGGCCATGCACAATAAAAAATCAATGTATATACTATAATTCAAGAAAGTAAAAATATTAAAATTTCATAAAAAATTGAAAACTAGTCTATTCCCCACACACACACACACACACACACACACACAGAGATATATATCAATTTCATAATAAAAAAAATAGCATATACATATATTGAAATGTAAGATATGAGTAATTAATAAGACACATGTAATATATGTGCACTGAAAAGGTGGATAAGTCATAGAAATATATAACCTATTGATAATGTGACCTATATAATAAGATGCCCCCAACATAGGCATGTACATTAGGTAAAAGGGAATCCAACATCTAAGAATAAATGTAGATATGTATGTCCTACATCACACTGATATAAATCATGAAATGCATGTGTGTATTAAAAATAATATGATATATACCAAATTATATAAAAAATAGCATATGTAACAAAGTAAACTACTAACTCATGTCATGTTAATGTATTATTTTTTGATCTTTGAGAATATTTTGAATGTTTTTGTATTTTTACAATTTTTCTGAAATATTTGCATCCTTTTTATTTTTTGTAATATTTGATTTTTTTTTTTTTTATATATTTTAATGTTTTTGAATTTTTATATATTTTTTAAAATTTTCAACATATTTTAATAAAACTAGCCTATGATCCCATCAATGAGAGGACAATAATGTGTCCCAGTATCATAGAGTTGGAATATGGCTTTACATGAGAGAAAAGTGATAAATGTAGGTGAAACTAAATATGAAAAGGAATAAGTTTCCATAAAATAAATATATTTATCACTTCCCATAGATTATTTTACATGATGTATAACTCCAGAAGGGTAAGAATCAATGGATTTCATTGTATACTAGGATAACATTTCATTGTCTATAGTAACTATGGAATACATTGAATTATTTTAGGTAATGCCTTCAGGGGAATTTTAGAATGTGTATATTTAATTTTACCTTAAATAACTTTTTGATGTGAATCATGTTGTCAAGGAGGCTGTACCACTCTCATTTTATCTATCTATATTGAAATATTTTATATAAGTGCAAAAAATATTTCTACACTATGCTCTTAAATAGGTAAAATAAATGTATTTGTATTATTCTCTTGAATAGGTGAAATAACCAACTATAATGGTGGTGTTGAAACAGGAGTGTAGACATCTAATTCCTAACACCATTTGTGTTGAAATTGTCAATCTTACTTGAATTGAATTCAAATGCACATTTTAGGTCAAAATCCATAAAATGCCCTAAATGGTTTGAACTTGTCACTTACAAGTGCTAGTTTAGGTCAAAGTATCCCCAAATATGGCAATGTATTTTATGGGCTAGCTAACTTTGATTAGATCATTTTGAGTTAGAATGACAAATTTTCCATTTAGTGTTTTGGATCACTCTTTTCTTCTAATTCATTGGTACACATCACGTACCTTTATTATTTAGTTTTGGAAACATCCTAAATGGGAATACAAATCCAATACATCTAACATCACCTTCTAGTTCCTCTCCACTCAAATTATGACCCAATAATATAACTTTCTAACCATTTTGATTAATTGAGGGCCAATTTTCAAATAGTTGCACAAATGTTGATTAACTTTGTTTAAGGTTAATTAATCAAAATCAAGAGCTTAAGTGGATTTTCCATTAGAGTTGTTGAATATTTATTTTTAAAAATTGATACTTATTAACTGATTCATCAGGGGATATCATTTCTTGGAAAGACATCCCTAGGCCATAAATGGCACAAATATCAGGATTATGGGTCACCCATCCCTAGTTAATGCCTCACATGCCTCTTCAATGCCCCTTATTCCAAGGTTATGATTAATATAATTGCAAATTTAATTCTAAATATTTAATTAATCCTCAACCACACGTATTCATATTAATATGGATGGTTTAGGTTGATTCTGACCAATCTCAAAAATCTATAAATAAAGGGGCCATGGAAATGAATTTTAATCTTGAATATTGCAAAGTTATAATGTTAAATTATTTTCACAATCCTTTACATTTGATCATTGATTTTGTTTTCAAGCTTCATTGATAGGCTAGTTTAGTGGTTTTAAATCATGAGCCTAGGTTTTATGGAGTGTTCCTGAGACATTGAAGGAGTTTGCCACCTTTGCTGACAAAGACAAGGATGCTTGATCAAGGGAAAACATGTTTTTGAGCCACATGGGTATGGTGAATCCATTTAGTAATGCAATATGATGTTGCTTTATTTTATTTGTTTTTTACTATCCTTTTTAATCCCTATATGAATAAATAGGCTTAGTTAGTTATTTCTTTATGTATTTTTTGAGATTTATGGACTAATGTTTGACTAACTTGCTTTGTAATCTTCTCTACATCTTGGCATGCCTGATTGGACTAGATGCATCCCACACATGAAGAAGATCATTTTACAACTTTAAAATATTCATTTTGATCATTAAAACTCTTTTAAAATTGATTTTATAACTTTTCTTTGCCATTTTTCTTTGTCACATGTTTACACAGTAATCAACGTCAGTTAGTAAAACCTACATTGATTAGATAGCTGTCATCAATCACTATTGGTATAAATGATGTCAATTAAATAACCATCTTTAGTTAGCAAGTGTAACCATCATCAGTTATATAAATGATGTTGATCATTATGTTTTTATAAAACACACACCCAAGAGCTCTTTTTTTGAAGTTCATTATTTCAAACCCAAAATAGATTCAAGGCTAAAGGACATGCTAACTTTTTTGTTCAGGACCAAACTTGAAATTTGATAAAAACATGTTTAGATCACATTTTTCATGCTTAAAAAGTAATTAAGAACATTATTTTGGTCTTAAAGTAACATTTAGGTGCTTAAGTGAGATTTTTAGCATTAGCTTTCAAAGTTACAACTTAGACCAAGGGGTCAAACAAACACCACCTCATTTTCTATTTGGGCTTAAAAATGAACTCACCTTTCAAAGTTTTTGTATTTACTTAGTTGTTTAAGTTATATTTTGTTTATAAAAAAGAGGGGTGTCATGTGTATGCTCTTGCATTTGTCCCCTTTAGGGAACCCCTAGAATCAAAAGTGCCATTCCTATTGTAAGTAGCCTAGTCCAAGGCTTAGAAAGAATGTCATCTAAAGTGCTCCCCAAAAACCCATTAAATTTTGGGTGATCTTGAAAATGACACTAAAGTATTTCTATTTTATGTTTTCTTTATTTTTATGCAAACTTGGCTTGTGAGGGGGACATCATTACCTCCCATGAGTTCTTTAGGGAAGCTTTGACCCAGGGTTTCATCTCCTATCATTGACTTCACTTACTCTTCTAAGTTTCACATGAGATGTATCTACATTTGGACATCTCACTACACTAAGCAAACAATAGGATGTAGTGGTTATAAAAAGGACTGGACCTTTTTACAACTAGCCAATGTTATGGTCACCTAATTTCTATTCTTGTATTTTTCATCATTTGACATGAAATTCATTGTGCAATTGATTACCTAGAATGATCAAAAACTAATTAGTTTTACTCAACCACATTTTGCCATACCCTTGCTAGGATTTAAACAATTGTACTTAGTGTATTTTGGTCATTATTTGCTTGGTATGCTTTGAGGATAAAACTTGTTTGTTTGTTCATAATCCATGTCAAAATCATGTATCTGAGTTAATAAGGGTATCATTATGCAGCTCAAATCATGTCAATTTTCTTTTGCCTTTGAGTCTTTAAAACATAACAATTGACCACATCATTCGAGCATGCTTAGACCGTTAGGCTACTCAGCTTGTTTCAAGAACTTGTTTACCATTGTATCAAAAACCATTTGTTTTAAACCATGTCATGTATACCATTTGGACCTTGTTTATGTGTTGTTATGATATATACTCTTGTCTTGCTTGTTTGGTCCAATCTTAGACTTCAATATTGCATTTTCAATTAACCTTGTCATGTTTGGATCCAAACATTGATTGATTTTTGTTTAAGCCTCAATTCATGGGTTTGGTATACAAATATTTTTCTTTTGGGTTGCATAGCTTCTGTTAAATGATTGCCCAATTTTGAGCACTATTGATTGTTTGTTTGTTTAAGTGCCTATCCTCATAATTTTTGGTCACTTTGTTTATGAAAACACAACTTTCTTCAAAACCCTTTGATGTTATACATTTGACGTTAGGTTGTTTTATGACAAATATTGGCACAAACTAATTTTGAGATGCAGCTTCTCCATTTCAACTAAGGTTGAACCTTCTATCTTTTAAACATTACTTTTTAGAGTTTGCAAAACTTTAAGTCTTTTTTATTGTCATTAAATGTAGATATATCTAGCTACACTTATGGTGCAGTCATGGATAATCCAACTTATGATAGAATGGCTGCACAAAATGACTTTTATGACTTTAGTCAAGACCCCTATGGTGTCAATATGTTTTGTGAGACAAATTTCTATCCACCTCACAAAAATTAGTCATGGGAACATAATCAAGATCCAACTTATGATCCAATTCATTATTGGAATGATTGGGTTTATCAAGAATAATTAGATGATTTGGCTTATGTAAATATTAAAACTCCATAAAATACCAAGATCACCATTTGAGGACCTCCTCCTTTGGTTTACATGAGAAACCAAACTAATAATCATCTAGTCATCATTCTTTTAGGAACTCCTCCTTTGGTTTGCACAAGCAACTAAACTAAGAAGTGCCTAGTCATTACCATTTTAGGACCTCCTCTTTTGGTTTGCAAAAGAAACCAAACTAAGAAGTTTCCAGTTGTTACCATTCTTGGCCCATCACTAGTTTTTGATAAACCTACTATTGATGAACCAATTGTTTTTTATCCCTTCTTCAATAGTCTAATCTTTGGAGAGTCTATTATTGAATCAAAAACCATTATTACCTATAAACCAAATGCTCTCCACTTTATAAATTCTATGCAGATATTCAATCCTAAACAATAACCATTACCTCTTCAAAATCCATCTTATGAGGATCAAAATGTGTTCAAAATTGATCTTTTCCAACAAATTATGAACCAAAACTAACATGCTATTATTGAAACACCCATTTGTGACAAGATAAACTATGACAAGTTACCTATTCATATGTTACCTATTTGTAAAGAGCCTCATCTCCTTGATAATCCAATCTCGATAGAGTTGTCTCTTGATCTTTTTCCACTCATTGAGGAGTCTCACTTTGATAGACATGATTTTGTCGAGACGTCCCTTGAGTGGTTCCCTCTTATTGAGGGGATTCACTTACATGAGTAGGTCTATGTTGAACCCTTCCAAGATGAATCGATTTTGATTGAGCCCATTATTCCATCACATACCATTACTTATAAAAAAATTAGCATTCAATAGAACACTATCAAAACAACCATATTAGATGAAGAATCAATATTAGAGTCAGGTTCCATTTTTCAACTGACATTATATTTAGCATTAGAAATAGAATCAAAATCAATTAAAACATTGGATTAAGAGTCCCTTTCTTCAAAATTAGAGTCAAAAATAGATTATAGTATTGGTTGTTACAACATTGGTTACAATTTCCTTGCAGATCAATTTGAATATATTTATGATCCTTCTACAGTTTTTGAGCATGATTACTTCAGCATCGACATAAGTTCTCCTAGTATCTTCTATAATGATTGCGATACCTTTCACCATCCCATTATTACCACCCAACATAGCCATTATATTGACATTCCACCTCGCATAAATGTCGATCAGGACCAACAGAAGCACACTTTGGTAAACTACATCCATGGTGACATATCATTTATGGAATATCAGGGGGCAAGACAACATTCGTTCAAAAGAACAATAATATCCTAGTGAAAGATTTTTGGAGGCACTAGGGAATAAGAAAAGATTAAACTCAACATCTTTTAGTGACACCTTTGTTAAGGTGCTAGAAGACAATCAAAGTCAAATTTTAACATCTCTTTGTGAAACCTTCTCAGAGGTGTTATGGGATGATCAAAACAAATTCATTAGTGAAAACCTCATTGAGGCACCAATAGCTGAGCATAAAATTTCTTCATTATTTACTAAAGATAATATCAAATATCAAATCAAAATAGATTCCAATCTACAACATAATAAAATGGGAGCTACTCTCAAGATCAAGCAACAAAACAATTTGATGGTCCTGTCAAGAACATCTTTAGAGGTCTTTGGCCTTATAACAATGAAATCTATGTTAAATCTGGCATCAACAACATTACATGTGACTAAAAGTCCTAATCTTTATTTTTTTCTCTTTAATTATACATTCCATTATGACCTAACTATTTATTACTCACTTATCTCATTTATCCTACCATTATTTACCATCACTGTTAGCACTTTCCTTTATCAAGGTTATAAGGATATCTTGTCTCAACATTTTAAGGAAGTAAAATCAATGATATATGAAGACCATGAACACATTAATGAGATCTAGATCAACAACAAGTTATTAATAGAGTAGTTATTTTGAAAGGGTGTTGGATAATAGCTTATATATCTGATCATTTTTATTGTCTCACATATTGACTAGGATATGCATCTCCCTTTCATCAAGAGAAATGAAACCGTTTTTCATCTACCATTCACCCATTTACCATTATCATGCCTCATCTCTTTGAGACAACCCTATAGACCTTTTTTACGCATTAGTATACCATTGAGATCCATGAACCATGTCGTTTGAACTACAATGACTTGAGGTCCTTAAGGACTATGTAGGTAGTGCTCAATTTCTATTAAGGTTAGCTTGGTCAACCCTTTCCCTCACTCTTACTGATTTATGAGCATGTGTTTTTATAGCCAAATTATCTATCTTATTAGAACCTCTACTCTCAAGATGTGTATCTCCTTGGCTAGATGGTCCCACCTTGTACATATTTTATCCCAAAAAAACCAAAAATATTAGAAATACTTTGAAAATACCAAAAACATCAAAACATGATCCATAAAATAAGAAAAAACATTATCTCATGCTTCTATGCATTTTTAAATTCACATTACACCATGATATGCTCTTTCCATTTTGTAAGCATAGAAACACTAGTTCATTTCATCTTTTCTCATGTATTTGCCTTTTTGCAAGGTCATTCTTTCTCATCTCATCGACTTCTTATTTGCTAGACTAATTTTTTTTGTTTGTCATATCTTCCATTTATTTTATAAAGCATGTTAGTATGATCATCATTTTTATTCTATCCCATTTCCTGGGAGAGCTACATTTGGTCTAAAGTTCATGTTGGAACATGCATCCATCAAACTATGTAGGTAACATCACCTATCCTATACATCTAGAGTTAGCTCAACAAAACCCTTATTTTTCTTCTCTTACCCCATTTATTCTATCATTATTCCTCATTAATTAGGGAACAATTATCATTTCATTATTCTTTTTTATGATGTGGTGGAAAGTAATGCCTCTACCACACATGTATGAACATTTGTCTTTAAATCACACTAACTTGGTTTTTTTTTGTGTATGTTTATTTGAATTTTATTGGTGTTTTGTTGTGATTTGACACATCTCCTTTTATTTCTTATACTTTTTTATTACTTCTTGTCTCATCTTGGTCTTGTGTTTCCTTGATTCTTTTTTCTTTTTTCTTTTGTGTTTCAGAACATCTTGATGATTCACATGGCTCTCGATTGTTTATATCTGGATCCTATGTTATTACATTGTTCTTGGACCATTTTGTTTATGTAATTGTTGTTGATGTCTTGTTTTTTTTGTTTGATTTTGCTTTTTTGTTTTCAAGAATACCTTGATGGTCCACATGGATCTTGATTATTCATATCTTGGTCTCATGTCATTAAGACATTCTTACCTTTTATTTTTAAACATTTTTGTTCCTACTTAAGTCTTGATTGATCATATCTTGATTTTAACTTCAGTTTATTTATGTTTATCTTCTTCATTGTCTCTGCTTTTTTTTTTAATGTAAATTATTGTAACTCTAGTTTTGATCATTATTTTACCATTATCCTTAGATATAGATATTCACATTTGAATTGGCTTAGTATAATTGGAATCTTATGTAATTCTAATTTATTCATACTTATGATGCCTAATTTATTTTTCTATAGCAATCACTTTGTTCTCAGGTCTTAATGTCTTAATGTCAACATCATCTCTGATGAATGATTCTCAAGAACACTTTACAAAACCTAGGCTCGTGATATAGAATTAGGCTTCTAGGTAACATGAATTTTAGGCTTCTTTGTATATGCTTATATGTGCATCTCTATCTCTTTGTATACATTGTGAGCCTAATCAATTATTGGTCATTTTTCATCATTCCTCATTCTATTATCTCCCAAACATGGGTGAACTACATTTGCCTAAAGTGCATCTTAGAATATGAGTCCATAGAACTATGTAGGCAGTGCTCAATTTCTATTGAGGTCAACTCATCTATCTCCATTCTTCTTTTCATGTCTCTTATCGCTTTAGGCATTCTCATATGCTTGGTTTTATATGGATTTCTAAGCCATTACCTCATTGTATGTACGTTTGCACCCACTCACTTTAACCTATCTTTTTGGTTATATCCTTGAGCTATTTTAATTATTAATTGCCCATGCTGGGGCACAAAATATAAAACACATATGAATCAAATCAGATATATAGGGGAAAAATCATTATTTATTCTTTATCAATGATCAAGATTCACCCTACTAGGGTAAGACTATCTTGTCATGATCAAATCTGCTTTACTAGAGTACTTATTATATTCTTTTTGGAGACCCCATTCTAGTGGTGCTTCCCTTCATAAAGGAAAATGTTCTCTCTTTTCCTCTAACTCAAAGCTCTCCACATTAAAATCCATGATGGTAATATTTTAGTGTGCAACTTGTCTCAAGTTTGATCAATGTCATAATCATGTAGCTTATACTCTCAAATTGGGTATGTTTACAGTGTGTTCCTTAAATTTATGAATTTTATCTTTCCCATTCCCCCATCTCTAGGGCCTATTATACCTCTAATTATATTTTGATCATTAATTTTAATCACGTGTGCAAACATTAGCTCATCTAGATGTGATCTATTCCATGGGTTAATCTCTCACTTTCTCTCTCTTTTTGAGAGTCCACCCTTTTATTCTATCATAGTATGTCCTCTCAAGGGGTCATCATGGATCTATTCCAATTTCTTCTTGACAAATTTTATTTTAAAATACATTGCTTCACCTAAATGTCTCATTACATCTTTTTAAGTAGGGGTAAAATGTAGATGTCTATTTCCCAACACCATTTGAGTTGAAATTGTCAATTTTACTTGAATTACACTCAAATGCACTTTTTAGGTCAAAATCCATAAAACACCCTTAATGATTGGAACTTGTCACTTATAAGTGCCAATTTAGGTCAAAGTATCCATAAATAAGGCAATGCATTTTATGGGCTAGCTAACTGTGATTAGATCATTTTGATTCAAAATGACAAATTTGCCATTTAGTGCTCTAGATCACTCTTTTCTTCTAATTCATTAGTACGTGTCATATACCTTTATTATTTTGTGTTGGCAACATCCTAAATGGGAATATGGATATAATTAATTTTACATCACCTTCTAGTTCCTCTCTAGTCAAATTATAACCCAGTAATATGACTTTGTGACCATTTTGAGTAATTGAGGGCCAATTTTCAAATAATTGCAAAAATGTTAATTAACCTTATTTAAATCTAATTAATCCAAATCAAGAGATTGATTATATTTTCCATGAGAGTTTTTGAATATTTATTTTTAAAAATTGATTCCTATTAACTACATCATCACGCGACATCATTTCTTGGGAAGACATCCCTAGGCCATAAATGACACAAATATCAAGATTATGGATCACCCATGCCTAGTTAATGCCTCCCATGCCTCTTCAATGCCCCTTCTTCCAAGGTCATGATGAAGATAATTATGGATTTAATTCCAAATATTGAATTAATCCTCAACCACACATCTTCATCTCAAGATGCATGGTTTAGGTTGATTTTGACCAATATCAAAAGTCTATAAATAGAGAGACCATGGACATGAATTTTAAGGTTGGATATTGAAAAGTTATGATGTTAAATTATTTATAAAATCCATTGAATTTTATCATTGATTTTATTTTCAAGATTAATTGATAGGCTGGTTTACTGATTTGGAATCATGAGCCTAGGTTTTATGGAGTGTTCTTGAGACATTGGAGGAGTTTAACACCTTTGTTGACAAAGACAAGGATGGTTGATCAAGGGAGAACATGTTTTTGAGTCACATGGGTATGATGAATCCATTTGGGAAGGTAATATGATGTTACTTTCTTTCATTTATTTATTGTTATCCTTTATAATTTCCATAGTAATAGATAGGCTTATTTAGTTAGTTCTTTATGCATTTTTCATGATTTAAGGACTAATGTTTGACTAACTTGCTTTTTAATCCTCTCTACAAGGAGGAGATATCATTTAATATAGAGGGTAATCATATTGAATGCCATGAAATTCAACCATTTGATTGGAATGTATACATTTAATAAAATGATGTTACTACATAAATATTATGTATTCAAAGGCACCCTAATAACATATTACATACCCTTATGCTTTGTAAGAATGAAAAGGATTAGATAATGATGGTAAAGTAAATTTAATATTTATAAATATATGATAAAGAGTATTATGTGTATGCTGATTGAATTCTTTGAATAATATTGATGTAGATTGTAAATCATGTTCCACATAGCCAAGTGTCTGAAGGAGTGTCATTTTACATCTATTTTAATATGACCCATTGTAAATCATGACAATATGTATGAGTTTCTTGTCGATATAAACTCAATTAAAGAGTTCATGTATTTCTAAATAATCATCAATAATTTCACTATAATTAAATGGTACCACTATATGTGGTGTTAATATTCATGTAAATGTACCAATAATAACATCTATTGGATGCACATATGTCTTAGGAGGAGGATGTGCATTGTATACATGATTTAATTTTAAATTTTCTATATTGTTCTTGCATTCAATGGTTTGTAAATGCATTAATTAAGATTTTCAGGTTTTTATTGGTATTTTTTATTTTCTATCTTCTCTTGTGGCTATCTTAGCTCAATATTATTATCGTTGATAATACATTGTATCTTATGATTTTGCCTAAAAAACTTGTTTTTATAATTTCTAATACATATATGGTAGTTAAAGTAGGCATTACTATTGAATAATATGTTGGGAATTGGAAATACCAATATCTAATGGTGGAGGGAGAGATATTAGATTATAATTGTTTAATTTCTATAACAAGACATGAGGAGGTTGTGTTAAACTTATAAAATGCTGCTTTGATGGATCTATCAAATGGATCTTATTTGTTGGTTGTGATACCAAATTGAATAATTTTTTTATTCATTCTTGCTTTCATTGTATTTGAATTTGTAGCTTTTTTTTATTTTTAACATATCATTTAAATTAGATGGAACATTTGGTACATATTTAAGTTTGTTCAAGACTATGAGCTTGAATTCTTATTATTAAATTGTATGGCATAATTCATATAAATATTTAAAATTATCAAACATGATAGAATCATGTAGTGGTGTTAATAAAATATGTATGAAGATATCATGGAATTAATTATATTCCATATAATTTGTCATCTTAAGTATTATAATTTTGTATCAAAGGACACATTCACTGATTGGATCACTAAACACTTTCTTAAGTTTATAAATTTGAGCATAAGATAGTTTTTCACCAATGTTGATAGAGAAGTGTTTTAGAAACTAATTTGTCAGAGGGATAAATACATTAACTTCGTTAATATTTTTTCATTGTATGTGTAATCTAAACATGTTGCATAGAAATCTTGAAGATGTTATTGGAGACCACCTTTACCTTCACAAAGTGGTAACTTAGGAGATAAAAGTCCTAATAGTATTGTAAGTGGTTATCTTAGGTGCCATAGGATTGTGAGTAAAGTATGGTATTCCATTAAATGAATAGATATAGAGAGACCCTTGCTCTAATTTAGATATCTTAGCATATAAATATGTAATTGCTTGCTCAAGAGAGTATGCATTTGAAGAGGATGGTGATGGACCATGCATAGTGTAGACATATAATTATAGTCATGGGTACTTTAAAATGCTAATAATTAACATATGAAAAACCATATAGCATGCACACAAATACATAACTCTTGTTTTCCATTATTATAATCCATTCCTATATATGTGGGATCAACCCTTTTACCCATTATCATTACCCAAAAAATTCCAATATCAAATTCTAAATATATCTAAAATCACCATCAAAATGTATGTATCTTTGAACATAGATTCTTAACATTTTTATAAAATTCTATGATAAGAAGATAAGGGCACATTTTTCCACTTCCCTCTTAGGTCGATCATGTACTATTCTAAATAATGACTAATTTCCAAAATTAAAATCAATATTTTGGATCTTCCAAAAGATTTCATAAGGTAAGATAAACGAATATGTAAAGAGATTCACTTATATATACATATCAAGAATATTTCATCAGACACATTTTAATCACTTGGTATGAGCATACATATTTCTACACATTGTACAAATCTTCTGTATTTAACCCAAATTCAACATTATTTATAATGAGTAACCGTAATCCATGACAATATCCCTCTAAATAAAGTCAAGTGAAATTATCAAATCTACCTTATAGATACATACACATGGCTAATGGATCATAAGGAAAAATCATTATATATGGGATAAGTATGTGGGATTGATTTCCATCCTTGGAGGATTGGATATGTATGCATTGATCAATCACAAGGGGGTGATCAAGGTCATCTCAATCCATTAAAATCCCCTCTTTTTCTTATAGGTTTTCAAGATATTAAGTTTCCTAAGTGTTTCAAATAAAATAAAATAAACATAATTATTTATGCATGGATAAAACTTAATTGTGATATCCTAGATTTATCATCATATAAAAGCACAACATGTAAATCGATTAGTTCAAGCACATAATTAACCAAAAATAGTTTTTGATGAAATGACTCAAGCATACTATGTCAATTTCTACCTGCTGCACTCCTGTATAGAAGCACATTATGATTTTTCTTCTAATATGTTAGTTTATATAGTCTTTTTTGCTCTATATTTTGTTATCAATAGCTTGTTACAATAAATAGACTTGGGTGCCCTGAGTCATTATGTGCCTACCATGCTAATGTTGAAATTTAGTTTTTGAATTAGTGATTGATATTGAGCCTGTAGATTCATCTCTTCTTCTCATATTAATATTCAAATAGTTATAAAAATCAATAGGGATCATTATGCAATCTAAGTATATTTTTATTTATATTTTATGAAAAATAGAAACATTCCATATTTAGAAATTTGTCAAAATTATAATTATTTAATATTTTAAATTTTTAGCAATTTAATATTTCTAGTTTTAAACCTATATATAATAAAAACTTATTAAATTATTTAGTGGCTTAAAAAAATAGGTAAAAGCATATTAATGAACCCAATCCTTTATTTTTTCTAGCCTCTACTTAATGATTTCATTTTTTTTTTCTTTTTTCTTTGTTTTCTTAGAAATTGTATTATGGTAGTTTTAATACTCACAGGAGTCATTTTTTGGGCAAAGTAGTTGTTAGTTTTACATACTCCATGGTGTGAGATTATTGTCCTAATACACAAGCTATTATAAAACAATATATAATTATTTTAGTTTCCACGTACCTCATGGTATATAAAAAATGCCTAGGATTTATTTTTTATCCATATGAATCATTTGGCCATTTGTTCTTGTAGTGCACTAGTAAGCAGTTAAACCAAAGAAGTTACTCTTCATGTACCCCATGAGATAGGATATTATGGATATGGTAAAGGTGGAATAATTAATATATAATTACTTAATGTCCATATTCACTATTTATGATTAATATTAGTATATTTTGGAGCCTAAAAATAAAACACACCTTGGCCTACTTACACGCTTATTCCTTTTATTTTTTTTGTCGCCCAATAAAAGTTAATTATTCCTTTTCTCAAAGGCATAATGTTATATTAAGTGTAATTAATATAAATAATATGTATGGATATTATGTAAAATAATTATTAATTTTTTGATGAAACCCTTGAAAATTATATGCACATTGAATATAATAATAGTGATAAAAATGACAAACAAGGTAAAAAAAATATGAATATCAATTCTAAGACATTACCTATCACTTTCAAACACCATAGGGAATGCATTACTTAGTTTTTACATCCTAATATAATTGATATATCATGAATAATACTATACTCTATGGTTCATATAATCACCACTAGATGAGGATGGATACCTCATCTACTAAGGTAAAATGAGGGTGGTAAACATGTTCCTCCTCAACACCCACCACCTCCCACAAATTAGAAATAACCATTAAAAGAGTAGTAGTATTATGTATTAAATACATGATACTCATGATAACATATCAATGGTATAATTACTTCAAATAATGCCAATGTATAAGGGTGTTCTTTATGAAGTATTACACAACACCATTTTACCAAGTAACAAAAAACTACCTTATGTTTATTATATTATAAATAATTTAAAATGTAAAAATGAAAGTATATATTTTGAATAATAATACTTACCTCTAAAACATATCATAGATAATCGTCTACAATTATATATCGAGTTTTTAATGCACAATAAAGTTTTCAAATGAGTTCTTGTTGATAATAGATAAAGACTAATTATTTATAATATATATTTCATAAATTTAATAGGTATAAAATCAAAAGATATTACCCATTTAGACATGAACATTTAAGGCTTTGATAATATTCCATAGAGATTAATCAGACAAACTACATTACATATAATTATGGGTCCTTGTGTGGTAACTACCTTTTTTCATGTCATGCCTAATGACCTAAATTATGATATTATTTTAGGGAAAAAATGTATACATGATATGAATGCCATTCCATCTAATTTACATGAAATTTTAAAGTTTATAAACTAAAGATATACCTATACATGTTCTTTGGATCAATAATCATTTAAATATTATGCATTAAATCAACTTAAGGATCACTGCATTACTCATATGCAACCACATGCATAATAATTAAAATCAATGGAGTTACCAACTTTATATTTTAGTCCAATATAATTATGAAAAATTACAGTCAATAGTAGATCATACATAAATATTTACATAAAAATAGAAATATATGACAAGGATTAGGAACATATACACAAGGATTAAATAATTCCATTCAAGTAGTTCAACCAAAAGGGTGACAAGGACTTGGTTATTATGAAGAATTAGGGAAAACAAAGAAATAATCATCCACACCACTAAATATTTATATGCATTTCCTTAGAACATATTCTAAACTAGTGAAATATTATAATACATCTACACTAGAGTTAGAATACCTAAAAATGATGGACAATACAATTCATATATAAATTTTAACCTTAGATGAGTATTCAAAGGATGAATATCTCCTAAAGACCATGATAAATATGAGTATTTTCCATCATTTTACCATGAGAATAGGTTTCATCATTCCAAATAGTTAACCAAACATAGTTTAGAGAAATTTAGGATATAACTAAACAAATTAGATTAGAAAATACATATACCATTCATAAAAAATCATATATAGAATAAAAATCAACTCTAATTAATGAAAAAATAATATAATATCATTATGTAATGAATAAAGATCCATAGGCTATAATAATGAGGTCCTTATTAAATAAGGATGATGATGAAACTCTTAGGCATATTTTACATGATTACCCATATTATTCACATGCTATTTTAAATATTCTTAGAATTGATCCTATAATTACAATGTGTAACATAGTTTAATAACCATATGCCAAACCCATCAAGAAAAAGAATCATAAAAATGAATCCAAAGGCAGAATTGGTAGTCAAAAATAAATTGAAGGGATTTTATTCAAGTTATGGATAATCTTGACTTGTTCCCAAATGTATTAATAGTTCCAAAACCTAATGGTAACACAAAATGTTTTATAGAATATCAAAATTTAAACAAGGATTCCCCTAAGATTATTTGACATTACCAAATATTGACATGATTGTCAACTCTACCACTATATATGAAATGTTAACATTTATGAATGGTTTTTATGGATATAATCAAACCAAGATTAACCATGATGACCAATAATATATGTCTTTTACCACACCATGGGTAAATTTTTGTTATGTCATCATGCATTTCAAATTAAAAATGTATGGGATACAAATCAAAGATTTATGAAACACATATTCAATGATTATATACACAATATTTTTAAATACTATGTGGATGAATTACTTATAAAATAAAAACATTGACATGGCCATGCTATCAATCTATGATAGACATTTGAAATACTACAAAAATTTAATGTACCTTTAAATCCTAAAAAGTGTATTTAGAATTTCATCAAAAAATCTATTTGGATACATCATATCTCACTAATGCATTCAAGTAGATCCTAAGAATCTCAAAGCAATCATTGATATGCCTCATATAATAATTAAAACTCTAAAATGGAAATTTGAAAAGAGAAAAAGGAAAGAGTAAACCTATATAAATATGAAACCATATTTATTTAAAATTTTAAAATATATTGAAACATTATAAAAATGTTTCCACTTGTTGAATAACTTGGAAATATTGTTTTTGTGTTTGAAACATTAGAAAATTGAGATTGATCAAGCAAAAATTTTGAATAACTAATCAATCCATGGAGTTGGAAAGATAAATATTACAACTTTAATGAATTTATTATATAACCCACTGTACTAATCCAAATAATGTGGAACCACTATGGGCTAGATAGAAGTGATGTCAATGATATTGAGTGTTAATAATTGAACATACTGATTTAAATTTTTTGGGAATATTGGTGTATTATTCCTAATTTAGTTAAAGGGTATGAGCAGTAAAATTAGTAAATAAATATTTAATAATTAAAATAGGAATGTATATAAATTTTATTGTGATTTTAAACTTTCTAAAAATAGTAATAAGGGATAGAAAATAAGACCTAGCTGGAAATTGATTAAGATGATTGAGACATAGTTTGAAATTCACTATGTAGGACTAGGACACTATCATAAGTAAAGATATAATCATAATTTTATGATTAGGTAGGATAATTAAAATAATACACTAGTGGAACCAATGTTTTATTCCACTTATGCCACTATTATCTAAGAGACTGGCTTTTTGGGTTTTGTTCACTAGGTTTGTGTGACCCTGCCTAAGAAGTTTTGACTATTGGATGTCCATGAAACTCCTTGTAGATATGATTTAATATAAAAACCATAAACTCCATTATGATTCAAAAAAATTTGGGAAAGAGTGAGGTTAGTGTGTGTAAGATGCACTGAATGTGTATCCACACCCATTTTATGGGCATGCTACCTACATACCAATACTCTGAAGAAGGATCAAGCCATATGTAGTTCTCCCACTTGATGTGCTTTGTGAAATAGTGTGTTTGAACATTAACATTATAAAATTTGGTATGATTAAGGTGGATAGGGACTAGTATAAGGATTTTAATAAGATTTTAAGTGTATTGGATGGATATATATAGAGAATAGGGAAGATTACCATTAGTAATCTTGCTTGTATTATTATTTGCTTAGTTATAATTTTATAACCCTTTTTAAATGAAATTTAAATGGAATTTTATAGGTATATATTGGTAATGGGTTGGATGTTCTCACATTAGGCTAATAATGAGAAGGATGAGGAACTAAAAAGAAATGATCATTGGGGATAAAAATGCACTTAGATAGGAGTGTCAAAAGTGGACACTAGTGGTACTGGTGCTATATTCCAAGTTAGGTGTTATTATCCTTTGCTAATGGGAAATGAGAGGATGGATTTTTCATGGAAATATTAGTCTAGTTGAGTTAAGATTAGTTCTAAAAGGCTATAGATGACTAATAATTAGTGAAAAGAAGCCTATGAGGGTCATGAGAGCAAGTAAGAGGGACCTATGGGTTTTGTGTTATTAGCCACATTCAAGTTACCAACATTTTTTATGACTAAATTTTCTCCCATTTATTTTAACAATGTAATAAAGAAAAATACTAGGATAAGGAAAAATAGAAAGTGTACCTGAACTTACCTATAAGGGTGAAGCCCATGAAGCTTATGTGATGTTGGGTGTGTATAAAGAGAACACATTATCAAGTGTGAATTTTCAATAGAAAACAAAGAGTAGATCAGTTCTTACTAGATACATTATATCTAAAATAAGAATATGCAAAGCTGGTTAAGAGAGCGAAGAGAAAGGAATGAATACACATCACTAGGTATGCAAACTAATACAAAACCTATTGTGATGTTGAGTGATTCTATATGTGATGTTAGATGTATATTGTATCAAGAGTAATATCATGAATGAAGTTTAGTGCTCAATTCCTATAGAGTGGTTGAATAATACAAAGGGTATCCCTTTGGATCCATCATCACCCACTAAGTGAATCTAGGTGGTCATACATGTGTTGATAGATGTTTAGACTATGTATCTAATCCCTCTAAAAGAATACAAAGGCTAGCTAGTAATTTGGCTCCATAATTTCCCCATGAAGTGAAATTTAGAATTGATACCCATATGGAATGTGTATTATATGAGATGGATCATGAAGTCCATGAATGTAATGTGATCTCGAAATGTTGGCATGGATAGACAAATATATGCTAGAAACTAGGCCACCCTTTGCCAATTTGAAATATGGAGATTAGGCTTGAATGAAATCCACCTCAAAACTAGTGTACAAGGATTATATGAAAGCTACTTCAAAAATGTGAAAGTTAGGATTTTATAAAAACCACTCCAAAATGATGTCAATCACCTACAAATGAAATAAGGCATGCAATTGCTTAGAATGTCTAGGTAATACTAAAATCAAAAATAAAAGAAGACCAATGTATTGCACACATTTCCCCCAATCACTAGAGTCTAAAACATGGATTTTGATCTAGAAGTTACACCAATAGTTGTATCTAAAATTGGAAGTGAGAGCTATCATGATGGTCTGCATGATGCCCCCTATATTTGGATTATATAAGAAAAAGTTTACTAAAAACTATTGATTCTAAATTGGTTTTAATGTGAAAAACTATAAATAAACCTAATTTTATTCTTATTTTTAGAAAATCTAGTTATTTTTTTGTTTAGATAAGAGTGTCAAAATTAGACACTAAAGGGCCCAACATTGTAGTGAATCTTGACACTATTGTCCTAGGATAAATTTTATGACTATTTTGACATTTTCACTATCTACCTAGTCTATTCTATATAGTTTGATATCTGGTTTCTATTTTGGGTGGTCTAAAATTTGAATTTTTTACTATTAGGAGTTTTGATCTTTGTGACAAAACCCCTATTTGTTGTTCCCTCTTTTGATGGTAGGAATGAAGACCCTACAATGACTTCCCTCATAAGGAAGATCCCTATAAGTGTGTTATACTACAAATATGCATGATGTATCAATGGTAACTGATAGTATATCTCAAGATATAACATGGTTCATAATGAGAGATTGTTAGATCAACAGGGGTATGCTTAGATAGATATAATAATGTAATAACATGTGTAATGTACTGAATTAGAATTAAATGTATAGTTAGTTATTAGTTTTTAGTTGGAAAGGAGGGATGGAGCATGATGTCCATCATGGCATCTAAGAAATAAATATAATTCATGATGTAGATCATGTCATTGAAAAATAATGAGAAGAAAATAAGAAACAAGCATACAAGGCAAGAAGCAAGAATCATACAAGGGTGGCCAAGGGGCCAAGTGAACAAGGGACTAGGCACATGTTAATCAAAATATAAAGCAAGCATATACTACATGTTCAAATACAACATACACATATAATTAAAACAATTAAGGTTGGCATGAAAGCCATAATCACATAAAAGAGCACAGATAAAGGATATTGGCAAATGACCTAAGACACACATACTAAATAGAAGTAAAGGACATTGGAAAATGTCCTAAGTCACATATATGACATAAATATAATAATCAAGAAATTAAATCATGTAATATAATTGAAACATAATCTCATATAACTAATCAAAGAAATAAGTGAGAGTATGCAAGATATGTTAGTAAAAGACTATGTATATGCTAAAAAAATACAAAGTGTTATATACTAGTGGAATGTCGATAGAGTAATATATGTAATATGGTAATTAATGTACATAAATATGATAAAAAGAGTGTGTGGTGTAGGAATGACATAGCTTGGATGGTGTAGTCATGTAGAAGATGCCCCCAATGGGTAGATATATTGATATGTGTCTCAAATGTATGAA
This sequence comes from Torreya grandis, assembly GCA_037957365.1. NCBI lineage: Eukaryota > Viridiplantae > Streptophyta > Pinopsida > Cupressales > Taxaceae > Torreya > Torreya grandis. The sequence goes on along the minus strand of JARHVA010001974.1, from coordinate 2,480,052 downwards.
GTAGGATGCCCCCTCAATTGGTAGAGTGAAGCAATCAAGGATCTGGAAGTCACTACACACACTCAAAAGAAGATCAACTAAAGCATGGTAATATATATAAATCAAGAAATAATAGCATATAATAACAAATGAAAGTATTGCATAGTATTATAAATTTAAAGCATGGATGATGCATATAATTGAAATGTTTATGATGTTTTTGAATTATTTCAATGTTTTTAGATTTTTAAATTTTGTATTTTTTTTGGTATTTTTGATATATTTGAATGTTTTTGGATTTTTTAATGTTATATTGTTATTGGATTTTGAAATTTTATTAACTATGTAAAATCAATCATAGGAAGACTATGCATAATAAATGCTGAGAAAGTATGTACAAGTAAGCAAAAAGAAACTATGTACAATTAATTAAAAGGAAGATATATACAATCAATAATAAGGATATCATGTACAAGAAAAATTGAGAAGATATGATACCAACCGATGATTCTCATGGGAGAATCCCTATTATGTTGTCTTATATCAAGAAGAAGGATAATGCGTGATCATCAATTATGATGGAAATATTGAGATTATGGCTTTGAAATCTATATATGTTGTAAATTCTCCAAAATATCTATAGTGGAAACCAACTATGGGGTCCCCCTCTAACTCTAAGAAGTGGATACAACTATAGGGATCTTGGGGACCCATATAGTAGTAATAAAATCTCTTTGAATATGTGCTCTATATGTAGGGGCATAAGACCTGAATGAGATTGATCTAGGTGTGAATACTATAGCTAGAAGTTATCTAGAATCCTAAAACTATGGTTTATCTAAAATATTAATTTGTGTAAGTGTATGAAATCTCTATGCCAGTGATGAAGGTCTTGAATGTGGCTAAATCTAGACTAGAGGAAGAACTATAATAGGTAGAGGAGTTGAAACTAGATCGAAAGGGGTGCTAACCTGAGTGATAAAGCTACAACCACATGTGTAATGAACCTACCTATCTTCATAAAATTGGGTGATAGCATGTACTACATGATCTAATATAGGCATAGATCTAGTAGTAGGTATGACATAAAAGATATATGAACCAAGTTTGAAGGGAGGAGGGATAGATATAACTGCTAGTGTTTTCTTGTGTCTAGTAGTGTTAGGGAGATACTTAAAAGTAGCAAAAGAGTTAGATAAATTTAAGTAGAAACCATGTAAATAAATATGATTATAAATAACATTCCATAAGATAGGTAGCAAATAAGGGATAAATAAAATGGAATTTTTCACTAATGCATTATTTTTTTAACATGTGCTATGATATTTTTAATGTGTTTATCATGATAAACTTGACAATTTTTCCACATGAGAGATAGAATGCAAGGGATAGACAGCATGACATTGTGCATGAATGCATAATTTCTTTTGACATGAGCTATGATATGTATAATATGTTTAGAAAAATAGAGTTGGAAATTATCCTACATGAGAGAGAGAGAGAGAGAGAGAGAGAGAGAGAGAGAGAGAGAGAGAGAGAGAGAGAGAGAGAGAGAGAGAGAGAGAGCATGCAGACTAAATATTGAAATCTTGTGCAATTTTAGAAATAACTTTTGTAATATCATCTCTTATTATTAAAATTAACCATCAAAGGGAAATAATGAAGTTTTTATTAAGATATGGTAAACTTCCTCATTCATGTACATGATACGACCCAGTAAAGTCTCCTTATTATTGGCGAGAAATGCAATAAATATGTGTAAATAAGTTAGATCCATTTTTACAATTTGATTTTAGATGTAAGGTGATACCTCAAAATTAGTGAGACCTAGTATATAGAACTAGGGTTTTGAATGTAATTATTTTTTAAATTACTAAGGAATTTTAAAATTTGAAGTGAAATTTTGATTAAAATATGTAGGTAAAAAATCAAAAATTTATCGAAATAAATAGCAAGGAATTTACCCTAGGGTTTCTAGGGTTTTTATGCACAAATGAAGTAAGTCAAGTTCACCAAATGATTTAAACTTTTTGGGAATATTGGTGTATTATTCTTAATTTAATTAAATGGTCTGAGTAGTAAAATTATTAAATAAATATGTAATAATTAAAAAATTGATTTGTATAAATTTGATTATCATTTTGACCTTTCTAAAAATAGTAATAAGGGATAGAACATAAGTCTTAGCTAAAAACTAATTGAGATGGTTGAGATAGAGTCTAAAACACACTACAAGATTGGGAAAGTATCATAAATCAAGATCTATCCTTCATTTATGATTTGATAAGAGCACCAAAATAGGACACTAGTGGCACTGTCATTGTATACTACTTCTATTATTATCTAGGAGACTTGTGCTTTTTGGGTTTTGTTTGTTGTGTCTATGTGACCCTACCTATGAAGTTTTTTATATCGAATGTTGTAAAAACTCCTTGTATATATGATTTAGTCTTCAAACCCTAGACTCCATTATGCTTCAACAAACTTTGTGAAAGATGGGGGGTTAGTGTGTGTAAGATGCACTGAACATGTATCCACACCCCTTGTGTGGGCATGTTGCCTACATACCAATACTCATAAGAGGGATCAAGCCATATTTAGTTCTCCCACTTGGTGTGCTTTGTGAAATAATGTGTATGAAGATGAAAATTTTAAAATTGGGTGTGTTTGAGGTGGTTAGGGACTGGTATAAGGATTTGAATAAGTTTTTAACTATATGGGTGGGCTATACGTAGAGAATAGGGAAGAATGCCTAAGTATTCTTGCTTTTATTTTTTTTTCTTAGTGATAATTGTCAACCCTTTCTAAATAGACTTTTAATGGGATTTTATAGGGATATATTGGTCATGGGTTGGATGTGCTCACATTAGGTCAACAAGGAGAAGGATCAGGAACTGGAAGGAACTGACCATTAGGAATAAAAATACACTTTGATAGGAGCATTGAAAGTGGACACTAGTGGCACTGATGCTCTATTCCAAGTTGGGTGATATTTTCCTTAATTTGTGGGACCTGGGGGGATGGATTTGTCACAAAAAGAGTAGTCTAACTAAGCTGGGATTAAGTTTGAAAGGCTATGGATGACTGAGAATCAATAAAAAGAAGCCTATGAGTGTCTTGAGAGCAAGAAAGAGGAACCTAAGGGTTAGGAGTCATTATCCACACTCAGGTTACCAATTTTCACATTTTATATGATGACACATACATCAAAAATAATAAAATATGTAACCACTCAATGGGTTCACTAGAAATTATGACAGAAATTGAGTGTCACTTGAATTGAATGTACATTACCTGTAATAGATCAAATCACACGAATGTAGATATATTTAGGTTATATTTACATAATCAAAAGAGAATTAATAACATTCATTCCAAACCATGACGTCAATTATAATCAATTTGGATTGAAATAAAAAATTTCCTTTGAATTTTTAAACTATTTTATATTTGATATGTGCATGAACAACTATCATGCCCTTTGAAATTTGAATGTGTGCATGAATAAGTATCATGATTTTAAAATTTTAAAATTTACTTGAATAATTATTATTCCATATATATATATATATATATATATATATATATATATATATATATATATATATATATATATATCAAATGATATATAATGTCTTGCATTTATATGATCATCTGTAACTATATTTTAAACATGTAACTTTGATCCTATAACATTTTTTCATATGCCCATGCATATACATTCGATTGTGTATGATTATGTACTTGAGTATTTCAAAATTTATTGAATATGAATGTCATATTCCATTATAATATATATTTAATGTATCAATATATGTCATGTTTCTGATTTATGAATCAATTTGAATATTTGAAATCTATACTTTGAATATTTTAAACTTGTACTTTCTATCTTTAATACCTATACTCCATCATATAATCTAATTTTTTATTACTTTGATTTTTAAATATATATTTTTATTCTTTGATCCCTACATTCTATCCCAAATCTGATATTTTTTGTTTATGGAGGCTTGGATCTATAAATAAAGCCCATTATGATTCCCCTCTTTTGAGATGATGGATTTATCCTATAAGTAACTCATCTAAAAATAAGAGTTAACTATATGAAATAATAAAGATATAATTATGTAGTAGTATGTCATCATATGGAGAGTATGTCATCATAATATAGTAATTTTCATTTAAACATGCATGTAAAAATTGAGTTTAAGGAATATAAGTGTCATGCCTAGATAGAAATAGAAATGAGATATGTAGTAACGTAATTACTTATAAATTAGACTATGTAGTAAAAGTGCATGATATAGATAATGGAACCAAAAATCAATATCAACATGTGCAATTAGAAAAACACAAAATATCACATAATGTCATACAACATGGACAAGGTCCATATGAAATAAACATAAATATGTCACAAAAATAAGGGCAAGGGACACACAAAGGAAATTAATAATTTATAAAACAAGGCATGCTTTCAAATGTCACACATAAAAAAACACAATGACAAGGGACATAAAAAGCCATGTTTAAATGTCACACATACCAAATAAATGTTTTATACATAGGGTCAAGGGCCATAAGAAATTGTACATGTTTAAATATCACATAATAAAAAAATTCACACATTTACTAGGGGCCATGCACAATAAAAAATCAATGTATATACTATAATTCAAGAAATTAAAAATATTAAAATTGCATAAAAAATTTAAAACTAGTCTATTCCACACACACACACACACACACACACACACACACACACACACATATCAATTTCATAATATAAAAAAATAGCATATCCATATATCACAATGTAAGATATGAGTAATAAATAAGACACATGTAATATATGTACACTGAAATGGTGGATAAGTCATAGAAATATATAACCTATTGATAATGCGACCTATATAATAAGATGCCCCCAACATAGGCATGTACATTAGGTAAAAGGGAATCCAACATCTAAGAATAAATGTAGATATGTATGTCCTACATCACACTAATATAAATCTTGAAATGCATGTGTGTATGAAAAATAATATGATATATACCAAATTATATAAAAAATAACATATGTAACAAATTAAACTAGTAACTCATGTCATGCTCATGTATAATTTTTTTATCTTTGAGAATATTTTGAATGTTTTTGTATTTTTACAATTTTTTTGAAATATTTGTACCTTTTTTAATTTTTGTAATATTTGATTTTTTTATATATATATTTTAATGTTTTTGAATTTTTATATATTTTTTAAAATTTTCAACATATTTTAGTAAAACTTGCCTATGATCCCATAAATGAGAGGACAATAATGTGTCCCAGTATCATAGAGTTGGAATATGGCTTTACATGAGAGAAAAGTGATAAATGTAGGTGAAACTAAATTTGAAAAGGAATAAGTTTCCATAAAATAAATATATTGATCACTCCCCATAGATTATTTTACATGATGTATAATTCCAGAAGGGTAAGAATCAATGGAGTTGATTGTATAGTAGGATAACATTTCATTGTCTATAATAACTATGGAATACATTGAATTATTTTAGGTAATGCTTTCAGGTGAATTTTAGAATGTGTATATTTAATTTTACCTTAAATAACTTTTTGATGTGAATCATGTTGTCAAGGAGGGTGTACCACTCTCCTTTTATCTATCGATATTGAAATATTTTATATAGGTGCAACAAATATTTCTACACTATGCTCTTAAATAGGTAAAATAAATGTATTTGTATTATTCTCTTGAATACGTGAAATAACCAACTATAATGGTGGTGTTGAAATAGGATTGTAGACATCTAATTCCTAACACCATTTGTGTTGAAATTGTCAATCTTACTTGAATTGAATTCAAATGCACATTTTAGGTCAAAATCCATAAAATGCCCTAAATGGTTCAAACTTGTCACTTACAAGTGCTAGTTTAGGTCAAAGTATCCCTAAATAGGGCAATGCATTTTATGGTCTAGCTAAATTTGATTAGATCATTTTTAGTTAGAATGACAAATTTTCCATTTAGTGTTTTGGATCACTCTTTTCTTCTAATTCATTGGTACACATCACGTACCTTTATTATTTAGTTTTGGAAACATCCTAAATGGGAATACAAATACAATGCATCTAACATCACCTTCTAGTTCCTCTCCACTCAAATTATGACCCAATAATATAAATTTCTAACCATTTTGATTAATTGAGGGCCAATTTTCAAATAGTTGCACAAATGTTGATTAACTTTGTTTAAGATTAATTAATCCAAATCAAGAGCTTAAGTGGATTTTCCATTAGAGTTGTTGAATATTTATTTTTTAAAATTGATACTTATTAACTAATTCATCAGGGGATATCATTTCTTGGAAAGACATCCCTAGGCCATAAATGGCACAAATATCAGGATTATGGGTCACCCATGCCTAGTTAATGCCTCACATGCCTCTTCAATGCCCCTTATTCCAAGGTTATGATTAATTTAATTACATATTTAATTCTAAATATTTAATTAATCATCAACTACACATATTCATATTAATATGGATGGTTTAGGTTGATTCTGACCAATCTCAAAAATCTATAAATAAAGAGACCATGGAAATGAATTTTAATCTTGAATATTGCAAATTTATAATGTTAATTTATTTTCACAATCCTTTACATTTGATCATTGATTTTGTTTGCAAGCTTCATTTATAGGCTAGTTTATTGATTTTAATCATGAGCCTAGGTTTTATGGAGTGTTCCTGAGACAATGGAGGAGTTTGCCACCTTTGCTGACAAAGACAAGGATGCTTGATCAAGGGAAAACATGTTTTTGAGCCACATGGGTATGGTGAATCCATTTAGTAATGCAATATGATGTTGCTTTCTTTTATTATTTTTTTACTATCCTTTGTAATCCCTATATTAATAGATAGGCTTAGTTAGTTAGTTCTTTATGTATTTGGACTAATGTTTGACTAACTTGCTTTGTAATCTTCTCTACATCTTGGCATGCTCGATTGGACTAGATGCATCCCACACATGAAGAAGATCATTTTACAACTTTAAAATCTTCATTTGGATCATTAAAACTCTTTCAAATTGATTTTATAACTTTTTTTTGCCATTTTTCTTTGTCACAGGTTTACACAGTAATCAACGTTGGTTAGTAAAACCTACATTGATTGGATAGTTGTCATTGATCACTATTGGTATAAATGATGTCAATTAAATAACCATCTTTAGTTAGAAAGTGTAACCATAATCAATTATATAAGTGATGTTGATCACTATGTTTTTATAAAACACACACCGAAGAGCTATTTTTTTGAAGTTCATTATTTCAAACCTAAAATAGATTCAAGGCTAAAGGACATGCTAACATTTTTGTTCAGGACCAAACTTGAAATTTGCTATAAAGATGTTTAGATCACATTTTTCAAGCTTAAAAATTAATTAGTAATGTTATTTTGGTGTTTAAAGTAACATTTAGGTGCTTAAGTGAGATTTTTAGCATTAGCTTTCAAAGTTACAACTAAGACCAAGGGGTCAAACGAACACCACCTCATTTTCTATTTGGGCTTAAAAATGAACTCACCTTTCCAATTTTTTGTATTTACTTAGTTTTTTAAGTTAGATTTTGTTTAGAAAAAAGAGGGGTGTCATGTGTATGCACTTCCATTTTTCCCCTTTAGGGAACCCCTAGAATCAAAAGTGCCATTCCTATTGTAAGTAGCCTAATCCAAGGCTTAGAAAGAATGTCATCTAAAGTGCTCCCCAAAAACTAATTAAATTTTGGGTGATCTTGAAAATGACACTAAAGTATTTCTATTTTATGTTTTCTTTATTTTTATGCAAACTTGGCTTGTGAGGGGGACATCATTACCTCCCATGAGTTCTTTAGGGAAGCTTTGACCTAGGGTTTCATATCCTATCATTGACTTCACTTACTCTTCTAAGTTTCACATGAGATGTATCTGCATTTGGACATCTCACTACACTAAGCAAACAATAGGATGTAGTGGTTATAAAAAGGACTAGACCTTTTTACAACTAGCCAATGTTATGGTCACCTAATTTCTATTCTTGTATTTTTCATCATTTGACATGAAATTCATTGTGCAATTGATTACCTAGAATGATCAAAAACTAATTAGTTTTACTCAACCACATTTTTCCATACCCTTGCTAGGATTTAAACAATTGTACTTAGTGTATTTTGGTCATTATTTGCTTGGTATGCTTTGAGGATAAAACTTGTTTGTTTGTTCATAATCCATGTCAAAATCATGTATCTGAGTTAATAAGGGTATCATTATGTAGCTCAAATCATGTCAATTTTTTTTTGCCTTTGAGTCTTTAAAACATAACAATTGACCACATCATTCGAGCATGCTTAGACCGTTAGGCTACTCAGCTTGTTTCAAGAACTTGTTTACCATTGTATCAAAAACCATTTGTTTTAAACCATGTCATGTATACCATTTGGACCTTGTTTATGTGTTGTTATGATATATACTCTTGTCTTGCTTATTTGGTCCAATCTTAGTGTTCAATATTGCATTTTCAATTAACCTTGTCATGTTTGGATCCAAACATTGATTGATTTTTGTTTAAGCCTCAATTCATGGGTTTGGTATACAAATATTTTTCTTTTGGGTTGCATATCTTCAGTTAAATGATTGCCTAATTTTGAGCACTATTGATTGTTTGTTTGTTTAAGTGCCTATCCTCATAATTTTTTGTCACTTTGTTTATGAAAACACAACTTTATTCAAAACCCTTTGATGTTAGACATTTGAAGTTAGGTTGTTTTATGACAAATATTGGCACAAACTAATTTTGAGATGCAGCTTCTCCATTTCAACTAAGGTTGAACCTTCTATCTTTTAAACATTACTTTTTAGAGTTTGCAGAACTTTAAGTCTTTTTTTATTGTCATTAAATGCAGATATGTCTAGCTACACTTATGGTGCAGTCATGGATAATCCAACTTATGATAGAATGGCTGCACAAAATGACTTTTTTGACTTTAGTCAAGACCCCTATGGTGTCAATATGTTTTGTGAGACAAATTTCTATCCACCTAACAAAAATTAGTCATGGGAACATAATCAAGATCCAACTTATGATCCAATTCATGATTGGAATGATTGGGTTTATCAAGAATAATTGGATGATTTAGCTTATGTAAATATTAAAACTCCATAAAATACCAAGATCACCATTTGAGGACCTCCTCCTTTGGTTTACATGAGAAACCAAACTAATAATCATCTAGTCATCATTCTTTTAGGAACTCCTCCTTTGGTTTGCACAAGCAACTAAACTAAGAAGTGCCTAGTCATTACCATTTTAGGACCTCCTCTTTTGTTTTGCACAAGCAACCAAACTAAGAATTTTCCAGTTGTTACCATTCTTGGCCCATCAATATTTTTTGATGAACCTATTGTTGATGAACCAATTGTTTTTATCCCTTCTTCAATAGTCTAATCTTTGGAGAGTCTATTATTGAACCAAAAACCATTGTTACCTATAAACCAAATGCTCCCCACTTTAGAAGTTATATGTAGATATTCAATCCTAAACAATAACCATTACCTCTTCAAAATCCATCTTATGAGGATCAAAATGTGTTCAAAATTGATCTTTTCCAACCAATTATGAACCAAAACTAACATGCTATTATTGAAACACCCATTTGTGACAAGATAAACTATGACAAGTTACCTATTCATATGTTACCTATTTGTAAAGAGCCTCATCTCCTTGATAATCCAATCTCGATAGAGTTGTCTCTTGATCTTTTTCCACTCATTGAGGAGTCTCACTTTGATAGACATGATTTTGTCGAGACGTCCCTTGAGTGGTTCCCTCTTATTAAGGGGCTTCACTTACATGAGTAGGTCTATGTTAAACCCTTCCAATATGAATCAATTTTGATTAAGCCCATTATTCCATCACATACCATTACTTATAAAAAAATTTGCATTCAATAGAACATTATCAAAACAACCATATTATATGAAGAATCAATATTAGAGTCAGGTTCGATTTGTAAATTGACATTGGATTTAGCATTAGAAATAGAATCAAAATCAGTTAAAACATTGGATTAAGATTCCCTTTCTTCAAAATTAGAGTCAAAAATAGATTATAGTATTGGTTGTTACAACATTGGTTACAATTTCCTTGTAGATCAATTTGAATATATTTATGATCCTTCTACAGTTTTTGAGGATGATTACTTCAACATCGACAGAAGTTCTCTTAGTATCTTCTATAATGATTGTGATACCTTTCACCATCCCATTATTACCACCCAACATAGCCATTATATTGACATTCCACCTTGCATAAATGTCAATCAGGACCAACAGAATCACACTTTGTTAAACTACATCCATGGTGACATATCATTTATGGAATATTAGGGGGGGCAAGACCACATTCATTCAAAAGAACAATAATATCCTAGTGAAAGATTTTTGGAGGCACTATGGAATAAGAAAATATTAAACTCAACATATTTTAGTGACACCTTTTTGAAGTTGCTAGAAGATAATCAAAGTCAAATGTTAACATCTCTTTGTGAAACCTTCTCAGAGGTGTTATGGGATGATCAAAACAAATTCATTAGTGAAAACCTCATTGAGGCACCAATAGCTGAGCATAAAATTTCTTCATTATTTACTAAAGATAATATCAAATATCAAATCAAAATAGATTCCAATCTACAACATAATCAAATGGGAGCTACTCTCAAGATCAAGCAACAAAACAATCTGATGGTCCTATCAAGAACATCTTTAGAGGTCTTTGGCCTTATAACAATGAAATCTATGTTAAATCTGGCATTAGCAACATTACATGTGACTAAAAGTCCTAATCTTTATTTGTTTCTCTTTAATTATACATTACATTATGACCTAACTATTTATTACTCATTTATCCTACCATTATTTACCATCACTGTTAGCACTTTCCTTTATCAAGGTTATAAGGATATCTTGTCTCAACATTTTAAGGAAGTAAAATCAATGATATATGAAGACCATGAACACATTAATGAGATCTATATCAACAACAAGTTATTAATAGAGTAGTTATTTTGAAAGGGTGTTGGATAATAGCTTATATATCTGATCATTTTTATTGTCTCACATATTGACTAGGATATGCATCTCCCTTTCATCAAGAGAAATGAAACCGTTTTTCATCTACCATTCACCCATTTACCATTATCATGCCTCATCTCTTTGAGACAACCCTATAGACCTTTTTTACGCAATAGTATACGATTGATATCCATGAACCATGTTGTTTGAACTACAATGACTTGAGGTCCTTCAGGACTATGTAGGTAGTGCTCAATTTCTATTGAGGTTAGCTTGGTCAACCCTTTCCCTCACTCTTACTGATTTATGAGCATGGGTTTTTATAGCCAACTTATCTATCTTATTAGAACCTCTACTCTCAAGATGTGTATCTCCTTGGCTAGATGGTCCCACCTTGCACATATTTTATCCCAAAAACACCAAAAACATTAGAAATACTTTGAAAATAACAAAAACATCAAAACATGATCCATAAAAGAAAAAAAAAAACATTATCTCATGCTTCTATGCATTTTTAAATTCACATTACACCATGATATGCTCTTGCCATTTTTTAAGCATAGAAACACTAGTTCATTTCATCTTTTCTCATGTATTTGCCTTTTTACAAGGTCATTCTTTCTCATCTCATCAACTTCTTATTTGCTAGACTAGTTTTGTTTGTTTGTCATACCTTCCATTTATTCTATAAATAATGTTAGTATGATCATCATTTTTATTCTATCCCATTTCTTGGGAGAGCTACATTTGGTCTAAAGTTCATGTTGGAACTAGCATCCATCAAACTATGTAGGTAACATCACTTATCTTATACATCTAGAGTTAGCTCAACAAACCCCTTATTTTTATTCTCTTCCCCCATTTCTTCTGTCATTATTCCTCATTAATTAGGGAACAATTATCATGTCATTATTCTTTTTTATGATGTGGTGGAAAGTAATGCCTCTACCACACATGTATGAACATTTGTCTTTAAATCAAACTAACTTGGTTTTTTTTGTATGTTTTTATTCAATTTTCTTGGTGTTTTGTTGTGATTTGACACATCTCCTTTTATTTCTTCTACTTTTTTATTACTTCTTGTCTCATCTTGGTCTTGTGTTTCCTTGATTGTTTTTTATTTTTTCTTTTTTGTTTCAGAACATCTTGATGATTCACATGGCTCTTGATTGTTTATATCTGGATCTTATGTTATTACATTGTTCTTGGACCATTTTGTTTATTTAATTATTGTTGATGTCTTGTTTTTTTGTTTGATTTTGCTTTTTTGTGTTCAAGAATACCTTGATGGTCCACATGGATCTTGATTATTCATATCTTGGTCTCATGTCATTAAGACATTCTTACCTTTTATTTTTAAACATTTTTGTTCCTACTTAATCTTGATTGATCATATCTTGATTTTAACTTAGGTTTATTTATGTTTATCTTCTTTGTTGTCTCTACTTTTTTTTAAATGTAAACTATTGTAACTCTAGTTTTGATCATTATTTTACCATTATCCTTAGTTATAGATATTCACATTTAAATTGGCTTAGTATAATTGGAATCTTATGTCATTCTAAGTTATTCATACTTATGATTCCTAATTTATTTTTCTATAGCAATCACTTTGTGCTCAGGTCTTAATGTCTTAATGTCAACATCATCTCTGATAATTGATTCTCAAGAACACTTTACAAAACCTAGGCTCATGATATAGAATTAGGCTTCTAGGTAACATGAATTTTAGGCTTATTTGTATATGCTTATATGTGCATCTCTATCTCTTTGTATACATTGTGAGCCTAATCAATTATTGGTCATTTTTCATCATTCCTCATTCTATTATCTCCCAAACATGGGTGAACTACATTTGCCTAAAGTGCATCTTAGAATATGAGTCCATAGAACTATGTAGGCAGTGCTCAATTTCTATTGAGGTCAACTCATCTATCTCCATTCTTCTTTTCATGTCTCTCATCACTTTAGGCATTCTCATATACTTGGTTTTATATGGCTTTCTAAGCCATTACCTCATTGTATGTACATTTGTACCCACTCACTTTAACCTATCTTTTTGGTTATATCCTTGAGCTATTTTAATTATTAATTGCCCATGCTGGGGCACAAAATATAAAACACATATGAATCAAATCAGATATATAGGGGAAAAATCATTATTTATTATTTATCAATGATCAAGATTCACCCTACTAGGGCAAGACTATCTTGTCATGATCAAATCTGCTTTACTAGAGTAATTATATTCTTTTTGGGGACCCCATTCTAGTGGTGCTTCCCTTAATAAAGGAAAATGTTCTCTCTTTTCCTCTAATTCAAAGCTCTCCACATTAAAATCCATGATGGTAATATTTTAGTGTGCAACTTGTCTCAGGATTGATCAATGTCATAATCATGTAGCTTATACTCTCAAATTGGGTATGTTTATAGTGTGTTCCTTACATTTATGAATTATATCTTTCCCATTCCCCCATCTCTAGTGCCTATTATACCTCTAATTATATTTTGATCATTAATGTTAATCACGTGTGCAAACATTAGCTCATCTAGATGTGATCTATTCCATGGGTTAATCTCTCACTTTCTCTCTCTTTTTGAGAGTCCACTCTTTTATTCTATCATAGTATGTCCTCTCAAGGGGGCATCATGGATCCATTCCAATTTATTCTTGACAAATTTTATTTTAAAATACATTGCTTCACCTAAATGTCTCATTACATCTTTTTAAATAGGGGTAAAATGTAGATGTCTATTTCCCAACACCATTTGAGTTGAAATTGTCAATTTTAGTTGAATTACACTCAAATGCACTTTTTAGGTCAAAATCCATAAAACACCCTTAATGGTTGTAAATTGTCACTTAAAAGTGCCAATTTAGGTCAAAGTATCCATAAATGAGGCAATGCATTTTATGGGCTAGCTAACTTTGATTAGATCATTTTGATTCAAAATGAAAAATTTGCTATTTAGTGCTCTAGATCACTCTTTTCTTCTAATTCATTAGTATGTGTCATATACCTTTATTATTTTGTGTTGGAAACATCCTAAATGGGAATATGGATATAATTAATTTTACATCACCTTCTAGTTCCTCTCTAGTCAAATTATGACCCAGTAATATGACTTTGTGACCATTTTGAGTAATTGAGGGCCAATTTTCAAATAATTGCAAAAATGTTAATTAACCTTATTTAAATCTAATTAATCCAAATCAAGAGATTGATTATATTTTCCATGAGAGTTTTTGAATATTTATTTTTGAAAATTGATTCCTATTAACTACATCATCACGTGACTTTATTTCTTGGGAAGACATCCCTAGGCCATAAATGACACAAATATCAAGATTATGGGTCACCCATGCCTAGTTAATGCCTCCCATGCCTCTTCGATGCCCCTTCTTCCAAGGTCATGATGAAGATAATTATGTATTTAATTCCAAATATTGAATTAATCCTCAACCACACATCTTCATCTCAAGATGCATGGTTTAGGTTGATTTTGACCAATATCAAAAGTCTATAAATAGAGAGACCATGGACATGAATTTTAAGGTTGGATATTGAAAAGTGATGATGTTAAATTATTTACAAAATCCATTGAATTTTATAATTGATTTTATTTTCAAGATTAATTGATAGGCTTGTTTAGTGATTTGGAATCATGAGCCTAGGTTTTATGGAGTGTTCTTGAGACATTGGAGGAGTTTAACACCTTTGTTGACAAAGACAAAGATGGTTGATCAAGGGAGAACATGTTTTTGAGTCACATGAGTATGATTAATCCATTTGGGAAGGTAATATGATGTTACTTTTTTTCATTTATTTATTGCTATCCTTTATAATTCCCATAGGAATAGATAGGCTTATTTAGTTGGTTCTTTATGCATTTTTCATGATTTATGGACTAAGGTTTGACTAACTTGCTTTTTAATCCTCTCTACAAGGAGGAGATATCATTTAATATAGAGGGTAATCATATTGAATGCCATGAAATTCAACCATTTGATTGGAATTTATACATTTAATAAAATGATGTTACTACATAAATATTATGTATTCAAAGGCACCCTAATAACATATTAAATACCCTTATGCTTTGTAAGAATGAAATGGATTAGCTAATGATGGTAAAGTAAATTTAATAGGTAGTAATATATGATAAAGAGTATTATGTGTATGCCTATTGAATTCTTTGAATAATATTGATGTAGATTGTAAATCATGTTCCACATAGCCAAGTGTCTGAAGGAGTGTCATTTTACATCTATTTTAATATGACCCATTGTAAATCATGACAATATGTATGATTTTCTTGTCGATATAAACTCAAGTAAAGAGTTCATGTATTTCTAAACAATCATTGATAATTTCACTATAATTAAATGGTACCACTATATGTGGTGTTAATATTCATGTAATGTACCAATAATAACATCTATTGGATGCACATATGTCTTAGGAGGAGGATGTGCATTGTATACATGATTTAATTCTAAATTGTCTATATTGTTCTTGCATTCAATGGTTTGGAAATGCATTAATTAAGATTTTTAGGTTTTTATTGGTATTTTTTATTTTCTATCTTCTCTTGTGGCTATCTTAGCTCAATATTATTATCGTTGATAATACATTGTATCTTATGATTTTGCCTAAAACACTTATTTTTATAATGTCTAATACATATATGGTAGTTAAAGTAGGCATTACTATTGAATAATTTGTTGGGAATTGGAAATATCAATATCTAATGGTGGAGGGAGAGATATTAGATTATAATTGTTTAATTTCTATAACAATACATGAGGAGGTTGTGTTAAACTTATAAAGTTCCACTTTGATGGATCTATCAATTGGATCTTATTTGTTGGTTGTGATACCAAATTGACTAATTTTTTTATTCATTCTTTGTTTCATTGTATTTGAACTTGTAGCTTGGTTTTATTTTTAACATATCATTTAAATTAGATGGAACATTTGGTACATATTTAAGTTTGTTCAAGACTATGAGCTTGAATTCTTATTATTCAATTATATGGCATAATTCATATAAATATTTAATATTATCGAACATGATAGAATCATGTAGTGGTGTTAATAAAATATGTATGAAGATATCATGGAATTAATTATATTCCATATAATTTGTCATATTAAGTATTATAATTTTGTATCAAAGGACACATTCACTGATTGGATCACTAAACACTTTCTTAAGTCTATAAATTTGAGCATAAGATAGTTTTTCACCAATGTTGATAGAGAAGTGTTTTAGAAATTAATTTGTCAGAGGGATAAATACATTAACTTCGTTAATATTTTTTCATTGTATGTGTAATCTAAACATGCTGCATAGAAATCTTGGAGATGTTATTGGAGATCACCTTTACCTTCACAAAGTGGTAACTTAGGAGATAAAAGTCCTAATAGTATTGTAAGTGGTTATCTTAGGTGCCATAGGATTGTGAGTAAAGTATGGTATTCCATTAAATGAATATATATAGAGAGACCCTTGCTCTAATTTAGACATCTTAGCATATAAATATGTAATTGCTTTCTCAAGAGAGTATGCATTTGAAGAGGATGGTGATGGACCATGCATAGTGTAGACATATAATTATAGTCATGGGTACTTTAAAATGCTAATAATTAACATATTACAAACCATATAGCATGCACACAAATACATAACTCTTGTTTTCCATTATTATAATCCATTCCTATATATGTGGGATCAACCCTTTTACCCATTATCATTACCCAAAAAATTCCAATATCAAATTCTAAATATATCTAAAATCACCATCAAAATGTATCTATCTTTGAACATAGATTCTTAACATTTTTATAAAATTCTATGATAAGAAGATAAGGGCACATTATTCCACTTCCCTCTTAGGTCGATCATGTACTATGCTAAATAATGACTAATTTCCAAAATTAAAATCAATATTTTGGATCTTCCAAAAGATTTCATAAGGTAAGATAAACGAATATGTAAAGAGATTCACTTATAAATACATATCAAGAATATTTCATCAGACACATTTTAATCACTTGGTATGAGCATACATATTTCTACACATTTTAAAAATCCTCCGTATTTAACCCAAATTCAACATTATTCATAATGAGTAACCGTAATGCATGACAATATCCCTCTAAATAAAGTCAAGTGAAATTATCAAAACTACCTTATAGGTACATACACATGGTTAATGGATCATAAGGAAAAATCATTATATATGGGATAAGTATGTGGGATTGATTTCCATCCTTGGAGGATTGGATATGTATGCATTGATCAATCATAAGGGGGTGATCAAGGTCATCTCAATCCATTAAAATCCCATATAGAAGCACTCAATTTCTACCTACTGCACTCCTATATAGATGCACATTATGATTTTTCTTCTAATATGTCAGTTTATATAGTCTTTTTTGCTCTATATTTTGTTATCAATAGCTTGTTACAATATATAGACTTGGGTGCCCTGAGTCATTATGTGCCTACCATGCTAATGTTGAAATTTAGTTTTTGAATTAGTGATTGATATTGAGCCTATAGATTCATCTCTTCTTCTCATATTACTATTCAAATAGTTAGAAAAATCAATAGGGATCATTATGAAATCTATGTATATTTTTATTTATATTTTATGAAAAATAGAAACATTCCATATTTAGAAA
The DNA here is from genome assembly GCA_037957365.1 of Torreya grandis. Classification (NCBI taxonomy): domain Eukaryota; kingdom Viridiplantae; phylum Streptophyta; class Pinopsida; order Cupressales; family Taxaceae; genus Torreya; species Torreya grandis. The sequence continues at coordinate 2,462,272 of JARHVA010001974.1, read as the reverse complement.
TTTGTCAAAATTATAATTATTTAATATTTTAAATTTTTAGCAATTTAATATTTCTAGTTTTAAACCTATATATAATAAAAACTTATTAAATCATTTAGTGGTTTAAAAAATAGGTAAACACATATTAATGAACCCAATCCTTTATTTTTTCTAGCCTCTACTTAATGATTTCATTTTTCATTTTTATTTTTTCTTTGTTTTCTTAGAAATTGTATTATGGTAGTTTTAATACTCATAGGAGTTATTTTTTGGGCAAATTAGTTGTTAGTTTTACATACTCCATGGTGTGAGAGTATTGTCCTAATACACAGGCTATTATAAAACAATATATAATTATTTTAGTTTCCACGTACCTCATAGTATATAAAAAATGCCTAGGATTTATTTTTCGTCCATATGAATCATTTGGCCATTTGTTCTTGTAGTGCACTAGTAAGCAGTTAACCCGAAGAAGTTACTCTTCATGTACCCCATGAGATAGGATATTATGGATATGGTAAAGGTGGAATAATTAATATATAATTACTTAATGTCAATATTCACTATTTATGATTAATATTAGTATATTTTGGAGCCTAAAAATAAAACACACCTTGGCCTACTTGCACGCTTTTTTATTCCTTTTATTTTTTTTGTCGCCCAATAAAGTTAATTATTCATTTTCTCAAAGGCATAATGTTATATTAAGTGTAGTTAATATAAATAATATGTATGGATATTATGTAAAATAATGATTAATTTTTTGATGAAACCCTTGAAAATTATATGCACATTGAATATAATAATAGTGATAAAAATGACAAACAAGGTTAAAAAAATATGAATATCAATTCTAAGACATTACCTATCACTTTCAAACACCATAGGGAATGCATTACTTAGTTTTTACATCCTAATATAATTGATATATCATGAATAATACTATACTCTATGGTTCATATAATCACCACTAGATGAGGATGGATACCTCATCTACTAAGGTAAAATGAGGGTGGTAAACATGTTCCTCCTCAACACCCACCACCTCCCACAAATTAGAAATAACCATTAAAAGAGTAGTAATATTATGTATTAAATACATGATACTCATGATAACATATCAATGGTATAATTACTTCAAATAATGCCAATGTATAAGGGTGTTCTTTATGAAGTATTACACAACACCATTTTACCAAGTAACAAAAAACCACCTTATGTTTATTATATTATAAATAATTTAAAATGTAAAAAAAAGAGTGTATATTTTGAATAATAATACTTACCTCCAAAACATATCATAGATAATCATCTACAATTATATATCAAGTTTTTTATGCACAATAAAGTTTTCAAATGAGTTCTTATTGATAATAGATAAAGACTAAGTATTTATAATATATATTTCATAAATTTAATAGGTATAAAATCAAAAGATATTACCCATTTAGACATGAACATTTAAGGCTTTGATAATATTCCATAGAAATTAATTAGACAAACTATATTACATATAATTATGGGTCCTTGTGTGGTAACTACCTTTTTTCATGTCATGCCTAATGACCTCAATTATGATATTATTTTAGAGAAAAAATGTATACATGATATGAATGCCATTCCATCTAATTTACATGAAATTATAAAGTTTAGAAACTAAAGATATACCTATACATGTTCTTTGGATCAATAATCATTTAAATATTATGCATTAAATCAACTTAAGGATCACTGCATTACTCATATGCAACCACATGCATAATAATTAAAATCAATGGAGTTACCAACTTTATATTTTAGTCCAATATAATTATGAAAAATTACAGTCAATAGTGGATCATACATAAATATTTACATAAAAATAGAAATATATGACAAGGATTAGGAACATATACACAAGGATTAAATAATTCCATTCAAGTAGTTCAACCAAAAGGGTGACAAGGACTTAGTTATTATGAAGAATTAGGGAAAACAAAGAAATAATCATCCACACCACTAAATATTTATATGCATTTCCTTAGAACATATTATAAACTAGTGAAATATTATAATACATCTACATTAGAGTTAGAATACCTAGAAATGATGGACAAAACAATTCATATATAAATTTTAACCTTAGATGAGTATTCAAAGGATGAATATATCCTAAAGACCATGATAAATATGAGTATTTTCCATCATTTTACCTTGAGAATAGGTTTCATCATTCAAATAGTTAACCAAACATAGTTTAGAGAAATTTAGGATATAACTAAACAAATTAGATTAGAAAATACATATACCATTCATAAAAAATCATATATAGAATAAATATCAACTCTAATTAATGAAAAAGTAATAGAATATCATTATGGAATGAATAAAGATCCATAGGCTATAATAATGAGGTCCTTATTAAATAAGGATGAGGATGAAACTCTTAGGAATATTTTACATGATTACCCATATTATTCACATGCTATTTTAAATATTCTTAGAAGTGATCCTATAATTACAATGTGTAACATAGTTTAATACCCATATGCCAAACCCATCAAGAAAAAGAATCATAAAAATGAATCCAAAGGCAGAATTGGTAGTCAAAAATAAATTGAAAGGATTTTGTATGCAAATTTTATTCAAGTTATGGATAATCTTGACTTGTTCCCAAATGTATTAATAGTTACAAAACCTAATGGTAACACCAAATGTTTTATAGAATATCAACATTTAAACAAGGCATGCCCCTAGAATTATTTGACATTACCAAATATTGACATGATTGTCAACTCTACCACTATATATAAAATGTTAACATTTATGAATGGTTTTTTATGGATATAATCAAACCAAGATTAACCATGATGACCAATAATATATGTCTTTTACCACACCATGGTTAAATTTTTGTTATGTCATCATGCATTTCAAATTAAAAATGTATGGGATACATATCAAAGATTTATGAAACACATATTCAATGATTATATACACAATATTTTTAAATACTATGTGGATGAATTACTTATAAAATAAAAACATTGACATGGCCATGTTATCAATCTATGATAGACATTTGAAATACTACAAAAATTTAATGTACCCTTAAATCCTAAAAAGTGTATTTAGAATTTCATCAAAAAATCTATTTGGATACATCATATCTCACTAATGCATTAAAGTAGATCCTAAGAATCTCAAAGAAATCATTGATATGCCTCATATAATAATTTTTAAATAATTCAAATACCTAAAAGGAAAAATTCAAGCAAAAAGGTGGATTTTTTAATTAAATTGGAAGACAAGACCCAATATTTCACATGCTTACTAAATAAAGATACTATATTTGAATGGGATGCTAGTGATAAAAAGAGTTTCAATACAATCAAATAATACCAACTTAATCCAGTTATGTTCATGTTATCAATACTAAGTATGCGTATACTATTGTACATCTAAGCTATAGAGAATGATTTAGAATCCTTACTCACACAATATGATGATGAACATATATAATGTCCCATTTACTACATCAACCACACATTAGTAGATTATGAAAAAAATTATAATGTAATGGAAAAACTATATTTAGCCCTTGCATTCAAAACACATAAATTATGACATTATATGATTAATAATAAGACACAAGTAATCAAAAAGGTGAATCCACTTAGTTTATCATGTCAAAGTCATATTTATCAGGATGTATTACTGTTGACCATTTTTTGCCCAACAGGCCAAAAATTGGTCCCATTCTATCCCTGTTATTCTGGGCCATTTCATTTTTTGATTTTGCATGAATTTGGTGCTTTCTACGGACTCTACAGAATTTATATAGACTCTGTAGGTCCATTTCTATGGACTCTACAGGTTTAGTCTTTCAGTAGTTAAAGAACCAGTCAAAGAGTGGAAGGTTTTACAAAGCTTCTTCGAACTCTTGTCTGAAGAAATTCACAAGGAAAGTTGGCATCTTTGAAACATTGAACCATTGAACTGGTTCAATGCCTTGGTTCAACACTTAGGTTCAACGCTTTGGTTCAACTACAAAGTTCATCGGCTCAGTTCAAAGGCAAGGTTCAATGCTTCATCAAAGTTCATCACTTTGGTTCAAAGCTAAGTTCATTGGCAAGGTTCAATGCTTCGATTCAGTTCAAATGGTTTAACGGCTTTTGGTTCAATAAAAGGGTTCATCACTTAGTTCAACGCTCAGTTCAATGCCTTGGTTCAACAACCACTTGAACCATTGAACCAGTTCAATGGATTGGTTCAATAGTTGGTTCAAAGGAGCAGTTCAAATGAAAGTTCAAGCCTCCTGAAGGAAAAGTGCCCTTGCAGAGGGCAATTTTGGGTTCAAGAGCCCTTGCGGAGGGTAGGGAGCACTTCAAAGAGGCCACAAAGAAGTGGCTAAGTTATTTTGTAATTTTTTTAATGAAAATGCATAATTCCTTCAGACTTTTTATCTGAAGGAATTCCTTTGGACAAAAAGCCTGAAGGAATTCGAAAAGGCTGCAAACGAAAAGGATCCCGCAAAAGACAAAGGTAAAAGAAATAATTTCTTTGAAATTTTGTTTGAAGGAATTCCTTCAGACAAATTTTTTTAATAAATTTAGAAAGCCATGAGCTCAAAGGGACCCTAGGAAAATTTTGAAGAAATCAAAGTGACCGAGACAATTCTCGCAGGCTTTTTGTCCATGGGAAAATTGTCCATAGAAAAAGCCCGTGGTGAAGAAATCCAAAGGAATAAGCCCACAGAAAAACCCATTAGAAAATAAGCCTACAGAAAAGGCCTATGGGGAACAAGACCAAAGTAGGAAGCTGATGGAAGGTCCAAGGGTGACGGCCCTGAGGATGTCAAAGTTAAACACGATGAACTAGCCATTGGAAATTGAAACATAGTGACAGGCCCACAAACATCAATTTTACACTAGGAAAAGCAAGGGTGTGGAAGGCACCAAGTGGAAAACATGGAAGGATTTGACATGCTTTTCTAAGAGTAGTGGAACATACCACATGTCCCCTACAAAGCTCGATAGAAGCTAATAGGTGTCAACATCTGTGATCTCTCCCTTTTGTCCCATGAGAACTGTGGTAGGCCCTAGATGAATTACTAAAGGGAGCAGAAGCCACCACATGTCCTCTTCTATAGGAGCTTCAAAGGGTGCATAAATATTATATGATTCAAGTGGATGCTACCACATGTCCTTCCCATTTCATAGCAGAACGCACCACATGTCACTTATTTGAAATTGGCAGAAAGTGGCCAAGGCAACCAGAAAAGAGTCCAAAGAATGCAACGATGCGCTAGAAGATAGCCCTAAGGGCCAAAGGAGCTAGAAAGAGAAAAATCAAGGAAGAAGAAAAAGTGTAGGAAAAGACAAAGTGGTCTAAGTGGCAAAGAGGAGGCGAGTTATTGCCAGACAGTCACCAAATAATGCAAATAGTATATGACACGGCTTGTCTTCTCCTTTTTGCATTTATAAGGGGAAAAACTACATGAATATCTGGAAGGAGTAGTTTATTCTCAATAAAAAGGAATGGCCATGTTTTCTCATTAATGCTGGGATGCCAAAGACAAAGTAGGAACTGACAATCAAACGGCTTCCTTTTCCCAAGGCTCAGAGCGCACATGGGCCACTAGAAAAAAGAGTGCCAAAGTCTTTCCCAAAAGTACCAAATTCTCTTCCCCTCTTTATATATATTATAAAAATTATCATTTGAGAAGGATCCATTCTCTTAGCCTTAAGGCAAAACTCTGCCCAAAAATCTCTCGGGCTTGTAAGGCAGAGCTCTGCCAAATTTTACCTTGAATCAGGACTTAGCATTTTTACCTCTATCTAGACTTGCACTTTAAAGTATATGTCTATGTTCTTCTTTTGTGTTAAGTCATTGTCTTTCATGTTTTTCATAGATTGATTACAATATGTCCAGTGCATTTTGAAGTCTCCTTTCTATAGGTCTACCAGAAGTGTCTACAGCAAGAATATAGGTGCATGTGAATAGGCTGTCAAAGTGTATCTCAGAACACCTTTGCTAGTTCCTTCCTCCCTGTATCTCTACAGACCTCTGACTCACTAAAATAGAATAGTTTCCCACATAAAATGAAGTGTATGGGCATTTCTTCTTGGTGAAAAGTGTATGTTCAAGCTAAGTGGGTCAACTTTTTTATGGTGTATCACCTTTTCATTTTTAGGCTTAGGTTCTATTTTCAGCATCTCTCTTTCCCTTTTCATCCCCCCTTTTTACATTTATGTGTTAGCAGTAGGAGAAACTAGGGAATAAAAGATACATTAGAGGGAGTTATCCCTTATCTAGAGACTCTCCCCTCCAACTTTGCTGGTCCCACAGGTGAGAGGGGAGTTTCCATTATTTCCTATGGAAGGGCGGGAGCTAGGTGTCCTGCCCAGGGTGCAATCCACTACATCAACAGTTTTTGGCATGCCCAGTGGGACCAACTAGGACAAGTTGTGTCCAAAAAGTTAAAGAATTTTTGGTGTGTTCTTTAATCAACCAGCCTTTGGAGGCTTTTCTACCAACACCAATGGTGACTCCGAGTTGAATCAACTGGTTAAGCAGTCCAGGTGCCATCAAGAAATCACATTTTTGTATGTATAATTCCTTTGCATAGAATCATGGGCCTTGTATTCCTTCATATTACCATGATAAAGCTCAAAACATTTATGTAATCACCTCAAGTAGCCCTCCTAGTTGCCCTTCAACAAAAAGGGAAAATTCCAATTTTGAGGTCTTTCACCCTGATGGCACGCTCCTGACCTAGAAGGAAATAGTGGAATCATGGGGTAGGAAAGAGGAGAGAAAAGTTTTGCTCAAAACCTTAAAGAAGATAAGGCTACTCCTACCCATGATTCCAATGATCTCTAAGAAAGGCTCTTCTAAGAAGACATAGCCAGGAGAATTGTAGAATTGGAATCTAGAGAGAGATTTCTCAACCAATGTGTGATGGACAGTTCAAACCCAACAACACATTCCATGTATAAACACACCCCATCTACACACCTCCAAGAGAGTTATCAAGCCATGCTTGATATTGATGAAGTTCTAGCTAGATGGAAGGAGGAGAATCATTTGATTCTAGCTCAAGGACTGCCTCCTCTTCTACATGTTTTTTTCACTTCATCCCTTCTTAAGGAAGAACCTATTCTGTAAGAGGCAAGTGAGGAAGAAAAGATCCAATTTTTAGCTCTTCAGGAGGCTATCATGAGTGAAAATGAAGAAGAAATCATCATTGATGCTCCTTGTGAAGACATCATCGATGATGGAGAAGACACAGGGCATGCATACATGCAGATGTTCCAGCCATATGAAGGGGAACATAAGCATGGTGAGCTCTATCCTCCTTTTCTTTATGAGCTTCATTATTTCTTTGATGAGGAGGATGACTACATTGAGGAGCCTGAGTTGGAGGAGGACCAGATGGATGCCTTTGAACATCTAAAAACTCTAGTTTTTTAGAAGGAAAAGGAGAGGCTGGTCTTCCTTGAGGAAAGCCTTAAAGAAGAAAGCTTTAAACAAAGAGGTGATGTTCTATGGGATGAAAAATTAGTTTGTGATTCCATTTAAAACATCACAATAGTCACCCTTCTTTAAGAAGGCCATGAGGGAGCAGAGGATGAGTTTGACATGATCTCCAACGAAGTAGAAGGAAATGGGTCAAACCATGATGCATTACAGAGGGACCATGCACTATAAAGGGCTTATGGTGATGAGCCAACAGCCATAGATTTCTTGGCGAAATGCATTATCATGAAGGACTAGCATTTAACAAGCTTCTAGGAATAAAAGGAATATGTATATGTTGGAAGCATGTTTGAATTTGATCCACTCGGATGCAAGCCAATCTAGGTGACATGCAAGAGGATCAGGTCACCAAATCTCCTTTTTATCCAGCCACTTGTCTAGCACCATAAGTCTTCTTGATATGAAGGGGACTTAAGAAGTTTTCCCTTTTATCTAGGAGGGAGGCAAACATAGCTGGTTAGCTGTATATAGTAGTTTGCTTTCAGTTTCTTTTCCTATTTTCCCTAAGTGTAGTTTGCACAAGCAGTGTTTTTAGTCTTGTGTGTGTTTTCCTTTGTGTGTGGGGTAAAAGCTTCATGTTTTATTCTTAGATATTTTGGGGTGGTTGCTAACCTTTCTTCAAATCTACATTATGACTCCGTGTCCAATGGACTAAAAGGCAACTGGTCTCTAAGCATAATAGGCATGCTTCCCCTTGGAGACCAATTTGTTGACCATTTTTTTCCCAACAGGCCAAAAATTGGTCCCCTTCTATCCCTAATATTCTAGGCCATTTCATTTTTTGATTTTGCATTAATTTTGTGATTTCTATAGACTCTACAAAATTTCTACAGACTCTGCAGGTCCATTTCTATGGACTCTGCAGGTGTAGTCTTTCGACAGTTGAAGAACCAGTCAAAGAGTGCAAGGTTTTACAAAGCTTCTTCAGACTCTTTTTTGAAGAAATTCAAAGGAAAGTTGGCATCTTTGAAACATTGAACCATTGAACTGGTTCAATGCCTTGGTTTAATGCTTAGGTTCAATGCTTCGGTTTAACTATAAAGTTCATCGGCTCAATTCAAAGGCAAGGTTCAATGCTTTGGAAAAGTTCATCACTTTGGTTCAAAGCTAAGTTTATCGGCAAGGTTCAACACTTCAATTCAGTTCAAATGGTTTAACGTATTTTGGTTTAATCAAAGGTTTCATCACTTAGTTCAACACTCGATTCAATGCCTTAGTTCAACAACCGCTTGAACCATTAAACTGGTTCAATGGATTGGTTCAATGGTTGGTTCAAAGGAGCAATTCAAATGAAAGTCCAAGCCTCTCGAAGGACAAGTGCCCTTATGGAGGGTAGTTTTGGGTTCAAGAGCCCTTGCAGAGGGTAGGGAGCACTTCAAAGAGGCCATAAAGAAGCGGCTAAGTTGTTTTAGAATTTTGTTAAGGTAAAATCATAATTCCTTCAGACTTTTTATCTAAAGGAATTCCTTCAGACAAAAAGCCTGAAGGAATTCAAAAAGGCTGCAAATGAAAAGGATCCCATAAATGACTAAGGTAAAATAAATAATTTCTTTAGACTTTTGTCTAAAGGAATTCCTTTAGACAAAAAGTATAAAGAAATTTGGGAAGCTGCGATCTCAAAGGGACCCTAGGAAAATTCTGAAGAAATCAAAGCGATTGAGACAATTCTCGAGGGATTTTTGTTCACATGAAAATTATCTACGAAAAAAGTCTGTGGGGAAGAAATCTAAAGGAATAAGCCCACATAAAATCTCAATAGAAAATAAGCCCACAGAAAAGGCCCACAGGGAAAAAGGCTGAAGCAGGAAGCTAACAGAAGGTCCAAGGGTGACGAGCCCGACGACGTCAAAGTTAAACATGGTGAACTAGCCATTATAAATTCAAACACAGTGACAGGCCCGTGAACATCAATTTTACACCAAGAAAAGCAAGGGCACATAAGGTGCTAAGTGGGAAACATATAAGGATTTGACATGCTTTTCTAGGAGTAGTGGAATGTGCCACATGTGCCCTGCAAAGCTTAGTAGAATCTGACAGGTGTCAACATCCGTGGTCTCTCCCTTTTTTCCTATGAGAATTGTGGTGGGCCTTGGATGAATTGATAAAGGGATTATAAGACACCACATGTCCTCTTCTGTAGGACCTTAAAAGGGTGCCTAAAGCTTCTATGAGTCAAGCGGATGCTGCCACATGTCCTACCCATTTCACAACAGAACGTGCCACATGTCACTTATATGAAATTGGTAGAAAGTGGCCAAGCCAACCAAAAAAGAGCCCAAGGAATGTAGTGACCTTCTAGAAGATAGCCCTAAGGGCAGAAGGAGCTAGAAAGAGACAAAGAAAGGAAGAAGATAAAGTGTAGGAAAAGACAAAGTAGTCCAAGTGGCAAAGAGGAGGTGAGTTATTTCCAGATGGTCACCAAATGGCACAAATAGTAGATAGTGTGGCCTATCTTCTCCCTTTTGCATTTATAAGGGGACAAATTGTGTGAATATCTAGAAGGATTAGTTTTTTCACAAGAAAGAGGCATGGCCATGTTTTCTCATTAATGTTGGGATGCCAAAGTTAAAGCAGGAACTGACAATCAAATGGCTTCCTTTTCCCAAAGCTCAGAGTGCACATGGGCCACCGGAAAAAAGAGCACCAAAGTCTTTCCCAAAAGCACCAAGTTCTCTTCCCCTCTTTCTATATATTGTCAAAATTCTCATTTGAGAAGTATCTACTCTCTTAGCCTTAAGGCAAAACTCTGCCCAAAGATCTCTCGGGCTTGTAAGGTAGAGCTCTGCCAGATTTTACCTTGAATTAGGACTTAACATTTTTACCTCTATTAGGACTTGCACTTTAAAGTATATGTCTGTGTTCTTCTTTTGTGTTAAGTCATTATCTTTCATTCTTTTCATAGATTGATTACAACATGTCCAATGCATTGTGAAGTCTCTTTTCTGCAGGTCTGCCAGAAGTGTCTACAATAAGAATATAGGCGCATGTGAATAGGCTGTCAAAGTGTGTCTCAGAACACCTTTGCTAGTTCCTTCCTCCCTGTATCTCTATAGACCCCTGACTCACTAAAACAAAAGAGTTTCCCATGTCAGATGAAGTCTATGGGATTTTATTCTTGGTGAAAAGTGTATGTTCAGGCTGAGTGGGTCAACTTTTTTTTTGGTGTATCACCTTTTCATTTTTAGGCTTAGGTTCTATTTTCAGCATCTCGCTCTCCCTTTTCATCCCCACCTATTTAAATTTATTTGTTAGTAGTAGGAGAAAATAGGGCCTAAAAGATACATCAAAGGGAGCTAGCCCTTATCTAGAGACTCTCCCCTCCAGCTTTTCCAGTCCCACAAGTGAGAGGGGAGTTTCCATTGTTGCATGTGGAAGGGTGGGAGCTAGGCGTCCTGGCCAGGGTGCAATCCACTGTGTCAACAATTACCAAATGGGTAATGATACTCATGGAATTTTATTTAAAAGTTATGTCTCATAAATTATTAAAATGGAAAATTATTATATATAATTTGGCAATAGCTTTATTATTGGCACATCACAAATTAATAAAAATTTCCATGATGATTTCATCATTTATCACATAAACAAAGATACATTGAATCATGTAATTTTATGGATGCAAGTGTGCCAATAGAGTGTCACAAGGATAGTATTCATTATTCCTCATGGTCAACTATTTCCATTTGTATTTTTCTTGGGATTTTCATGCACAAATAATATAGTAGAATATGAGGCTCTAATATTTGTTTTATCTACTACTTGAATGTTACTATTAAATACCTTAAAGCATATGGATATTCTGAGATGGTGGTTAATTATGTTTTATATATTTATAAAAGTAAGGAAGAAAAGTTAATACCATATAAATAACTGGTACAATGTCTATTAAGGCACTTTGATACATTTCCAACAAAAATATATGTTTTAAATATTATAGGTAAGTTGATGCAATAAGTAGTGTAGGTTTAATGATCCCTATTAATGTTAAATATGAGTAGTAAATATTTAATATTCATGAATTAAGGAATTTTTTAGTCACTAAAACAACTTTATACACTTTAGAAGTCATGGAAGTCACTCATAGTGTATAAAATTCCAAATGTTATAGTGATATCTATAATTTATTATATTAGAATGTTATCCTATAAATTACCACACATGATGAAAATCATAAATTTTAATGTAATGAAATGTGTTATATCATCATCAAATTATCCTTATTAAAAATATCACTTGATATATAATTAATTCAATTCTTAAATCATGAAGAAGCTAGAATTGTAATATTAGAAACACATGATGGTGAATGTGGTAGTAATTTTAGTGGAAAAGACATACCTCACAAATTATTATTATTTGATAAGGTGAAATTTAGTTTTTATATGGATCCTAAAACCACAAAATTAAACAAATACACAATACTAATTAAAAGAGTCCAAATAGAGGTAGGCTAAATGGGCCAAACAACTAACACAAAACTCTACCATTTTTTTACTAAGACACTAATAAAAAGGAACCTAATAGCACAAATAAATATAATTACACTAAATTTCCACTAAGGATTACATGGATCCTACCTTATCTCAATAATATTGAGATTCATATTATCTTTATGTTCCTTTTAATTAGTGTCACTAAGTTTGCCTCTTGTTCAGACACTAGGGCCTTTTACCTTATTTTCATCATATTTCATCCTCCCCTTAATGTTCTTAGGGGTTTTAGTTCTAGTTTTATTCTTGATTTTAATGCTTGGGGGGGGGGGGGGAGTTTTGAGGTCAACATTCCCCCTTTTCTAAAAAATTGGGACCCTTTTTTTAAATTTGGTAAATTTGTGTTAATAATTTAAAATTCACTTGACCAGAATACCACTAACATATTTTCACATGGTCTTTATTTTAAGATCATCCACACTTGGTTTGGTCATCATATTTGCATATGATTATGGTTTTATATTTTATATACATTTCTAAAATTGAATCTCTATGTTTTAGGTAGTAGGATTAATGCATTCTAGTTGGAATGGACAATGTCTAGATTTCATGGTTTAATGTCAATTTAGTCTTTTACTAGCCTCTGGCCCATTAAAAAAACCAAGTTGAATTCATATTTGAGCATAATGAAACCCTTAATCCAATTACCCTAGCTCATGTCCTAAATTAATTGAAATTTACGTGGGAAAAACTTACATGGGAATGATTAATTAAGCCATGGACTTAGTTTAATTTTTATCCTAAGGCTTAGTCATGTTTATCAACATGACCAAAACTTTGTCTTAAAATTTACACTTGGTAATTTATATCCTGAGCCCCATTTATTCATTTTGTCTCCATATAGTCTAAAATATTTAACCTAACTTCCCTATATTTCTTGAATCTTAACTTAGTTTTATTTTATTGACCACAAGATCAACAGTATGCATTTTATTAGGAAATATCAATCTAGTGGTGCATGTTAAGTCAAGATTTAAATGGATCCCCAAGACAAGTGAGAAGGTGACAATTGTCACAATTTTAGTAAAAGAATAGTCAACATCCAATGGCATTTCATCCCTTAGATTGAGATCCAATGGAGCACATTGATCTGGCCAAATAAGATCTAACAATGCTAGATGAAGGTTGAAAACTCGAAATCCTTGAGAAAAAACATGAATATGGAAAGTGGTATAATTTTAAGCCAAAAATTAAAGCTTGAGTATATTTCAAAGATCGATGGTGCATGAATGAACATACACATTCTGATCAATGGCCTGTAGAGTAGGGGACATGATCCAATTGACCAAGATCAATAGAGTGCATTTATTTGAGTGGGGATGATCCAACGATGTGAGATCAATGTTGACATTTCAACAAAGATCATGATGAATGTGGAAGTGAAAAGTGTCACAACCATAGATAATATAACAAAGTAGATAATGAAATTTGATTTCTTAGATCAAGATTAATGAACCATGTTGTTCTATATAAATAGATCTGATGGTGTGAGAGAAGGTAGGATTTTCAAAGGGTCTAAAATTAATAAAATATTGACACATGTCTGAAACTAACAAATGGTCATATTTTAAATATTAATGAGAAATATTCCATGGAGATGACACATAATCCAAACATGGCAAATTTGAAGATTTTATGGACCTAATGTAAGTCAAAGTTATAAATACTCGATTTAAATAAAATCTAAGGCATGAAGCTCACCATTTAAACTAGATGCTACTATTAAAGTAATGATAAGAATTTAAAAAAATACCTAGAAAGAGTGAGAACCCTAATTTGACTTTATGTTCATTATAATCAATCCAAATAAAGTTTAATTATCACCTGTATGAGAACAATTTAATCCAGAGTTGAAGTGCAATCTACTAACAAGTAATTTAGAGAAATTCACAACCATGGCAGCCCAAAAAAGTGTTTCCAAAGAGGATGTCAAACTTTATTTTACCATGGATGTAGAAGGAAGAGTTTTCAAGGACATAGATTTTGATTCCACTGCTCTATATATAGGGGAAAATGATTGGTCAACCTTGTTTTGGACAATTGAGAACTAGTATCCCATAAAGAGAGAGGAGAAGAAAATATCTACGTAAAGAAGGTACTATGATGTAGTCACCATCCAAATGATTGGCTTAAACTATAAAATGGATAAACCTGATGTACTCCACTACATAGATATTCTTGCACCCATTTTTAGAGATGTTAAAATAAATAAGGGCATGATTATACATTAACATAGTTTCAAGAAGATTGCTTACATTTATCCCATAGATTTTGAGAACTATAAAAAAATTCATAGACCCTAATTAGACCTAACCATAATAAAAAATTGGTCCAAAGATAATGATCTAAATATCACCCTTTTCCTATGGCTATATTCTAGGAATCAAGTGTTTTCAGACTTCAATAAAAACATATCCATTGGCCAATTCAGACCTAGAATAAGGATGATCATGATAATGATGAATAGGTTTAGTGGGAACTCAATAACTACATATGTAGATAAAATTTGGGTCCCATTAGTATATTTCATGCTTGATAAATAATTCAAATCTCCTCTTGGTGAAGTAATCAACACCTATTTAAGTAGACAATTTTTTATAATCAAGAAAAAAAGTAGAATTCAATTCCACATGATGTGATACTTTTTGGATTCTATTATTGATAAAAAAAAACTCCAAACATTAGGGAATGGTCACCTGATAGGACACAAACTATTTCACAAAATTATTCCAAGTTACATATATTTAAGTGTAGGGATCACATACAATTCATATGTGATTGTCTATATTGCCCTTATAGAGTCCATCACATGGATCCTAATGATGAAAGTTATCCACTTAATAAGGAAAACTATTGAAGACATTGGTGATATATGGTTATATCTTGATTATATAATCATGAAAATTAAAGGGAACCAATACACCCTATTTAGGATACCTATCCATGTACCAATCAAGCTGGCAAAGAAAGAAGTGGTTTATCAAAATTTTAATGGAATAAATGGTCTTTTCAAGACCAAAAAGAAGAGACCACTCCACACCCTCTCCATAACCACTATTAGAACTATGTTTCCATTATGGGACAACATTAAAGCTACTTCAAAACATAAGACCTCAAATAATCAAATTAATGGACTAAGGTACTAGGATCCCCATGGAAGAGTTAAGGAGCATTTGAAAGCCAAAGGAATAAATATACCTTATGATCACCAGCTTGTTCATTTTGAACCCATATATATATATAATCCTCTTCATTCTTTGAGGTCACCATTAGATTGAAAAAGAACCACATCAATCAAAAATTTAGGATATAGACAGAGTAAAAGGAAGGAGATGACAGATGGCAATTAGGGCCAAGGCAGTACCATTTGCTAAGTGGTGCACCTTTTAGGCCTCCACCATCTGAATCAATCAGTGCCCAAGAAGAGACATAAGTTTAACATAGTCTATAAGAGATAGGGCCTGATGAAATTATATCTTCTTTAGCTTAAGTAGAGTAACAAGGATCACTAGTGGAAGAGGTTCATATGGTAACATTAGACCCTGGTGAAATAATTCAAAATTATTTAAAAATGTTATCACTAGCCTATGAATCAGATGATGAAGATATGGTATAAATAAAAGAAGAAAAGGAGAATCAAGTATTGTACCTCATTCTTGTGGATTTCCCTAAATAGAAAGCTGAGTTGGCCATTGTTCTAGTGAAAAAAAGAACCCAAAGGTGACTTTAAATCATCCTTTAAGTGAAGACAACCTCTTTAGTGAATTAAATTTTATTCATGGTCTAATCATTATGTAATGGTTCATCTATGGTAAATTATAGAAAGTACCTACTACACAACACCCTTGGGGAATGATGAAGGCCATCAATATCCTAGTGAATGAGGAGGTTAAGCCATGGATATTGGCTCTAAAAAATAAATATGAAAGAAGGATGACTTCTCTAGGAGAGTCAAGTGGAACATACATGGATACCCTATCTCCAAAGGTAACCCAATCCTTAGTTAGGGTCAATTTCGACCTAACAACTACCAACTTGCAAAGGGTCAAAGAGAAGAAATCTATAGTTGGAAGAGAAGAGTTCACTTTCCAAAAGGTGGAACATTTTATTAGTTTGACTCCAGTGATGGCACAAAATTTAGGAGAAAATACTATCTTTGAGGAAAATATTCTTCAACTGACTCAAGCATAATCAGAGCAATTATAAAAAAGTATCAATGGAATAATACAACAAAATAAGGATTTGGAAGGAACAACTATCTTATCAATCCTAGAGGAGAAGTTTAAATAATTTGAGGATACCATGGATAATTTATTTAGTATTTTAAAATTGGTTAGGTCCAAGTAATATGTAGTGAATAAATAATGTACCATGAAAATAGGCCAAGTTAGCTAATGGTAGGCTTCAAGTTATCAGGTGAAAGATTTGATAAAAGCCTTGACCAAGAATCAAATCCATGAGTTCAGAATAGTCAGTATAGCCCACTTAAATATGGATATGGATATATTTATGGATAAAATCAGATCCTTGAGTAATTGGTCCAAGTAAATGGAGGACATTTCTAAGGATCTCAAACAATAGGAAGATAAGATGTTGTATATATTAGATAGCCTTATCAAAGAGACCACCACACTTAATCTATTGGGTCTTATTTCTAACATGGATTTAAAACATAGAACTATGAAATTCATGCATGAAGTGAGAAATCAAGGATAAGGGAAGATATGGGCTAATAAAAATAAGATCAGGGGTTTACTTTTGTCATCTTAGGAGAAGGTAAGAGATGCCAAAAGCATTTGAAAGAGCTGAAAAGGATCTCAGGGGCCTAGAGGATCAATAAAGGGAACTCTTCATGAGACCTATTGTTGACCTCCAGCTTATGAATGAGCAATGTTATAGGATGAATATCCTATTGGGAAGGAAAAAGATAAAAATAACACAAGGGTATAAAAATCAAACTAGTTGACTTAGGATATTCTATTATGTAGGAACATTGTATAATTTTGAAAAATAGAATACTATTTTTGTATATACATGTGCAACTTGTAAATCACATTGCCTATAGGGTAATCATTTTAGAATGTCTAAAACGTTCTAAAAGAATTATAAAAGGACAATTGTCTTTAATATTTGACATGACTAATCAACATACCTCATGAATTGTCTATATAAAGAGGTATTGTCAATTATAAAAGGGGTGGAGTTTTTGAGCTTAAAGTATTTTATGAATTTTGAATAAATTAATATAAGTAAGGAGTTCTACAAAAAAATTCCATACTTTCTTGTGTGAATTGTTATCATGGCTTATCTCATTTATCTAGTCTAAATCTTAGATTTGAATGGTCCTTTTGAATTTTGGATGTGCATATTTAAGTGTAGAGTTTCTAGTTTATGATAATGATAGATTAGTTTAAATTTCTAAGGTTTACTTCATTTTCTTCACCCTTCTTGCATATGTGCTAATGTTGTTTACATGTATGGGTGAATATTTAAAGTGAACCTAGTCCTTATTTGAACTATTTCATACTATCCGTAGATGTTTTCCTAATGTGTGGTAGGGTTTGATCTTATGCTACTTTATGTCATATATAGGGTAAATGCATGTTCAGATGAAACTTGATTTTTTTCATAATATTTGGGTTAAGGATCAGTAACATATTTTTTCTCTACCTTACCCTTTATTTTTCTCCCTTTTTATCAATTCACCTTAGATTAGCTTGATTTTAAATACTCATCTTAGTTTATATTTAGTCTTAGGTTTAAGCATAATGTAATTTAAATAACATAGATTATCTTCAAAATAAAATATAAACTATTAGGCCGTAGTGGCTCCCAACCACCAATTAATATAAATTTGTGAAACATTCTACTAGTTCTATTTATATTCCACCAAAGATAATAGGATTATCACAAATTACAACTCATGCATTGGATTCTCTGAATTAAAAAATGAGTAGTCTTTCTTAAACACTAAGAACCACTTGTGATACACTTTTGGGCATCAATTGAGAATGTGTTATTCTATTGGTAGAAGGAGAGCATTAGTTAATTCTTTAAAAATTTGCAACATCTTTTCTAATTTTGGTGATTTCTATTCAAAGATTGATGTATTCTTTAAATAGTTTTGTTTCCTTTAGCATATTTCTATAAATATAACTAATATTAATAGTTTAAAACTAGTCTTTGTGCTTATCCAGACAAATATAGATATTCTTTGAAGATATATGACAAATTATGGTAAAAATAGTTTAAGCTTTGTAAATCCAAGGTGTTTTAGGTTAGTAATAGTGTTTTTATTTAAATATTAATTTTATATTTGTAAATTTAATTTTATCTAAGATTCAAACATATAAATATCACCCATACCTATGTATTTGGACATATCTTTGAGCTAATTTATTTAAAGATCAACATCCTTTATCATCCTTTATAAAAATTTGTGTAAAGTTTTCTTAATGTGTAATTATGATCATTGTTCTTTGAAAATATAGGATTTAAGCATCATATTTAAAATAGGGTTAAAATATATTAATATGGAATTAATAAGGATAAGGACTAGCTCACATTCAAAGACAAGGGTTTGTCTTCTAACATTAGAAGTTCACAGGAGAGCTAGGTGAGACAAAGGTAATCATAGACTCTCAAAGTCTCAACCAACTTCACCAGTTCAAGGTGATCCTATATTTAATTCTTATCAAGGTATGAATTCACTAGGTGGTTCTTTAATCGATTTGTCAGGTGTGGTACATGACCTTCTTCATAATCCTAAAAAGTATTTTCCTACGTTTAGTCCTAATGGTGTTGTAACTATTGAAGAACACATTAAAATTTTCAAAGTTTCTTTAAGACTATTGAATGTTATTCATGAAGATGTAGTAGGTAGGTTATTTCCTTTTACTTTCAAAGATGTTACATATAAATGGTTCCTAAAACTTCCAAAAAACTACATAGTGAGATGGAATTATTTTAGTAATTACTTTATTGATCAATTTGGTAAAATAATCAATCCTTATGTCCTTTACCAACAATTTGACATAGTTCAAAGAGATTCAAATGATCCCATAAGAGACTTTAATTCTATATTCTATAAAATTATTAGAAGAACCATATCTCCTTATAGACCTAATGAGGCTTTACAATATCTTATGACTTTTGTGTTTCTTAAAATATCTACTTAGGTCATTAATACACTAACCCTAGCTTATGCTAAATATATGATCATTAATGACGAAATACAACCATAGGGCCAAATGGAATACAATATTCCTAAAATTTATGCAAATTTTCATATTCTAAATGTCATTCCAAATATCAATCAAAATATGCCTACCTTAAATCATCTTCCAATTCTAAACCAATTGCCTTTGAACCATGCATACCCAGGTCAAAACCTAGGATTCTTAAACAATATTTCATGTGAATCTCATATACAAGACCAAATACCTCTAGTGCCTATAAGTAGTGGTAATACTCAATTTCATAATTTAGAGGCACCAAAGAATGATAATGACTCTATCTTAAAGATGGTTCAAAAGTCAAGCACTGATTTTGTTCATCTGTAAAATTAAGTTGGAAATACTAGGGAAAGTTCTAACAAGAATTTGTATTTAGAATGATGAAATAGGCCTTCAAACAAGTTTCAAAATAACCACAATAATGAGTCATCTACTAATAATAATGTGTCTGATATAAATCTTAGTGATGTTGCTTTACTAGATTATTATAGAGTTCATTATACTTCAAAACATGGTGAATTAAATTGTCTAGATTTTTTTATTCTTTTGAAGCTTTTCAAGAAGATTTGGATACTTTTGAAGTTATACCTAATAAATACAATGGTTCAGATACCTTAGGTTCTTCAAAGTCATCTAAATCTTTTGATTCAACTCTCATGGTGGAAACATTTAAGTTCACATTTCAAGAAGAGAATGAGCCTAAGGATATCCCTAAGGAGATTCATGATTTTTAGTAATATCTAAAGAAGACCTATACTCTAAATAAAAATGGGAAGAAACAACCTTTTACTACCTCAAATCCACCAAATAACTTTGATACTCCTAATATTACATCAGACAATAATCTAGAGTCTCTAAAGGGAAGTGCTTCTAAAAATAGTACTAATGCATCTAATTATTCCAATAGGACTAGATATAATATAGTGGAGGATATGAAAAAGATCAAAGATAACATTAATTTTCATGAATTAAACTCATATTATAAAATAAAGGGTTTTGTTGTTGGAATATTTATCTAAGAATCATAATAAGTCTTAAAATGTTGCACATGCTAACATTGTAATACACAAAAGTAAGGTAGATGTTCCACCTTTCCTAATTACAATCAGGACCTTTGGTAAAAAAATTCATAATTATTTTTTAGACTCTAGTGCATCTTCAAATATTATGCCTAAAGGTATTTATGAATAACTTGTTTTGACTCTAATTAAATCTTATAGACTTGTAACTCAATTAGATAAATCAAGAGTTAGTAATTGGTAAATTGTTGAATGTTTACAATCAAATTGATTCTAAACTAATGATCCAATATTTCATTGACATCCAAGTGGTGGAGATTCCTAATGCATATGTAATTTTCATAGGTAGATATTGAACAAGGGCCATGAATGATTACATGTCAATTTACTAATAACAAATGGGGTTACCCTAGAAAAGAGTTCCTAATCAGTTTAGGATAGAGAGGGAGCCTTAGATGAATCATATGATCACTGAGTATAATTTAACCATTGAGAGGGTCAACATGGTTAACTTAAAGCTGGGTGTTTACACTCTTGACACCTCAAAGGTATGTTACTCCAAAACTTCTAACATTATGCTTAGATTATAAAAGTTGTATTTTGATGGTGCTAGATGTAAATATAGTTTTAGAGTAGGGGTGGTGTTAATCAATCCCATTGGGAAGGAATAAAATTCCTCTTAACAACTCTAATTCCCATCCACTAACAATCTTGTAGAGTATGAATCACTTATTCTAAGATTACAATTTGAAATAAAACATAAGTTTAAGGAAATATTAGTTTTTGGTGATTCAAAACTAGTAGCTAATCAGGTCAAAAGTAGATATCAATTTAAATTAACATATATTAAGAAATATATATGTAGAGTGTGGGACTTAATTGAATGTTTTTATTCTTTCAACATTATGTCAATTCCTAGGGAAGAAAACAAGGATGCTAATTAACTTGCTTCAACTATAGCCAACCTTATGCCTAATCAAAGTTCCAAGTTACAAAGCCTTACCATTGAATTAGTCCCATGTACCTTAGTTCTAGATAATATTAACCATATACAATTATTTAGTGATGATTATAAGGTGATAGACATCATGACTATATCAGGAGTATTTGAGGCTAACATCATTGATGAGGTCAATGAAAATACCCTTGATAATAAATATTTTGAAGGAAAGCTTGATGACAAGCTCATTCAGTTGAGTGAAAATAAGATCCTAAAAGGAATAATAGCCTTAGAGATTTTGTTTGATTAAGATAGATTAGATGAGATTATCAAGATTACCAAAGTGGATGGGAAGGAATATAATATAATTAGCCTAGGTTACCAAGGTCAACCTCAGCTAGTGAACATTGGTACAACCTACACAAACATTGAAACTAAGAGATCCAAGAATTTATTGACCAAGTATTAAGATTTAATAACATGGTCCTATGATAACTTAAATATATTTGATCTTAAAGTCATAACCCACACCATACCATTGAAATAATCTTGTAAACCTTTTAGTAAAAAACAAAGGCCAATCAACCCCATGTTATAAATAATGATACACAAAGAGGTCAAGAAGTTACTAGATGATAATATAGTGTTTCCCATTAGACACTCCACTTGGGTAGCTAACTCAGTACATGTCAAAAAGAAAAATGGTGAAATCAAATTGTACATTGACTTTAGAAATCTAAATAGAGCATATAAAAAGCATAATTACCCCTACCTTCTCTTGACCAACTAATCCAATTTATTTTTGGTTTTTCTATGATGTCTTTTATTGATAATTTTTTAGGGTATAATCATGTGCTATTGAACAAGGAAGATAAGATAAAGACTGCAGTTACTAATAAGTGGGGCACTTTTGCCTACAAAACAATTCCTTTAGATTAATCAATGCAAGTGCAAACTTTCAAATAGAAATATATCATGCATTACAGGGACTCATAAGTAGGTGCATTATTATATACATTGATGATATATCTTTTTAAAAAATAAGGAAGACCACATCATGTACTTGAAACATGTATTTGAAAGGTGTAGAAGGTATGGAATTTCTCTCATCCAAAAGAAGAACATATTTTTTGTTACTGAGGGAAAGCTGTTAGGACATGTCATAACCAAGGAGGGGATATATATAGACCTAGATAGAGTAAATGCAATATCAAATATAGAACCCCCTAATAGTAGGAAGGAATTGAAGTCTTTCTTTGGTAAATTTAACTTTGTAAGAAATTTCATTTTTCATTTTGTAGATAGTATAAATCCATTAAATGACATCTTGAAGAAACATGTCAAGATCACATGGAATGAGGATACCAAGAAAGATTTTAAATATATCAAAGAAGCAATTAGACAAGCTCATGTACTAATAAGTCCAAATTTCACTAGATATTTTTATCTTTATTCCTTTGCCTCTAACCATAATATTGTAGATTTTTTAACTCAAAAGATAGATAAGTGTGATCACTCCATTTCTTTCATGATTACTAACCTTAAAAATGAATATATGAACTATTCTTTAATTGATAAATAAGTATTTTCTTTAGTCAATGTAGTGAATAAATTTAGACACTATATCTTTAGAAATAAATTAAATGTAGTTATGCCAAACCCTACCACTAAGCTAATGTTGAGTTAATGTGAACTTAGAGAAAGGAAAGGTAAGTGGATGTATTTCCTTCAAGAATAAGTTCTAGAGAAGAAGATTGATAAGTTGGTAAGATGCCAAGGTTTAATTCAGTTGATTTCTAATACTAATCCCAAATTGAGTGTAATGCAGGTTGATCAACAAAGATTTCAATCCAATGATGGGTATGATCCTATTATTCATTTGCTAATTAATGGATATTTTCTGATAGGATTAAGTACATAGAAAAAAAAAATTAATCCTCAAGGCAACCCATTTCCTAATCAAATATGTGATAATATATAGAAATAACTTTGAAGGCATTTTCCTAAGATGTGTTTCCAATGAAGAAGTAACTAAGATATTTTTTGGAACACAACTATCTACTGAGAGGAGAGGTGAATCAGTATATCAATTAGAACAAGTCCTTTAATCCTTTTAAAGCAAATTCAAAAGAATGTGTAGATTAAAAATAAATGTAGAAATCACATACACACACAAATACACATGACACTAGATTTATACATGAAAAACCCAAAGGGAAAATACACAATGAGAATAGCTATTAGAATCTACTATTCTAAAGCATCCTCTTAGTTAATGCCTCACTTAGAAAAACCTCACTAGCTATAAGCCTCACTAGCAAAACCTCACTGGTTACATTTAAGTACACCAATCCTAAGGAGACACCAATCCCCTAACTAAGCATCAACTTAGCTAATCTGATGGCACCAATTGATCAGATCTATGTATCTACAAATCTCGTTTGCAAATTAGATTCATACATGAATCTAAATCTCTATTCTTTCTTACAAGTCTAATATATAATTTATCATACTTTTCACATTCTCTCTATGATTTTCTTCCTCTTTGATCATCTCTATTCCACTAGTCATATGTCTGAATATGTCTCTATTTGACACACTTCATTAGCTTCACCAACCACTCTATTCTTCTTAGCCCCCTTTGGTTATGTTTCTTTATGATTTTCTTTTTGACACTCCTTATTGGATTTTTATCTCTGTCACTATCTATATTCAATTTGGATCAATAGTAAAATAAATTATTCTAGCAACTTTTCCTTTATCCTAAATATTATATATATATATAATATCAAATGATCTAGGGTTTGATTCTTCTCTATGTTTACACTCATACCGTAACACATCATGCTAATTTTGGACTTTAGTTATTTAAGACTTGAACTATTAGTTTCTTGCATCTCAATTCGATGCATCATTCCATAATTATAGGTCTCTTTACTATCTATAACATATTTTAGACTCAATTTTTGATTCACATGATCTTTAATGAAAATTTAATTGGTTGGATCGATCAATCTCATTATTTATGTCAATAGATAGAGATTATATACAAGTTATTGCATTTTCTTGTAGCTAACCATTTATTTAGACATGAATTTAAACATCAGTCATTGAAATTACCTCTAGTATCATGATCTAATGGTCCACACTTAAACGAATCAACTTTAAAATACATCCATTCAATCACATTCTGATAGGCTCACTCTATCTATTAGATATTTATGCACTTCCAAACTTTATATTTTTCATCTTTAAAATGTACCCATTGATCTTCCAGATTTAAGCTTCTAAGTGTCATTAGATCTTTGAACTTTCATGAAATTTACCTTGACTTGGTCATTAAACTTTGACACTTTGACCTTATCTTACTACTTCTTATATTTTTAGATTGTTTTCACTCCATTGATTTTCTCAAACTTGATCGATATTTAACTCATCATTATGTTGATAAACCTTGAGCACTTTATATCATTTGAGTCTATTCACTCTATTGGATCTCCTTTGCAAGATCACCCATGCATCGACAAATATTTTTAAAAGATAGATATTTATCTTTAACAAGTTCACTCTCATTGGTCCTCTATCTAATAAAATCATGAACTTATGACACTTGGAATTATCACATTCACTAGGAGGGACCTTTGACACTTTGACTTCATCATGCTCTATTAGATCTCTAATGCTTAATTAAGTACTAAACATTGATCTTCTAACTAGCTTGATCATTAACTTTGACAAGATTACACTCATTGGGTCTCTATCTGACAAGCTCCATCAATGTGACACTTCCCACTAGCATGTTTACTTAGAGGAGCATTTCATAATTTGACTTTGCTTCACTTCATTAGATCATCTACGTATGATGAAGCAAAATCCATTAATAAATTTGGAACATAATATAAATTCTAATAATTAGGAAATATTAAGTCCTTTGATCACTACTCGATCTGGTAATTACAAGGTTGAGGGGCTATTTTCACAATGATGATAAATTCTTAAGTTATAACATAAGCTATCAGGTCCAAGATATATCTAGTCAACATCAAAATAGAAAGTGTTTATTGATGCCATGACATTAACACTTAGGGTTTAACTAAGAAAACCTATTTTATCTAAGAGAAAATATAATTTAATTTTGAGCTCATTCCATCTCCTTTTATCTTATGGACCACATATTTAAGATACTCATGAAAAACCCATAATAGATATTCTATATATTTGAATTTAAGCATCCATAAATGGTTTTTATAAAATCATGACAATTTTAGACAATGCAAATGTGAAACATGCTCTTCTTTCCTTTAATCTTGCCTAATACTTTTGAAATCAATGGCATCCATAGTGTCACTTTTTCCATCCATGATAATCATATTGCCAATAATCTTGATCATTTTTTGTGAGAAGATAGGAAGTGGACATCTATCTAGAAGGAGTACAACCCACAATATCTATAGAGTTAGTTACTATTATCCTACTATCTTTAAGTATGATCAAAATCATGTCAGATAATGCTATTAATGTCAAGTATTCAACACTAAAGAGCCTAAGTCATCCATGACTTTAAATATAGTGATGATTGATAAACCCTTTTCCCAATGGGGACTAGATTTTATGGGGGTCATCAACCCTAATTCCTTAGATATTCACTAGTATATTCTGATTGCTACTGACTATTTCACAAGATAGACTAAATTAGTGGAAACTAATAAGTGTAGGACTAAAGAAGTGATCAAATTATTAGAGGAAAACATATGCACAAGGTTTTACACACCAATATCTCTAGTCTATGATAATGGATATACTTTTATATCCATTGAGATAACTGAGTGGGCATATGTCAACAATAGTGTTCTCAAGTTTTCATCAAACCATTATCCCCAAGGCAATGGGGTATCTAAGTCAACAAATAATAACTTGATGAAAGCCATTAATAATTATATAGCTTATAAACCAAAAAAATGGCACAAATAATTCATATATGCCCTTTACCAAGATAGAACTAGATTCAAACAAGCTCTCAAGGCATCATCATTTTTGTTGGTATATGGTCAAGAAACTATAATTCCAATCACAATAAAATTAACAACATACAATTTCATCCAAGAGTACATGGAGGAGGATCAATAATTTACAAATTCAAAGCTACTTGACATCATACATATGGAATATGCAAGAGAGCAATCTTTTACCAATTTCAATAGACACCATACAATAATTAAGAGGTGGTTTGATAATCATTAAAATATAAAGGTGTTTATATAAGGAGACTTTGTCCTTATTTGGGGTAAATCCTTAGAACCAAAATGAAAACATGAGAAGTTCACTCCCTTGTGGATTGGCTCATATCAGATTGTTGATATCTTAGGGGATAACACCTTCAAACTAAAAGACTTAAAAGGAACATAGTTTACATTTCCAACCAATGGGCAATACCTCAAGCACTATTTCTCTATTTTCCCAACTTGAGACTTCATAGAATTAACTATTAGACTATTTAGAGTTAGTGTAGATTGGGCTTTAGATTAGTTTATTTGATTTCATTTCCTTCATATCCCTTGTTTGTACATAGTGTGTGGATATATATTTTTATTTATTTCATTTTCTTTTTATTTAGTGTGTTTGTTTTCCCTACTTTGTTCCTAATTTTCAATTTGTATATTCTAGATACCCCTCAACTCAAAATAAATTTAGGTGCTCAGAAGGAACCTCACAGTTTAGAAATGTAGGTATGACTCCTTGGCATTAGTTGATCATATATTGTTAAAATGTGAGCATGATGTTATATTTTGGAGAAACTGGTGAGGGCTGATAAGTAGGTTAATTTTTCCTTAAGATTTTAAGCCTTATTATATTCTAATATTGGTTCTAAGAAGAATTTCACATATAGGGTAAAAGATTGAGTTATTAGGACAAAGTCATGTTTGTAATTTAAAAATGTTAACTACCTAGAATAAAGTTTACAACTAAGGATGACTGTCTAAAGATTAAAAAATTAACCAAATCCTAAAAACTGGCTAACCTAGTTCCAAACCTTTGTTAGAAAGTCAAAATGATTTGAAAAAAAATAAAAAATAAGAGCTTTATTGCAAAAAAACTAAAAGACTTTCTAGGTGCATGTGATTCTAGTAATCTCCCCTAGGGTTATGGACACTTGGATAATAGTGGATCAAGGCCTTTGTTAGGATCTTACAGAGACAATTGATTAATTTTTTGTAAGCAACTAAACATGAATTAAACCATAATAATAAGTAACTAGAAATTAGAATCAGTAAAGAATAAGAGATACAAGAAATAATGAAAACTTGTATTAAACTCTTCCAGAAGGAAATATAATTGAAGAAATCTCTCTTTCTTCCACACCTCTCAGATGTACATATCTCTTTCCCTCAAGAGTTCTCTCTCACAATTACAAACACAATTTAACTACTTGAATTGATTCACCCTTTTTTTTCATACACAAGATATGAAGATCTATCCCTATTATATAGAATTAGGGATCATGAGCTATGCATTCTCCAATGTTAGATACACCTCTTAATCAAAGGTTCAAATCAGTCCTGCCAAAAATAGAAACGTGGACTCAATATTAACAATTAAACTTATCATACAAACAATCTATTCATCCATGAAAATAGACTTCTGGAATGCACAGGTGACTGACATCGGTTCCTGTCTGCCTGCATATGACCAACATCGACTGATCCATAACTGAAATCGATAGCCTCTAGTCGATCCCTGACTGATGTTGATCGATCCTGACTGATGATGGTGATTGTGTAGTCTAGCAACCTCTACATTTACTCATCTAGTGTATCTTCTAGCTCCACACCTCAACAATCTCCCACTTGGAGATAAACAGCTGCACCTTTACCTGTAAAGCAACATCCTCTAGCTTGTTTCTCCATCTTCAAGCTCAATCTTGAAGACCAACAAAAGTTGAATGAAGATTCAACTTCTCCTTTGTTACCAGCTTTGTTAACATATCAGTAGGGTTCTTATCTGTATGGATATTTTCTAGCTTTAACTCACCATCCTCCAATACATGTCTAATGAAGTGGTACCTAAGCTGTATATGTTTGGTTCTTGAATGAAAAGCTAAATTCTTTGCCAAATGAATTGCACTTTGACTATCACTATATAATATACAACTCTCTTGCTCCTTTCCCAAATCTTCCATGAATCAAGTCATCCATATCATCTCCTTGATAGCCTCTATGACTACAATGTATTATACGTCTGTAGTAGATAAGGAAACAACCTTTTACAACTTTGAAATCCAACTAACTACCATACCACCAACAGTGAACACATAACTTGTGGTGTTTCTCCTGCCATCCAAGTCACTTACCATATTCACATCTACATACCCATGTAGAGAAGTGTTTGGCCCTCCATAGCATAAATGCCTACTGCTGGTCCTTCTCAAATATCTGAGAATCCACTAAACTGCTTTCCAGTGTTCCTTCCTTGGATTGGCCATGAACTTGCTGACAACTCCCACTGCTTGGGCAATATCAAGTCTAGTACATACCATTGCATACATTAAGCTCCCAACTGCAGAAGCATATGGAACTCTACTCATGTACTCCACCTCATCATGTGATTTAGGACACTATTCTTTGCTCAACTTGAAGTGTCCAGCCATAGGTGTGCTTACCAGTTTTGCATCCTGCATATTGAACCTCTCCAACACCTTGTTCATATAATCCTCTTGAGACAAAATCAAACTATGATTTTTCCTATCTCTCTTAATACTCATGCCAAGGATTTTCTTTGCTGCTCCTAAATCCTTCATGGCAAATGTGTGAGATAATTTTACCTTAAGCTCATTAATATCCTGCATGTGTGAACCTGCAATAAGCATATCATCTACATACAGCAATAGGATAATATATCTACCATTATTCAATCTCTTAAAATAAACACAATGGTCATATTGACATCTACTAAAGCCATGCTCTATCATAAACCTGTCAAATCTCAAATACCATTGTCTTAGAGCTTGCTTAAGACCATATAAGCTTTTCTTCAACCTGCACACAAGCTTCTCCTTAACTTTGACCTCAAAACCTTCCGACTGCTCCATATATATTTCTTCATCCAAATCTCCTTGAAGAAATGTTGTCTTAACATCAAGCTGCTCAAGATGCAAATCCTTAATAGCAACTAAAGATAATACAGTTTGAATAGAAGCCATTTTTACTACAGGAGAAAAAATTTCACCAAAATCAACACCTAGTTTCTATGAAAATCTTTTTACTACCAACTTGGCCTTATGTCTCATTTATCCATTCTCACCTTCCTTTAACCTATAAACCCATTTTTTTTAGTGTTTTCTTTCCCACTGGCAACTCAACCAAATCCCACGTTTGGTTCTCTTTCAAGGAATCAATTTCCTCATTCATGCCAAGCTCCCACTGTTTTCGGGATTCTACTTGCATTGCCTCATCAAAACATTTTGGTTCTCCACCATCAGTGAGCAACAAGTAGAATAATGAAGGGGAATAATGAATTGGAGGTTTACTTACCCTTTCTGACCTCCTCATGGGCATTTGAGACTCATTCATTGGTTTTTATCTACCCAAATTCTCTGTCAGTGACTGATCCCAATCATCTCTTAGTTTGTACCTGACCGACATCAGTTCCACCTAACCGACGTCACTTCCTACCTAACTGACATCGATTACTGTCTGACTGACATTGGTTCCCTCTTGAATGACATTGGTTCTTTCCCGACTGATGTTGGTGTCTGTGTTTTCCTGTGTGTGAAAATTATTCCTCGCAAGCTCATTTTGGATCATCACCTCATCCAGATCAACATTGCCCTGATCAAAATTATTTAGCTTCTTGAGCTGATCACTATATAACATCACAGCTTCTAATAATTTTGTTAGTTCTTAGATTCCAAAACTGAAATCTAAAATCTCTAGAGCCATAACCAATAAAAGTGCACCGCATAGATTTAACATCCAGCTTCTTTATATTTTCTTTATCAACGTGTATAAAAGATTTAGAACCAAAAACTCTGAGAAATGAAAGATCTACCTTTTTACCTATCCACACCTCTTCTGGAATTCCACCATCTAGAGCAATAGAGGGTCCTCTATTAATCAGCTAAATTGTAGTATCTACAGCTTATGCCCAAAACTGTAAGGGCAAACTAGCATGTAACCTCATACTCTGTGCACGCTCCATTATTATTCTATTCATCCTTTCAGCAACTCCATTTTGCTGAGGTGTCCTTGGAACTATCCTTTCCCTACGTATTCCACTCATAGAATAGTAACTTTTGAATTTATTGCTATAGTACTCACCACCATTGTTAGATCTAAGGCACTTTAATCTCAAACCTATTTCATTCTCAACCAAAGCTTTCCATTTCTTAAATGTGTCAAAAACATCAGATTTCTTCTTTATGTAATAAACCCATACCTTTCTTGTAGCATCATCAATGAAAGTAACATAACATTGTGATCCTCCAATAGAAGCTACCTGAGCTAGTCCCCACACGTCTGTGTGAACAAGCTCCAACTTGCGCTTCTTCTTTGTTGACCCAGTTTTGAGAAAACTCACTCTCTTCTATTTTCCAAAAATATAATGCTCACAAAAATCTAGATCTATGCTTTTCAAATCTGAAAGCTTACCTTTTGACTTAAGAATAGGCATTCCCTTCTCACTCATGTGGCCAAGCCTACAATGCCACAACTTTGCATCTACATCTAAAGTAGATAAAATAGAAGGAGAATAATCAGTAATACAATTACATAAATAGAGAGTACCTACTCTCTTACCTCTGGCTAATACAAGTGCACCCTTGGAAACCTTCCAAGATTCAGCTGTGAGAGTTACTGTGCAACCCTCATCCCCCAACTTTCCTACAAAAATCAGATTCCTCTTTAGGATGGGTACATGCATGACATCCTTCAACACCCATGTGTTGCCATTCTGCACTTTCATCTACACTTTTCTTTTACCAACAATTTTACAAGGCTCATCATCCCCTAAATAAACTTTTCCAAAATATCCTTGGACATAATCATTAAAAAATTCTCTATTTGGGGTTGCATGGAAAGAGGCACCAAAATCTACAACCCAAGATTCTATTCTATTATCCAAAGAAAATATAAGAGCATCTTGTGCAACAATACCTACAACTTTTGCTTCTTCTTTACCTTCATGCTGATTTTCTTCTTTAACTTTCAACCATCAATCTTTCTTTGCATGCCCTATCTTTCCACAATTCCAGCAAGTTATTTTTCTTCCATTTCTGGATTTGGATCTACTTCTCATCTTTGACTTAGACCTTGATCTCCCTTGCTTGTCCTTCTTTTTCTGCCTTCTCCTTCTTTCAATACTTAAAGCATTACCTGATGTTTCCTCTATGTTTTTCCTACGAGTTTTTTCATTCAAGATTACACTAACAACATCATCAACTTTCAAGATATTTGTAACAGATGAAGTATTACTAACTGCCATTACCAAACTATGCCAACTTTCAGGTAAAGAGCATAAAATTAAGAGAGCCTTAATTTCATCATCAAAAACTATTTTGACTAAATTTAACT
This sequence comes from Torreya grandis, assembly GCA_037957365.1. Lineage (NCBI taxonomy): Eukaryota > Viridiplantae > Streptophyta > Pinopsida > Cupressales > Taxaceae > Torreya > Torreya grandis. Next base: position 2,430,523 of record JARHVA010001974.1, on the reverse strand, counting down.
AATTTACTATTGCATGGAAATCATTAAGATGACTAGATACAGATCCACCTTCTTACATTTGCAAATTAAATAATTGCTTCATAAGATATACCTTATTCAAAGCTGAGGACTTTTCATATAAATTTTCCAAAGTATCCATTAACTCTACCATTGTCTTTGCCTGTGATAAGTTAGAAATCATAGAAGATGCCATACTCAACCTTATAGACCCCAGAGCCTTTCTATTAAGAACATTCCATTCTTCATCTTGCATATCTGTGGGCTTGCTTGAAACCCCACCCAATGGTAAGTATAGATCTTTCTGATACAGATAATCTTCTATCTACATCCTCCATAATTGATAATTCTTACCGTTAAACTTCTCCATTCTTAGCTTACTTTCTTCTACCATTACTTTACTCCCACTCAATCAGAAACCCCTATGAGTGACCTGTAATCAACACACACTAACCCAATCTGATACAACCTGTTAGTGAACCCAAGCTCTGATACCACTTGTTAGGATCTTACAGATACAATTGATTACTTTTGTGTAAGCAACTAAACATAGAATTAAACCAAAATAATAAGTAATTAGAAATCAGAATCAACAAAGAATAAGAGATACTAGAAACAATGAAAACTTGTATTAAACTCTTCCAGAAGGAAATACAATTGAAGAAATATCTCTTTCTTCCACACCTATTAGATGTACAGATCTCTTTCCCTCAAGAGTTCTCTCTCGCAATTACAAACACAATTCAGCTACTTGAATTGATTCACCCTTTCTTTTCTTACACAAGCTATGAAGATCTATCCCTATTATATAGAATTAGGGATCATGAGCTATGCATTCTCCACTATTAGATACATCTCTTAATCAAAGGTTCAAATTAGTCCTGCCAAAAAAAGATACGTGGACTCAACACTAATAGTTAAACTTATCATGCAAATAATCTGTTCATCCATGAAAATAGACTTTTAGAACGCACAGGTGACCGACGTCGGTCCCTGTTTGCCTGCATATGACCGACATCGGCCGATCCATAACCGACATCAGTAGCCTCTGGTCGATCCCTAAATGATGTCGGTTGATCCTGACCGATGATGGAGACTGTGTAGTCCATCAACCTCTACATTTGCTCATCTGGTGTAGCTTTTAGCTCCACACCTCAACAACCTTGAATGGAGCCAAAGGTATCACTTTTGAGGTTATGTATGTCTAGTTAGTAGCATAGTAATACATAATCCTTCCTTGAGCTAAATAATGATTCTTAATGAACATCTAAACATGTTGTAATTTAATGCTAATGGTCAAGGTCATGATTTTGGAAGATGTTCTCTAAATACTATGGAAATCAGTAAGTGAAATCAAATCACACAAATAGCATGGTTATGTTTTAATGTTTAATCATATTTCTACATGTGAAAGATAGATTTTAACCATGAATTAATCTTAATAATGGTGCCTGATCAAGTTGAATTAGTAACCCAATTATTATTCTAAACCATAGTCTCTAAATTCTAACATATTTCTATGTTCCCCCAAAATTTTCCATTTATTGATGTCAACATCTCTCAATTTCTAAATAATGGGGACCCTTGTTTTAAATTTGGAAAATTTGTGTTAATAATTTTAAATTCAATTGATTAGAGTACCACTATCATGTTTCCACATAGTATTTATTTAAATATCACCCACACTTGGTTTGGTTAGCATATTTGCATATGATTCTAGTTTTATATTTTCTATAAATTACTAACATTGAAAATCTATGTCTTAGGTAGTAGAATTAATGCAGTCTATTTGAAATGGACAATGTCTAAATTTCATGGTTTAATGTAAATTGGATCTTTTACTATCCTTTTTCTCATTAAATATTCAAGTTGAATTCATCTTCAATCATATTGAAACCCTTAGTCTAATTACCCTAGCTTATGTCATTTTGAATTGAATTCAAATTGGTGTAGGAAAAATTTACATGAGAACAATTAATTAAGCCATAAACTTAGTTTAATTTTAATCCTAGGGCTTAGTTGTATTTATCAACATGACCAAACCTTAGTATAAAAATTTTCACTTGGTCCTTTATGTCCCGAACCACCTTTGTTACTTTTATCTCCACATTGTCTAAATAATGAAAGGTCTCTTTTGTTATATTCCAATCTTAGCCTAAAATCCTTATCCTAAAAGTTATAATTATATTTATTAATACAATGAAAACCCTAGTCTAAAACTTTATGACATATCTTTTATCATTCATGGGGTCCCCTTTATTATGTTTTAGAACATAGCCTAAAAATTTTATCCTAAAGAATTTGAACTCCATTAGCTGCTTTGTAGAGATGAAAAGTGCCATAATTACAAGCCACAAATTAAAGCTCGATCATATTTCAAATATTAATGTTATGAAGATGAGTATACACATTCCAATCAATGATATCTAGATTAGGGGACATGATCTAATCAATCAAGATCAATGGAACACATTTTTCTAGGTGAGAATGATCCAATGGTGTGAGATCAATGTTGAAATTGGAATAAAGATCAAGATGACTACCAAAGCTAAAAGTGTCAAAACCATAAGGAATATAAATAAGTAGCCAATGGAGTTCAATCTATCATATCAAGATCAATGAACCACATTTATCCATGCAAATAGATCTGATGGTGTGAGATAAGGCATAATTTTTAAATGGCTTGTAACCAATAAAATATTGACATGTGTCCAAAACTATAAAAAGGGTCATATTTTAAATATTAATATCATTATGCCATGGAGATGCCACATAAGCTAGGAAATATATATTTGAAGATGTTGTGGATTAAACACATGGAAAAGGTATAAATACATGATCCAAATAAAATCTAATGTATTGAGGTCACCATTTGAACTAGATTACACCATTAAATCATTGAGAAGACTTTCAAAAAATCCGTAGCAAGTGTGAGAACCCTAATTTGACCCTATGCACATTATAATCAAGCTTAGGAAAGTTGAATTATCACCATTACAAGAATTATTCAATCTAGAGCTAAAGTGCAATCTATTAGCAAGAAATTTAGAGAAATTCATAGCCATGGTATCCCAAAAAAGTCCTGCCAAAGAGGATGTCAAACTTTATTCTACCTCAGATGTAGAAAGAAGAGTTTTTAAGGACATAGAGTTCAATGCCACTACTCTATATATAAGAAGAAATAATTGGTTGAGCTTATTTTTTACCATTGAGAGCTATCATCCCATCACAAGAGAGGAGGAGAAGAACATGTCTACAAGAAAAAGGTACTATGATTTAGTTTCCATCTAAATGAATGCTCTATACTATATAATGGCTAAACCCAAGGTACTCCACTACATAGACTTTCTTAATCCCATTTTTATAGATGCTAAAACAAATAATGGCATGATTGTACATGAAAGTAATTTTAGGAAGATTGATTACATTTATCCCATAGATTTTGAGAACAATTATAATTTTCCTAAACCCCAAGTAGAACTAACCATAATCAACAACTCTTCCGAATAGAATGATTTGAAGATCACCCTTGCCCTATGGCTATATTCTAAGAATCAAGTGTTTTAAGACTTCAATAACAACATACCCATTAGCTAATTTATACCTATAATAATGATGATCATGATAATGATGAACAGGTTGTGTGGGAACTTAACCACTATATATGTAGATAAAATTTGGGTCCCCTTATTCTATTTCATGGTTGAGAAATAAGTGACACCTCTTCTTGGTGAAGCAATTAGCACTTTTTTGAGTAGATGGTTTTCTTTAATCAAGAAGAAGAGTATAAATCATTTTCACATGATTTCATACCTTCTATATGCCCTTATTTCTATGAAAAAAATTCCAAAGCTTAGGGAATGGTCACTTGATAGGAGAAACTATCTCATAGTATTACTCCAAGTTACATATCTTTAAGTATAAGGATCACATCCAATTCATATGTGATTGCGTCTATCCTACCCTTGTAGAGGCCATCATAGGGATCCCAATGATGAGATTCAACCCCATAATAAATAAAATTGTTAAATCCATAAGGGATATATGGTTATACCCTAATTGTGTAATCATCCAGATTGAAGGGAGTAAAAGCACCCCACTTAGGATACCTATCTATTTACCAATCAATATAGAAGAGAAATAAGTGGACTATCAAATATATAATGGAATAGATGGTCTTTATAAGACCAAAAGGAAGGAACTACTATACACCCTCCCCATAACCATTTATATAATTGTGTTTACATTATGGGACAACATTGAAGCTACTTCAAAACACACGACTTCCTTTAATCTTAAAATTGATGAACTTAGGTAGTTGGATCCCCATGGAAGAATTAAGGAGCATTTAAAGTCCAAAGGAATAAATACACCTTATGATCACTAGCCTAGTCATTTTGACCCCATTTACACAAAAGCCTCTTCATTCTCTAAGGTCACTATTAGATTAAAACATAATAACATCAATCTAGAACCTAGGATGTAGAAGAAGTAAAAGGGAGGAGATAATAGATGGTAATTGGGGCCGAGGTAGTACCATTTGCTGGGTGATACACTTTTTAGGCCTTCACTAGCTCAATTAGTCAATGCCCAAGTCGAGACACAAGTTAAACATAGGCAAAAAGAGAGAAGTCCTAATGAAATTGCATCTTCTTCAACTCAAATAGAGGAATAAGATAAACAAGGGAGGAAGTTCATATGGTAGCATTAGACCCTAGTGAAACAATTTAATATACTTGAAAAATGCTATCACTGGCTATTTCAATGAGTTTCTTGCTTATTATTTAGGAAAGAGAAGAAGAAAATATATATGGGTATGGTTGAAAAACATATTTGATTTTGCACACATGGAATTATAAGATTGTAAAAAGATCCTCTTTAGCTTGGGAGGATGACCTAAAAATAAGAAAACACTAAAGAATTTTTTTTGTTAGATAGATAGTTGAGTGGATTACCTAGTGATAGCTAGATCTCAGAATCAAGAGCTTCCTCAAGCGTTGTCAATCCACACATTTTAAATAATTAATTTTATAAAACATAATAGAAAGTACTTGCATAAATGATTAAAGGGTACTAAAATTGAACACAAGAAAACTTTTTATAAAAAATAGACTATAAATGATTAAAATAGTGATTAATCTAATTAATACTAGTGTTAGATGATTGGGGTATGCTTCAAAATTTTGGGAAATGGTCTATGAATAGGTAGGGACATAAAAAATTACGTTTGGTTGGGAGTAGGTAGGTGAAAATAGCTTGCTATAATTTTCTACCATAGTGACCATCGATGGTTGGGCTAACCATTGGTGGTTAAGGTGACTACCAGTAGTCGAGGTGACCATCGATGGTTAGATAGACCATTAGTGGTTGGGAAAACCATTAATGGTTACTATGGGTAGATCTGGGTTGATACTAAGCTAATTTATGGGACCTCAAAGTGAGATTCTAAGAGTTGGGTAGGTGATAGACTATGAGCAAAAAGGAAATAAAGTAATGGAATACTAGAAACCAAGTACTTGTTTTACAAAATATTGATTGGGTGATTGATTGAGGTGGTTGAATTTTTGATGGAGTCTAGTGTGATTAGATATTTAGTGCTTTGGTGGAGATATAGAAGTAAGTTAGCTCTATGATGTTGTAGCTAGTTTATTAGATTGATAATGATGATCGACCTATAAAAAGAGAATTTTGGATGCATAAGATGTTGATAACAACTACAGATGATTTTCACCTCTTTTCTCCTCTCTTATTATAGGAAAGGCAAGAGAGGTGCAATAAGATGTGAACTAGGCTTCTTAATTTTAACCTACACATGTAATGGCTCACAACTAGGTTTAGGAGTTATTCTTAGAAAAAAAGGTAGGTGAGTTTGCATGTTGGTGGTAAATGAGGTGCACCTTGACCATCGATGGTCAAGGTGACCATCGATAGTCAACCTAACTGTCATTGGTCAAGGGTGAAGGGTCAAACTAGGTAAAATCTAAGGTTAATCTAGTTTGGTCAAATTAACTATATTTAGGTTTGGTTAGGGGTCAATGGGTCAAATTGGTATTGAGTGGGTCCTAAGGTAGTCAACGGGTACTATACACTTGATATCATAGTGTGCAATTTTTTTATGTCTACATTATTCCCATTTTTATTATACAACTTGAATCAAGAAGATGCTAAATAAAAACTAATGTTTTTCAAAGGTCTAGTTTCCTCGAGTATGGGAGGTGGTGTTCACCTCAAAATGGGAGGTGATGAGGTAAATTATAATTGGGCATGGTTTTGATAAGGTGGGTGAAGGTGATGATGAAGGTGGATGATAGAATAAGCACTAAAGCACAAAAAGCTATACAAAGCACGATAGCCAAAATCACACAAAGATAAGGTTGCCACACTTGAAAAAAATAAAGGTTTATGTTAGGAGGGAAATGGAAAAGTAGATTGTGTGATGACATTTATGTGTGGTAGATGGGTACACTAGAAATTCTCTAAAGTGATGTTTATGTTTTGATGGGTATCTAAGGCAAGAAATACTCCCTATGAAAACACAAACTGGTCAAGTGTCATGGGTATCTAAAGTAAGAAGTGATCCCAAAAAGACATAAGTGTGTTAGGTAAGTATGAGGTGGTGCAAGCTCTAAAAGGGTCAGCATGGAAATGTTTTCACTATGGTTAAAGGAATAGGCAAAAATTATTGTGAAATGTGTACTAGTTAGGCCATAATAGACCAACAATGAGATGACAAGGTGGTCAGGGTGGGTAGAGAAGGTTTTATTTATGGGTGGGTGAGTTGATTTGATGTTCCTTAAAGATGGCTTACTCAAGGTAAGAGAAAAAAACGTGGGGCCATCTAACCATTAATGGATAGGTTCCTTAAGGGTGACCATCGATGATCATGTTGACCATCGATGGTCAAGGTGAAAACCATAAAAGTCCATAGGGTAAAAGTAAAAATTGAATCACTTTTTACCCATTATTACTTTTACTTATGTTTGACTCTTAGATCTAGATATTTTAGTAATTTGTGGTGAAGGTATTTACCAAGGTAGATGGTTGACATTTAGTTGAGGTGGATCGAGGTGACCAATCAAGATGCAGGGAACACATAGGTGTAGACAAGGATGGGTAAGCCTATGGCCAAATCCATAGTGGCAGTCATAAAATGAGATAGGGAGTGTCATTAAAATTGATATATTAGCTAAAATTTGCAAATAGTTAAGGGGTTAGTTATTTAGGCAATGCCCTAGGTAGTTTTTTTTTTACGTTTTAGATAAATTTATAGGTAAAATTAGGAATTGGTGGGGTGGGTAGGTAAATAAGGTTGGGTAAGGGTTTAGGTTAGCAAATTAGGTTTTTTAGCTTTTTTTTGTGTGGGTTTTAGGGTAGATAGGGTTTGGGTGTTTTTTCTTCAGAACACCCATAGTAATGGTTTATGGTCAACATCTTTAGAAAGAGGATGACTGACTATCAGTGCTCACCATGATGATCAGTAGTTGACAAGGGTATAATATAGGCTCAAAAGGTATTCTAAATGCTAAGGCAAATTTAGATGATTATTATGAGGTGTAGGTAGGTCATATAGGTTTAGAGGGTGAGCTTAGTGGGTATTAGGTAGATGGGTAGGATGGATAAGGAAATAGGTCAATTATTTAAAGGCTAAGGTAAAGCAGGGTAGGTAATATTAGTGTAGGTGACTAAGACATATTTTCAAATTGGTAGAGGCTAGGGAGTAGATATAGATAAATGACTGAGTGTCACATACATTTGTAGATATCCAACATGGGATGACCCTAGTGGACTAGGCCCACATGGAAGAGGTGGGATTGGGAGTGATGAGGAACTATTAACATGTGCTTCAAGATGCATCTATGGTTTTAGTCCTTATCAAGAGATGGGATCCCACTACGAACACCTTCCTATTACTGATTGATGAGTTGAACATCTTTCCAAAGGATGTACATAATATCACCTAACTTCAACTTAGAGGTGATCAAATCTACCATATAGAGTGTGAGGAGTGGGATGATCACATTAAACTTTTATATAGGGATGATAGTGATTAGGTCAAATTTCATGCTGGGGGTTTAGGTATAGTAATTGGTATGGGAGGGGGTGAGAGAAAACTCATGACCGTGCTCATGATTGTCATTTCATGCTTCATTCTTCCTAACTCAAGGAGTGGGAGGTTTCCATGCTTGCTAATATGGGTATTGGTCAAGCTATTATTGGGTCAAATTATATTTAATTGGGTACCTATTGTCTTAGTATAGGTATATAAGTAACTAAAGGGGTTTAGGGCCCATAGAAGGTATGACATTAGTGTCATCTTGGTTCTACATTACTGGGCCTATGAGGACATCAGGGTACTAAGGCTAGGGGGTTTTCATGGGTAGGTTTCACATAGATTGAGTTTCTTATTGGTTTCATGTGATGGAGGGGTGATTTTGATACATCAGGTGTAAGATATGGTGCACAAAATGTGTATTGATTTAGTGGTTCACTAGGTGCACTAGTGATAGGAGACATCACTTGGAGGCCTTATGTCTAGTTTCCAATATGGCCTGGCTATAAGAGGTAGACACTCTCCCTTCAAAACTATAGATGGATACTCAACAAGTGAGATAAGGAGGTGGAGTTGATCTTATTTCAGAGGGTAAGAAGGTAATTTGTCATGGTATAGGGTATTCTATATCCATTCCCCATATATAATCAAGAATATTCAAAGATCTTACTACTAGACCCATATCTTGTGCTGACATTACTAAATTATTAGGAGGTACCAACTAGGGCATAGATGGATGATGTTGGTTTTATATACAGGTACATGGCATTGTACCAGCCTATATATGAAACTACAAACATTGGTAAGGATGATAAAGGTTTGAGGTTGATGGCCTTGGATCTAGCTGGCCCTGATGGATAAGTAAGAGTGGCTTTAGCCATTGCATTAGGATAGGTTTTAGTGTTACAAGGGTATGTGGCCACATTATAGGGTTAGATTGATACACTTTAGGGTTAGAGTGCTACCTTATAGGTTCAAGTTACTACCATGACATATGAGAGGAATCAAGCCAAGACCTCACTAGGCTTGGTGACCTAGGAGAGGGACTCTTTGAGGTAGAGAGGAGTAATAGTATCATAGATAACACCATTGGGAATAATACCTAAGTCATGATAACTAGATATAGTTTAAGATCTATGGTATTATGAGGCCATTATTTTGATACAGTGTCCACAAGAGCCCTGATGGGGTGAGTATAGGTCTAGCTTGGCATGCAGTGCTAGTGTGATGACACCAAGGCAGTGGCAAGCATATGTAGCTAGATAGATAGGGATAACTGTGGGATTGGTAGGTATATTAGGTGGATAGGAACCATGATAAAATAGTGATCTAGGAGGAAATGGTGGCCCTAGGGCATAAATATGACATAGGTAGATTATGACATTTTGCATATCACTTTGATTCCATTCTATGAGTCGATGTGGTGAGATGTACATTTTGAGAGAGAGACATGTCTATTTTAATTTACACATTATTATGTTATTTGAATCACAAGTTATATATATAGTTTTTATTTATGCTCATGTTCATGGTTTGATGTTGATGTTTAATGATTATGGTGTGATGTTTATATTGCTTATGGATGTTGCTTATGCTATGGATGTTAGACACTAATATAGGCCTAGTTTGGCATGAGATGGTTTTGATATTATGGTTGTGCTTTCTTCACGACATGCAAAATCTTAATGAATATTTAGATTTCATTTATTATACTTCAAACATGGTGGAAAGTGGTTGATTATTTTAGTTCTCATGGATGTTATGGTTCTATTATGCTTATTATGATTATGATTATGATTATGATGTTGCTTATGACATACATAGATATGCATATTATGATTATGGTTGTTACTATATTATTTAAGGTAAAGCACATGAGGTAAGGTAAATAAAGAAACTAGATCATAAAACAAAGGATATAATCAAGAGACAAACACCTTAATGAAAATATCAACTAGTCATGATAGGATAAGGAAAGGGCAAGATGTTTCTCCCTTGATAAGGACTAGAACAAAACCAAATTTGGATTGACTTAATGAACATAATCCCTTTGAATTATTCACATTAGCATTTGTTATTTGGTTATAAGGTGTCTTGACCACATAATATCAAGTAAGCTCAAAAATCCCCTGCATATAATGAAAAAAGGAGGGATAGAGGAAAATAGAACCTTCTTGTGAGACTAGCATGCCTCTTCTATAAGTGTCCAAAGAGTTAGTATGAGTAAGTCTATGTTGAACTATGTAGACTGATCGATGTAAGAAGTCTACTCATGAATGTTGATTGTGGATTTCATGTTATTTTGTTGTTGTGAGAGTTGATTACATCTTTCAAAATTAGTTTTATTTTGTTGTGATTATGATGATGGGTCTTTTTTTGATTATTATATATGGGAATTTGATCGATGTAGGAAGCTTCCATGAAATTATGATCCTTTTGACAAAATGATTTACTCAGCCATCCTTCTAGGGAGTGGTCTAAGTTTATTTGTTTTACTTAATGATTTTTGATAGATATCCTTCAAGGGAGTAGTCTACATTATGTTTTGGTAATTTCAGATAAATTTTTAATAGTTGTCCTTTAAGGGAGCAGTTTGTGAATGCTTAAGAATAACCCAAGATTATTATTGGTGTGGATTTTTCTTTATGTTTATATGAATTTTCTAGACATAGACTTGTTTAGGCTGACTTAGTGGTTCGCCCTTATGAAGGCAAAACTAAAATCACAAGAAGTTTGATTAGGTGTATATACATTTAGGTGACAATGATCATGGGAATACATCCTGTAAAGGGGTGAAAATTACCATGAGAACCATGTCGTGGGTAGAGCTATGATGCCCATTATTTAAGATAAATTTATGACTATGATGGGTGATCTCATGGTTCAATTTTAATTAATTGCCCTTAGACTATGGAGATGGAATCTATGTAGATATCAAGGGATGAGCTTAAGTTAGAAAAAAGGTGAGCTTGATCTTTCTTAATAAATGAATAGATAAAAATGTGAAGCATTAAGGGGCTCAAGTTCTAGGTGGACTTCGAGATAAGATAAATAGTAATCTCCTGATCCATACTTATGGGTTATGATATAAGGTTCAATCCAATTGAAAGAAATTTTGACCCACTTGCTTTTCTCCATATTAGTGACATGTTAATTTTCCTTTAGGATGAGGTCCCTGATATTGAATTTTTGAACTCTAAGGTTCTTGTTATTAGAATTATTGATGTGCTCTTGATATACATAGATATGGGTAAGGGACACTAGATGACACTCATATAGTAGCTCAAGTTGGGATAAATAGTGTTGATGATAATTATCCTCAGAAATAAGTTCTTACAAAGATATGCAAAGAGATGGGATTTGGAATTCAAGGGGAAATATGGCCTCTACTCCAAACACAAGGGAGAAATGGGTAGCACATGTATGGGTTCTAATGCTAGTATGATATGCCCATAAGGTGAAGGGGATGTGAAAATTCCAATCCCGACTAGATACACTGACCACTTTAGTTAACAGTTTATTAAGAGTTTTGTTAGAGGCTTTTGATTATCTATTTTATTGAGTGAGATAGGGTGAGGAAAAGCTTAACTTGATGTTAAATGCATCACATAGGCCCTATACTATATTTTTCTTAAAATATTTACCATTGTCAGTGATAATCTTATGAGGAACACTAAAATATCAGATAATATGATGGTCGATAAAGTCAATAATCTTCTCCACTTTGGTTGAGACTAAAAGAATGGCCTCTACCCACTTGGTAAATAATTATTTATGGTGATGATAGAGTGGTGTCACTACAAGGAATGGGGATTAATTTTACTAATGATGTCTAGACCTTGTTGTGAAAAGGGCAAAAAATTGGTAGAAACATGAAGACTATGGCTAGGTGGGTGGTGAAAATCACCATGTTGTTGACATTTGACACACTTCTTCATATAATCATAATATTCTTTGTTAAGGGTAGGTTATTAATAGTTAAGGAAAATGATACACTTAGCTATAGTGATCCCACTAAAGTGGCCTCCATAGATACCATCATGCATTTCCTAGATAACATCAGAGGCTTTTTGACTATGTAAGTAACGAAAGAGAAAACCATCAAAGCCACTTGTATAAATGATACCTCTTAGTATGGTATAAATTGAGGTACACTATATAAACACCTTTCTAGCATTTTGAGAAAGGATAGAAGGGATTATGGTAAGGTTAAGGTAGTCAAAGGTATGTTGATCCCAAAGGTCAGGTTGGGTCTCTTCCACATTAAAAATGGTGGGAGAATCTAAATTGATATAGGAAGTCTAGGTAAGTTTGTGGATAAAAATAGACAACTTATAAAATTAGTGTGCAAATGATATATGAGAGGTAAGGGAAGCCACGGTGTCCACAAAATTATTAGTAGAATATGGGCTTGATTGGATGCAATAGTGTCCAAATGATGTTAAGAGCTCATTAGCTAGTTATTTTTAATTCTACAAAACATCATTCTTACATTTGTAAGAGTCATTGATTTGATTGACCAAAATTTGGGAGTCAACAAAGATATTGATTATTTTGACTCTTAGGGATAAGGAAGTTTGAATGCCTATCACTAGGGCTTCATACTTAGCCATATTATTGGTACATTCAAAACCAATTTTAAAGGACAAAGGGAGAGGTTCACCATCAAAAGGGATAAGGATAATACCCACTCCCCCACCATGTTGACACTTTTATCCTTCAAATAACATAGTGACTTGATAGGTGAAATCTTCTTGAGAGAGTGTTGTGATGGAATCATCAGTAAACTCAAGAGGAGGAGGTTGGTTAACTGCTAAAGGTGCTTCAGTTAGTTGGTCAACAATAACTTTCCCTTTAATTAAATTATTCTAAAGGAAATCAAGGTCAAAATCTACTAAGATCATGAACCACTTAGCCATACACTAGTTTTGGTATGGATTGGAGTGCATTTAATAAAGTGGGTCAGTGTTGGTTATGACATAGGTTTTATGGCTAAAAAGGTAGTGGAAAAGTTTGGTAGCCATGAAGACTAAATCCAAGTAAAGTTTTTCAGTATGGGTATATCAAGTCTCACATTTTACAAGATTACAATTAATGTAGCATATAGTTTGTTCTTTAGGATGTTCATCTTGATGAGCAAGCATTACCCCTAAGGAATGGTTGGTGGTAGAGATATATAGGTATAAATTTTGGTCATCCTTGGGGGTGAGGATAGGTGGTGATAAAACATACTCTTTTGAGTGAATCAAAGGCCTTTTGATAGTCTCTATTCCACTTGAAAGATACATCCTTCTTTATAAGGTGGTGGAATGGTTGACATCGATCAAAAAGCTATGAGATAAAATATAAAATGGACTAAAACTTCCCTTTCAAGATATGGAGTTGCTTGAGGTTAGTAGGAGGGAGCATGTTGAGGATGGATTTGATCTTGGTGTGATAGAATTCAATTCCATGAAGGGAGATAATAAATCCAAGGATTTTTCTTGATAAGACCCTAAAAATACATTTGTTGGGGTTTATGTATACATGGTAATGGATAAGGCATTCAAAGATGATCTTAATAATGGCTAAGTGATCTTTTCAGAGTTTGGATTTTTTAAGGAGGTTCTCTACATAGTCTTCGACAATCCTATGGATAAGGTTATATAATAAATAGGTCATGGCACATTAGTAGGTTGAAATGGCTTTATTTAACCCAAAAGGCATGAATCCAGAACATAAGGTCCCCCATGGGGTAGTAAAGGTATTTTTGTGTTGATATTTGGGGGAAATTAGGATTTGATTATAACCTTTAAACCCATCCATGGGAGATAACATCTTGTGGCCAACTATAAGATAAATAAGTTGGCCAATGATTGGTAGAGGAAATTCATCTTTGGGGCAATCAAGGTTGATATCATGAAATTCTACACAAATCCATAGTCCCACAATGGATTTTGTGATAGGTATGACATTTGAGACCCATTGGGGATAGTCAATGGGTTGAATGAAATAGATAGATAAGAGATGTTGAAGCTCTTCTTTGATGAGTATGGTTATGTAAGGGTGAATGTATCAAAGCTTCTACTTGATGGGTTTGACATCATGGTGAGTGACTATGTTATGGGTAGTAATATAGGGGTTAATTCAAGGAATGTCACTATAAGACTAAGTGAAATCTATGTTTCAATCTTAGATGAAAGAGGGGAAGTCCCAAAGTTTCTCATCATTCAATAATTGTCCAAGTATGACAATGTAGGGGTTCTTTAGAGTACCCAAGTTGATATTCATGGTAGATTAATTTAACATGGTTGAGGTATTTAGAGGAATGGATTTATAGATGGAAGAATCTGGTGTACCAAGCTAGGTGAGATTGGAATCATCATCCTAACACAAATTGGTTTTAATAGTATGAGAGTCTTCTCCTATCATCTCAAGATGGGTCAAAGAGATGGTTATGGTCACCCCTTCCTTTTGATAGGCTAGAGGTTTCAGGTGGATCATGTTGATGAAATAAAATTTAGGTGGGATGATGTCATCATCCTCACACACAAGTGGTGTTGAGGTTAGTAAGGAAGGGGCATCTTCCTCAGCAATGGTGGTGGTAGGTAGTTTGGGTTGCTTCTTTTTGGGTATGATGAACCCAAGGCCATGCTTCTCATGTAGCTTCCTAGTTAATGGTGACCAATTCATGTGGGCTATGTTCATATCACCCAAGACAAAATACTTTCCAAGTACATTGATGGAGGTATCTTGGTGAAGCTTAGTTTATCTAGGTAGGATAAACCAGTTGTAAATGGACTAGGTGAAAGAGAGGTGGTAGAAGCACCAAAGTGTTTTTCAATTGCCCCATCAATAAAATGGTTATGATGGTGGGGTGGTCCAAAGGGAATGATAGTTCTAAAATTAGGGTCATATCCTAGTTGGTTGGTGAGTTTCCCATTCTCATGAGGAGCAGAGAATGCATCAAGGGATAAAAGGTGATACTCCCACAACAAAAGGTGATGGAACATTTATTCTAAAGGGTCCATAGTGGGGATTTGGTATGAAGGGATAGATGAACTATTTTATGCCTCATCAATGGAAGGGGATGTGTTATCTACTTTGGTGGTTGAAGGTTGAGTTTTATCTACTAAGGGTGTGATAGATATGGGTATGAGGACATCATTAGGGTGATAAGTCATTTTTCATGTTAAAAAAGGACATGGGTTAGATTGTATGGTGATGACCTAGCCTTCATGATTAAACTTAATGAAATGGTGAAGGGTGGATGGTACACAACCCATGGAATAGATCTAGGGTCATCACAACAAAACATAATATTAGAATTCACCTTCCACTACATAGAAATGTTTGGGGAGTATTTGGGGTCATAAATGGATATGATGGATGATATTTCCCAAGGTAGTGGTTATGGTATCATTGAATGATTGAAGGATGGTCAAGATTTTGGACATGACATTATCCTGTAGGTTGATTTATTTATAGGCATGGGAAGAGATGATGGTAATGATATCTCTACCATAAATCATGACTCATTTGATGTGGGTTTGGTTAATGTAAGTAGTGATAAAGAGAGGGGGATCTAATTCCTCAAGATGGATGAAAGGTATTTCCAAATTCTTAAAGGTAATAACGTTAAAAATTAGAAGGGAAACAACAAAGGCTACTAGAGGTTAAGGTTCTTTAGGTTACACCTAAATGGATTACAAATCCTCTATTAGTGCTTGGTAGTGATAGGGAGAGGTAAAGATCAAATCATACAAGCTCATATTCACTATGGTCTAGTGAATTTGTTTGAGAATAACTCTCTTAATGGCTTTTGAGGGGTTAGAGTGAGAGGCACCTAAAATGACTACCTTGGGTTTGGTTGAAGATGGAAATGGTTGGGTGTGAGTCAGTTGGGAGATGAAAGAGGGGTAAATCAAAGGAATTGATACCTTAGCCTTCTCCTTATCCTTCTATTGTGATCTTGTGGCCACATTGATAATATGGCTAGAAGGAGAGGTTGAAGTAGTAGATTTTTTAAAATCATCTTCACTCTTAGGTGAAAGTGGACTAGTAGGTAAACATTGGGTAAGTATGGTTCTTGGTTGGATTGGTATGGGGCCCATAGGAGGTTTGTTTATTAATAGGTCATCCTAATCATAGTGCTAGTAGATAATTATCTGGAGAGATTTGTAGTTCTTTGTTTAATGGTTGAGTGTCCTATGATAAGAACACACTTGGTGGGCATTGTACCAAATGGGTTTTAAAGCAAGAGGGTCAAAGGGCCTGATGGGAGGTAAGGCCACACAAAATTTTTGTAATATCTTATGGAAAATGGTCAAGTAGGATTTAGCTAAGGGTAGTAAAGGTTGAGTGATCTTAGGTTTAGTTATTGAGGTAGAAGGTTTTTTAGAATTAGGTTTAGTGATAGGTGCTTTAGATAAGGTGGTGTGTTTGGTTCATGGATTTGTTTTAAAAGGAGGTTCATAAGCTAGAGATGGAGGATCACAAGGTATGTAGCTTAGGTTTTATTGGTGTGATGAAGAGAGGTATACCAAAAATAAACTACAAAGGTGTAACTAAAAGAGGAGGTGCGGTCTTGGTATAGATAATAGGCTTGTGACTCAAGGTAGAGGGATGAGACCCCTAAATGGAGGAAAAGGTCGAAGGAGGTAAAATTTGGTGTTTAGGGTCTTTGGGTAGTTTTACCTATTTGGTTGCTTTAGTTTAGAACTTATTTGGTGGGATAAAAGAGGTTAGGTCCACTTTCATAGATGGGTGACTAAGGTTGGGTGTAGGGAAGGTACCAAGGCTTTTAGTTATTTTGATTAGGGTGATAGAAGAGGGTTTGGTTATTTGGGCCTTAGTTGACTTAGGTGGTTGAGGGTTGGTTAGTTTAGTATAGGTCTTAGTTGGTTGGGTGGAGGTTTTGGTTGGTTGGGTAGATATGGTACTAGGTTGGTCAATAGAAGTGGTGGGTTGGCCCATGAATGAAATGGTTAGAGGTTCTAGTCTGGTAATGTAAGGGAGACCTAGTTACTACCAAAAGTTAAGCCAATCAAATTTGGGTTTGGAAAAAAATCCAATCTCTTAAATAGTCTAGAGAATGGTTTATAGAACAATTTAGTTTCTTGGGTAGTAGGTTCAAATGATATACCCATAGGCTAGATAAGGGGGGTGGTAACCTTGTACTCTTACTAAATCAAAGGAAACAAGGTTGAGACAAGTGGCTCCTTTATGGGAGGATTGGACATTGGGATTTATTCCTTGAGATTTATCTTTTAAGGAGGGGTGGGTTTCTTGGTATTTAATGGTGAAGGTGAGGCAATGATGGTTGGTTTTTCTAACATGATAGTCAAAAGGGAGGGTAGTGGCTCCACTACCTCAATAAGTATAGGGGAAGAAGATGGAAATTATTTAGTTTCAGTGTATGAAGGAATGGAAGGTAAGTCTACTATTTCAATATATGGAGGAGGTGGAGGATTAAACGATTGGATACTAGGTTGCTTGGTAATGAGTGAATCAAGGAACATGTTAACTATATTGGTATCTTGAGAACACTCAATGTTTTTACTCTCATTCTTGGTTGGAGTATGGTTTTGGAAGGGTTGCCTGAATATATCAAGGGCTTGGTTTGATGGTGCATTGGGGTTGTGCAACATGAAATCCCCTTGTCAATGAGGGATTAGATAAGGCTTTTAAAGGTGTTACACCTATTAATGTCATGTCTTATTACCTAATTAAAGGCACACAAATTATTCTCATTAGACCAACTATTGGCAGGATGAGAGGCATCAAACTACTAAGGTGATTTGATAAGATGAAGTTGAATGATGTTGGCTTTCAATAACTTCTCCAAAATTGAAGCATAGGATTCTCCAAGTGGATTAAATTACTTCTGGTCATTCCAATTTTGTTTCCTCATGTTTTACTTTGAGTGAATAGAGGAATTTTATTGGTTGACAAAAGGTTGAGGAGCATCCTTAAGGATAACCACATTTATGGTTCCCTTGATCTTGCTCTTGGTATTGGATTGGTTGTTCACTTAGAAAAAGAGGCCTCATTGGTTTTATAGGTTGAGTTATTATTTTTTGAGATTTATCTTTCATTCATCAATGTCTCAATTCTCTAACTTATGTACCATGGTAAAATCTCATTGAAGGTTTGGAATCTTTGAACACATAGTGTAGAGGATATATGCTTGACACATGCTTGATCTAAGAGATCTATGAGTTTGGGTTGTGGAAAGGAAAAGGAAATTTGGTTAATTAGGTTTCTACAATGAGCTACAAAATTAGTAATGGATTCATCCTTAAACTTTTAGATAGAATAGTGGTCACTGATATAAACTTTCTTGGATATATTGATTGAAAAGTGGTCTAAGAAGGTTTTAGCCAATTGGGTGAAGGAAAAAAGGGAGTGTTTGGGTATGACTCTATACCAATCTAACATCAGACTAGCTAGGGACATGGGGAAGGTGTGGAGAAGGAGGGAATCATCATAGGTGATGAGATAACAAACATGCCTAAATTCCCTAAGGTGTTATTAGGGATCTTCCTTACTTTGAAATGTAGAGAACTTGGGAAGTTCCCATTGGGGAGGATATGGCTTGATAGATACAAATGGATGGATGGGATAATTATAGATTTGTTCATATAATAATATGTTGTGAGTACCCATAATAGATGACTCTAAGGTGGTCATTTTGTCCATAAGCATCTTTGTTAGGTTTGCTTAGGGTTGTGCACCTAGAAGGTTATAAGATGCATACTAATAGTGGGTAAAAGGTTGGGAAGATGCCACATATTGGTAAGTGTATGATAATGGTTGGATGAAAGATACATAAGGTAGGTAGATGTATGTGGTTGGGTAGTGGGTAGGGGTACATGCCCTTGTAGGTTAGGGATGTAGCTAAAGTTTGGTGTGAGGGGTGCTTGTTGGATAGGAGTTGTAGTTGGGTTGGTGACTGATGGAAGGGTGGTGACCATTGTACTAATTGGTGGCAAGGTAGAGTGTATGGACACCACAATTATTTGAAGTAGAGTATGGTCAATGGATTTGGGGTAACTAAAGGAAGGTTTGTAGTGCTAGAGGTAGGCACTCCTATTATGTAGGAGTGGTTGGTAGGATTAGAAGGTATAAGGGTAGTGGTAGTTTGGGTTGGTTGGTTTTCTATGGTAGTCTCAAATGGGTTATTGGTTGATGAGGAAGCTTGGGTGGTTAATGGTTGGGTAGTCACCATGGAAATAGAGGTATTCCCCATGAGGTGGAGAGGCATGCCATAAGGTATATCCATGGGTAGGGCCAAAGCCACAATACACTAAGATTGTAATATATTGTTGTAAGGCTATAATATTATTATCTAGGAAAGTGGAAAAATCTTCGTCTCATTAAGGAACCTCCCAAGGGAAGGTAGGATTTCCTAAGGGATGGGGAGAATTTATTGGTTTAAAAAAATAGTCCATGGATGTAGAGGAGAAAGAGGTAGGTGGGCTTGATGATGGGTTTTGCTTCGTAAGGTCTTTTCACTATTGGTGAGTGAGAAACATATGAGATAGGGGAGATAGAAAGAACAAACAGCTTCACTAATAAAAAAGAAGATAAGAAATGATCAATGAAATCAAATCACAATCTAAAAGAGATATTAAGCCCTAGATTTTTAATTAGTCTCACTTTTGGATTACCCTTAAAAAGTTGTGTGATTGAAATTGGTTTTTAGAGTAGGTACTAAAGAGGAAGTCTAAGGTTAGTCTTAAGTTGTGTTTAGGAAATAAAAAAGAATCTATAATGGAATCAATACATGGCTTGGTATTGGGGCCTACCCCTTAACTTCATGCATTGCAGTGATAAGGGTGTTGGTTGCTTAGCCAATATATATTAATATCTAGAGATTATACTCAACTAGAGAGTTGAGATGGTTCTCCCTTTGGTAATGACCTCCAAGTGGGATTGTTGGGAAAGGGTAAGGTTACTACCAGGTGATGAAATCCTAGTCAGGCCTTGTCTCAACTTTGTTTGATGTTTGATTAATGAAATTGGTTTAGTTGAATGTGTGTAATAAAGAGTGAAGCTATGATAGATTACCTTGCTTTCAAGAATGGATATGTGAAATAAAATTTAAAGAATTAAATTTATATACTTAATTTTAAGCACAAAAGAAACTTTTCATTTCATTAATGTGCATAGAATAGAGAGATACTACAAGCAAACAAGAACCCAAGTAGAGACACAAGGGTCCCACTAGGCATGCCAGAATATTTTAGTGAATTTCTTGTTTATTATTTCAGAAAGAGAAGAAGAAAATAAATATGGGTATGGTTGAAAAAACTATTTGATTGTGCATGCATGGAATTAGAAGATTGTGAAGAGATCCTCTTTATCTTGGGAGGATGACTAGTAGATAAGAAATCACTAAAGTAATTTTTTTGGTTAGACAGATAGTTGAGTGGATTGCCTAGCAATATCTAGATCTCAAATTTAAGATCTTCCTCGAGGGATTTCAATTCACACATTTTAATCAATTAAGTTTATAAAATATAATAGAAAGCACTTGCACCAATGATCGAAGGGTACTAAAATTGAAAACAAGAATGCTTGATTTAATAAATACAGTAGAAATGATTTAAATAATAATTAATACTAGTGCTATAGGATTGGGGTATGATTCAAAAAATTAGATAGGGGTCTGTTAGCATATAGGGACACAAAAATTAGGTTTGGTTTGGAGTAGGTAGGTGAAATAAGCTTTCTATAATTTACTACCATAGTGACCTTCGATGGTTGGATTGACCATCAATGGTTAAGGTGACCATCAGTAGATAGTTAGATAGACCATTAGAAGTTGGGATAACCATTGATGATTATTGTGGGTAGATTTAGGTAGATAATAGGCCAATTGATGGGACCTCAAAGTGAGATTATAAGAGTTGGGTAGGTATTGCACTATGATCAAAAAGTAAATAAATTAATGGAATACTAGAAACTAAGTACTTATCATATAGAAAGATGATCAGGTGATTGATTGAGGTGGTTCACTTTTTGATGGAGTCTAACATGATTCCAATATTATAATAGTACTTGGCACTTTGGTAGAAGTGCAGTGGTAACTTAATTCTCTAATGTAGTAGCTAATTTGTTAGATTTTTGATGATTATCAACTTTTAAAAAGAGAATTATAGATTCACAAGCTCTTAATTATAATTTTAGATGATTTTTACCTCTTTGTTCCTCTCTTATTATAGGCAAGGAAAGAGAGTTGTAATGAGACATGAACTAGGCTTCCTAATTTTAACTTACACATGCAATGGCTCACAAATAGGTTTAGATGAATTATTCTTAGAAAATCAAGTTGGGTGGGTTTTCATGTTGGTGGTAAAGGAGATGTACCCTAACCATCGATGGTTAAGGTGATCATCAATGATCAACCTAATTGTTGGCAGTCAAGGGTTAAGGGTCAAATTAGGTAAAAGCTAGGGTTAATCCATTTTGGTCAAACTAACTATAGTTAGGTTCAATTAGGGTTCAGAGGGTTAGATTGGTCTTGAGGGGGTCCCAAAGTGGTCAAGGGGTACTTTGACACTTAGGATCATAGTGTGTAAATTTAAGGTGTCTACACTAGCTTATGAATTAGATGATGAAGAGATGGAATAAATAAAGAAAGAAAAGGGGAAGAAAGTGTTAGACCTAGTTCTTATGGTCCCCCCCAAAAATAAAGCTAACATGGCCATTGTTCTAGTGAAAACAACAAATCCCTAGGTCACTTTTATTCTTCCTTTTAGTGAATTCAACCCCTTTAGTGAATAAAATTTGACTCATGGTCCAATCATTTTAGAATGGTTCATATATGGTAAATTTTTAAAAGTACCTACTATACAACACCCTTGGGAAATGATGAAGGCCATTAATATACCAGTACATGAGGAGGCCAAGACATGGATCTTGGATATAAAAAATGAAGATAAAAAAGGATGTCTATTCCAAGAGAGTCAAGTAGAGCATAGATGGAGACCCCAACTTCAAAAATAACCTAATCCTTAGTTGGTGTCAAGGTTAACCCAACAACTACCAGCTTGCAAAGGGTCATAAAGAAGAAAGCCATAGTGGGTAGAGAAGAGTGAACTTTTCAAAAAGTAAAACCCTTTTTTGGTTTAACTCTAGTGATAGGGAAAAATCTAGGTGAAAATCCTATCTTTGAAGAAAATATTCTTCAATTGGCTCAGACACAATCAAAGCAATTATAAAAAGATATAAAGGGCATAATAAAACAAAATAAATATTTGGAAGGAATAATTATCTTGTCAATCCCAGAGGACAAGTTCAAATAATTTGAGGACACCATGGATAATTTGTTTAGTTTCTTAAAATATATTAAGGCCAAGCAATATGCAGTGAATAAACAAAGTACCATGGAAACAAGACAAGTTATCTAATAGAAGGCTTCAAGTTATCAAGTGAAAGATTTGATCAAAACCCTAACAAAAAATCAAATCCTTGAGTTTAGAATAGTCAGTCTAGCCCACTTAAATATGGATATGGATATATTGGTGGATAAAATCAAATCCCTGAGTAATTGGTCCAAGTAAATGGAGGACATAACTAAGGATCTCAAACAACATGAAGATATGATGTTTCACATATTAGACAGCCTGATCAAAGATCCCACCACACTTAGTTAATTAGGTCTTATTATTTATGGGAATTTCAAACATATAATTACTAAATTCATGCATGAAGTGAGAAATTAAGGACAAGGGAATACATATAAGGATAACAAGAAGATCATGGGCTTACTTTTGTCATCTTAGGAGAATTTAGGAGATATTAGAAGCATTAAGAAAGCATTGGAAAGAGATGAAATGGATCTCATGGCCCTGAGGGATCAATAAAGAAAACTCTTTACGAGACCTATTTTTGACCTCCAACTTATTATTGAGAAACATTATAGGATGAAGATCCTATAGGGAAGACAAAAGACTAAAAAACAAAAGGATATAAAAGTTAATCTAGTTGACTTAGGATATTCTATTATGTAGGAACATTGTATAATATTTGAAAATAGAATGTTATTTTTATAAAGGCATGTACAACTTGTAAATCACATTTCCTATAGGTTAATCATTTTAGAATGTCTAAAAGGTTCTACAAGAATTATAAAAAGATAGTTGTCTCTAATATTTGACATGACTAATCGACATACCTCATGAATTGTCTATATAAAGAGGTATTATCAATTGTAAAAGGGGAGGGATTTTTTGAGCCAAAAATATTCTATAAATTTTGAGAAAATTAATATAATAAATGGGTTCTAAAAATTTTGTCCATATTTACTTGTGTGAATTTCTATCATGGCTTCTCTCTCATTTGTCTGGTCTAAATCTTAGATTTGAATGGTCCTTGTGAATTCTAAATGTGCATCTTTAAGTGCATATTTTATAATTTATGATAATTATATATTTGTTTAAATTTATATGTTTTATGTTTTCTTTACCTTTCTTGCATATGTGCTAATTTTTTATGCATGTAGGCGTGAATCTTTAAAGTGAACCTAGTCCTTATTTGCACTATTTCATACTATCCTTGGATGTTTTCATAATGTGTAGTAGGATTTAAAATTATGATACTTCATGTCATATATTGGTTTAAATCATGTTTAGATGAAACTTGAACTTTGTCATAATATTTGGGTTAAAGATTAGTAACATATTTCTTATCTACCTTACCCTTCCTTTTGCTCTTTTTTTATCAATTCACCTTAGATTAGCTTCATTGTAAATACTCATCTCAGTTTATATTTAGACTTAGGTTAAAGCATAATTCACATTAAATATCATAAGTTATCTTCAAAATCAGAGATAAACTATTAGGCCATGGTGGCTCCCAACCAC
The DNA here is from genome assembly GCA_037957365.1 of Torreya grandis. Taxonomy (NCBI): domain Eukaryota; kingdom Viridiplantae; phylum Streptophyta; class Pinopsida; order Cupressales; family Taxaceae; genus Torreya; species Torreya grandis. The sequence goes on along the minus strand of JARHVA010001974.1, from coordinate 2,406,625 downwards.
CAATTAATATAAATTTGTGAAATAGTCTACTTGTTTTGAATGTACTCTACCAAAGATAATATGATTATCAAAACTTGAAACTCATGCATTGGATTCTCTAAATTAAAAATTGAGTAGTGTTTCTTAAACATTAATAATCACCTATGATACATTTTTAGGCATCAACCAGGAATGCATTTTATTGTTGCTAGAAGGAGAGCATTAGTTAAATATTTGAAAATTTGCAACATCTTTGTTAATTTTGGTGAATTTTTTTCAAAGATTTATGTATTATTTGTATATTTGTGTTTATTTTAGCATATATATGTAAATATAATTAATATTAATGGTTTTAGACCAGTCTTTGTGCTTATTCAAACAAAGATCGATATTCTTTGAATATATATGACAAATTGTGGTAAAGATAGCTTAACATTTGTACATCCAAGGCATTTGAGGTTAGTAATAGTGGTTTTGTTCAAATATTGATTGGATATTTTCAAACTTAAATTTATCTAAGCTCAAAATGTGTAAAGATCACCCATACCTAAGTATTTGGACATATATTTGAGTTACTTCATTTAAAGATCAACATACTTTGCCATTCTTTATACAAATTTGTGTAAAGTTTGCTTAATGTGTAATTATGATCATTTTTATTTGTAAAGATAATATTTACACATCATATTTCAAATAGGGTTAAAAATATCTCAATTTGGAATTAATAAGGATAAGGACTAGGTCACATTCAAAGACAAGGGTTCCTCTTCTATCATCACAAGAGAGCTAGGTGAGACAAAGGTAATCATAGAATCAAATTCTCAACCAACTTCATCAGTTTAGAGTGATTCTATGTTTAATTCATATCAAGGTATGGATTGGCTAGGTGGTTATTCAATCAATGTGTTAGGTGTTGAACATAATCTTAAAAAGTATTTCCCAAATTTTAGTCCTAATGGTGTTGTAACTATTGAAGAACACATTAAAAGTTTCAAATTTTATTTAAGACTAATTTAAGATTATTTAATGTTATTAATGAAGATGTAGCATGTAGGTTATTTCATTTTAATTTCAAAGATGTTACATATAAATTATTCCTAAACCTTTTGAAAAACTACATAGTGAGATTGAATTATTTTAATAGTTACTTTATTGATCAGTTTTGAAAAATCATCAATCCTTGTGTCCTTTACCAATAGTTTACCACAGTTAAAAGAGATTAAAATGAGCCCATAAGAGCCTCTAATGCTATATTATAGAAAAAATTTAGTAGAACCATAGCTCCTTACAGTCTTGATGAGGCTTTAGCCTTATATATTTACAAAGATGCCCTAGATCCTATGACTTCTATGTTTTTTACAAGATCTTCTTAGGTCATTAATACACTAGCCCTAGCTTATGCTAAATCTTTGATCATTAATGACCAAATGAAACCATAGGGTCAAATGGAATACAATATTCCTAACATTAATCGAAATTTACCTATTTTTAATTTCATTCCCAATGCCAATAAAAATATACCTACCTTAAATTATCTTCTATTTCTGAACCAATTGATTGTGAACCATGCATACACATGTCAATACCTAAGATTCTTAAACAAAATTACAAGTGGATCTCATACACAAGACCAAATACCTATAGTGCCTATAGCTAGCGGTAATAGTCAAGTTAATAATTTAGATGCACCAAATAATGATAATTAATCTATCTTAAAGATGTTTCAAAAGTTAAGCACTAATTTCCTTCAATTATAAAAGCAAGTTGGTAATACTAGGGAAAGATCTCACAAGAATTTTTATTTTCAAATATTTAATAGGTATTCAAATAGGTTTCAAAATAACAAAAATAAACACAATAATGAGTCATCTTATAATAAGAACATGACTAATATAAATATTAGTGATGTTACTTTACCATATTATTATAGAGTTCATTGTACTTCAAAACATGATGAATTAGATTATATAGAAGTTTCTAATGCTTTTGAATCTTTTTAACAAGATTTGGATACTTCTAAAGTTATACCTAATAAAGACAATGGTGAAGGTACATCAAGTTATTCTAATTCATCTATATCTTTTGATTCAACTATCATGGTGGAAATATTTGAGTTCTCATTTTAAGAAGAGAATGAGCCTGAGGATATCCCTGAGAAGATTCATTATTTTTATAAATATCTAAAGAAGACCTATCCTTTGAGTAAAAATGGGAAGAAACAACCTTTGAAAACCTCAAATCCACCAAATAACTTTGATACTCCTGATACTACATTAGATAATAATCTAGAGCCTCCAAAGGAAAGTACTTCCAAAAATAATATGGATGCATCTAATTCTTACAATAGGATTGGATATAATATAGGGGAGGAAATGAAAAAGATCAAAACTAAAATTAATTTGCGTGAATTGACTCAAATTAAAAAAAAAGGGGGGGATTTATTTTTGGAATATTTATCTAAGAATCTTGATATGTCTCAAAAGGCTTCACATGATAGCATTCAAATACACAAAAGTAAGGTATATGTTCCACTTTTCCTTCTTATAGTTAGGATCTTTGGCAAGAATTTGCATAATTATTTTCTAGACTCTGGTGCATCTTCAAATATTATGCCTAAAGGTTTTTTATAACAACTTGGTTTGACTCTAATTAAATCTAATAGAGTTTTAACTCAATTAGATAAATCAAGAGTCAAAGAAATTGATGAATTGTTTAATGTTCACATGCAAATTACTTATGAACCAAGGATCTAATAGTTCATTTACATCCAAGTGGTAGATATTCTTAATTCATATATAATTCTAATAAGTAGATATTGGACAAGGGCATTGAATGCTTACATGTCAATTGACTATTCATACATGTGGTTACCCTAAGAAGGAGTTCCTAATCAGATCAAGATAGAGAGGGAGCCCAAGATGAAGCATATGATCATTGATTACAATGTAACCAATGAGAGGGTTGACATGGTTAACTTATATCTAGGTGTTTAGACCCTTAACGCCCTAAAGGTATGCAGCTCTAATACTTCTCATGCCATGCCTAGATTATCAAAGTTGTATTTTGATGGTGCTAGATGTAAATCAACTTTTAGAGTAGGTTTACATTAATCAATCCCATTAGAAGGAATATAATGCATCTTAAAAACTCTAATTCCCATGCACTAACACTTTTTCATAGTATGAAGCACTTATTGTAGGAATATAATTTTCAATCAAATGTGAGGTCAAGGAACTATTAGTTTTTGGTGATTCAGAACTAGTAGTTAATTAGGTTAAAAGTAGATATCAATGTAAATTGTTATATCTTAAGAAGTATAAGTTTAGAGTGTGGGACTTCAATTAATGTTTTGATTCTTTCAACATTATGTCAATTCCTAGGGAAGAAAACAAGCATGCTAATTAACTTACTTCAGCTACAACTAACCTTATGCCTAATCAGAGTTCTAAGTTATAAAGCCTTACCATTGAATTAGTCCCATGTCCCTCAGTGCTAGACAATGTTAACCATCTACAAGTATTCAATGATGATCAATAAATCATAGACTTCATGACTAGATTAGGATCAATTGAGGCTCACATCATTGATGAGATCAATGAAAATACCCTTGACAATAAAAAATTTGAAGTTAATCTATATGACAAGGTCATTCAATTGAGTGACAATAAAATACCCAAAGGAATAATAACCTTAGAGGGAATGATTGATTTAGATAGACTAGCTAAGATTGCCAAGATTCCCAAAGTGGATGGGAAGGAATATAATACAACTAACCTAGGTTCCCATGGTTAACCTCAACTGGTGAACATTGGTATAGATTGCACAAGTATTAAAACCAAGAGATATAAAGATTTTTTGACCAAGTATAAAGATGTTATAGTATGGTGCTATGATGACTTAAATATCTTTGATCCTAAATTCATAACCCATACCATACCATTGAAAGAAGCCTGTAAAGTTTTTAGGAAAAAATAAAGGCCAGTTAAACCCATCCTAAAAATAATGATATATAAAGAGGTCAAAAATTTACTAGATGCTAAGATAGTGTTTCCCATTAGACACTTCACTTGGGTAGCTAACTTAGTACCAGTCAGGAAGAAAAATAGTGAAATTAGATTGTGCATTAACTTTAGAAATATGAATAGAGCATTTGAAAAGGATAATTACCCTCTACCTTCTCTTGGCCAAGTAATACAATTTTTTTTGGTTCTACTATGTTATCTTTTCTTGATGAATTTTTAGGGTATAATGAGGTGCTAGTGAACAAGGAAAACAAGATGAAGACTACATTTACTACTAAGTGGGGTGTTTTTTCCTACAAAATAATGCCCTTTGTATATACAATGTAGGTGAAACATTTCAAATATAGATGGATCATGAATTAAAAATCCTCATAGGTAAGTGCATTATTATATACATGGATGATCTAACTATTATTTCAAAAAATAGGGAAGACCATATCATTCACTTGCAACATGTATTTGAAAGGTGAGGAAGGTATGAAATTTCTCTCAAACCAAAGAAAATATTTTGTATAATTGAGGGAAAGATATTAGGACATGTTAGAACCAAGGATTGGATATTTATAAACTTGAATAGAGTAAATGAAATATCAAATATAGAACTACCTAACAGTAGGAAGGAATTTAAGTCTTTATTTGGTAAAAATAACTTTGTAAGAAAGTTCATTCTCATTTTGTAGAGATTGTGAAGCCATTGAATGACATGTTGAATAAATATGTCAAGATAAAATGGAATTAGGAGACCAATAAATCTTTCAAAGACATAAAACAAGTAATTGGACAAGCTCTTGTATTAATATGTCTAGATTTCACTAAATATTTCTATCTTTATTCCTTTGCCTCTAATTATAGTATTGCAGTTGTTATAACATATAAGATAGATAAGTTTGATCAACCCATTGATTTCATGATTACTAACCTTAAATTTTTTGATTTCAACTATTCTTTGATTGTTAAACAAATATTTTATTTACTCAAGGTAGTGAATAAATTTAGACACTACATCCATAGAAATAAAGGACATGCAATTATACTCTACCTTGTCACTAAGCTAATATTGAGTCAAAGTGAACTTTGAGAAAGGAGAGGTAAGTATATGTATTTATTTAAAAATATTTTCTAAATATGAAGACTGATAAGTTAGTAAGATGCCAAGGTTTAATTTAGATTAGTCCGAAATTGAGTGTTATGTAAGTTGATCAACAAAGCTTTCAATCCAATGATTGGTATGATCTTATTATTCATTTTTTAATAAATGGTTATTGTCCTATAGGATTAATTATATTTAAAAATAGGGATTTAAGGCTCAAGGTAGCCCATTTCTTGATAAAATATGGGATATTATGTATAAATAATTATAAAGGCATTTCCTTGATATGTGTTTCCAAAGAAGAAGTAGTTGAGATCTTGAGCACTTTCCATGAGAAGATATGAAGTGGACATCCATATAGAAGGAATACAACCCACAAGATTCGTATAGCTAGTTACTATCAGCCTACTATCTTCAAGGATGCTCACAAGTATGTGACAGAATTCCATTCATGTCAAGTCATCAACACTAAAGAGCCCAAGGCAAATATTCCATTAAATCTAGTGATGATTGATAAACAATTTGCCCAGTGGGGACTATATTGTGTGGGGGTCATTAACCCAAATTCCTTATATGGTCAAAAGTATGCTCTAATTTCTACTAACTATTACACAAGATGGACTAAAGTAGTTGAAACCAAGTAGTGTAGGACTGAAGAAGTGATCAAATTCTTAGAGGAGAATATATCCACAAGTTTTGGCACACTAGTATCTCTAGTATGTGATAATGGATATAATTTTATATCCATTAAGATGGCTAAGTGGGCATATGAAAAAAAAACTTTTCTCAAGTTCCCATCAAACCATTACTACCAAGGTAATGCATTATCTAAATCAAAAAATAAGAACTTGATGAAAACCATAAAATAAGTCTGTAGCTAATAAACCAAGAACATGGCACAAATTATTCAAGTATGCCCTTTGGGTAGATAGAACTAGATTCAGGCAATCTCTCAATGCATTTCCATTCTTGCTGGTATATGGTCAAAAACCTATATTTCCCATCACATTAAAACTAACAACATATAGGTTCATGCAAGAGTACATGGAGGAGCATCAAGAATTTGAAAATTAAAGGCTACTTGACATCATATAGATGGAAGATGTAAGAGAGAAATCTTTTGAAAATTTTATTAGACACCATACCATGATTAAGATATGGTTTTATAAGTGTTCAAAGATAAAGGTGTTTATACAAGAAGACTTGGTCCTTTTTTGGGATAAAGCCTCAAAACCAAAAGGAAAACATGGGAAGTTCACTCCCTTATGGATTGGCCCATATTAGATTGATAAGATCCTAAGGGATAACACATTAAAACTAAAAGACTAGAAAGGAATAGAGTTTACATTTCCAACCAATGGGAAATACCTAAAGCACTATTTATATGTTGTCCAACCTAGAGTCTTCATGAAATGAAATGTAAGACTAGTTAGAGTTAGTGTAGGTAGGGCATTAGATTAGTTTCTTTGATTTCATTTCCTTCTTGTCCCTTGTTTATACATAGTGTGTGGATATATTTATTTACTTGTTTATTTTTTTTTAGTTTGGTGTGTTTAATTTCCCTTCTTTGTTCCTTAATTTTAATAATTCTATTTTATACAACCCTCAGCTCAAAATAAATTTAGGCACTCAAAAGGAACCTCATAGTTTAAAAATATAGGTATGACTCCTCGACATTGTTTGATCATGGATTGTTGAAATTTGAGAATAATTTTATAGTTTGGAGAAACTAGAAAGGACTAATAAGTATTTTATTTTTCCTTGAGATCTTAAGCCTTATTATGTTCTAAGCTTGGTTCTAGGAGGGATTGCACATCTAGGGTGAAATCTTGAATTATTAGGACAAATTCATATTTTTAGTTAAGAAACATTAATTACCTAGGATAAAGTTTATAGCCAAGGATGATTGTTTAAATATCATACATTTAAACAAATCCTAAAACCTGGCTAACCTAGTTACCAAAATTTGTTATAAAGTCACAATGATTTGAAAAATATAAAATTAATATATTTATTGAAAAAAAACTATAAGGCTTTCTAAGTAAATGTGACTTTGGTAATCTCCCCTAGGGTTATGGATGCCTAACTAGCAGTGGCTCAAAGCCTTGAGTGGAGCCAAAGGTATCTCTTATAGGGATATGGACACCTGTCTCACAATAGAGCAATGCCCATGCCTTCCCTAAGCTAAAGCATGAGTCTTAATGAACATCTAAACATGTTGTAAGTCAATGTTAATGGTCAAGGTCATGCATCTAGAAGATGTTCTCTAAATACTATATAAATTAGTAAGTGGAATCAAAGCACACACACACACACACACAAAATGTCTATGTTTTGATTTTTAATCCTAATTATACATGTGTATGATGTTTTTTAACCATGAATTGATATTAATAATGGTGCTTAATTAAGTAGAATAAGTAGCCTAGTTATTAGTCTAAACTAGAGTCTCTAAATTCTAATATATTTCTATGTTGCCCCTAGAAGTTACCATTTTTTGAGTTCAACATCCCCCCATTTTTTAAAATAGGGGTCCTTTGTTTTAAATTTGGTAAAATTATGTTAATAATTTAAAATTCACTTGATCAAAGTACCACTAGCATGTTTGTACATAGTCTTTATTTAAAGATCATATACAGTTAGTTTGGCTTGCATATTTGTATATGATTCTAGTTTGATATTGTCTATAAATTTATAAAATTAAATATCTATGTTTCAGGTATTAGGATTAATGCAATCCATTTGGAATGGAAAATGTATAAATTTCATGGTTTATTGTCAATTTGGTCTTTTACTAGCCTTTAGTCTATTAAAAAATCAAGTTGAATTCATATTCGAGCATCTTGAAATCCTTAGTCTAATTACCCTAGCTCATTTCATTTTGAATTGAATTAAAATTTTTGTGGGAATAATTTACATGGGAATGATTAATTAATCCATAGACTTAGTTTAATTTTTGTCCTAAGGCTTAGTCATATTTATTAACATGACCAAACCTTAGTCTAAAAATTTACACTTGGTCCTTTATGTCTTGAGCCCCCTTGTTCCTTTTATCTCCACATAGTCTAAATAATGTAGGGTCCCTTTTTTATGTTCCAAGTTTAGCCTAAAATTATTATCTAAAAATTTCTAATTATATTTATTAATACAATGAAAACCCTATCCTAAAATTTTATGACATATCTTTTATCATTTGTGGGATCCCCTTTATTATGTTTTAGAACATAGCCTAAAATTTTTTTCCTAAGGAATTTGAACTCCATTAGCTACTTTACAGAGATGAAAAGTTTCATAATTATAAGCCATAAATTAAAGCTTGATCATACTTCAAATATCGATGGTATACATATGAGTAAACAAATTTCAATCAATGGTATTTAGAGTAGGGGACACGATCTAATTTATCAAGATCAATAGAGCACATTCATCTAGGTGAGGATGATCCAATAGTGCAAGATCAATGTTGAAATTTCAACAAAGATCATGATTACTATCGAAGTTACAAGTGTCACAACTATAGGGAATATAGCAAAGTAACCAATGATATTCAATTTCTTAGATCAAGATCAATGAACCATGTTAATCCATGAAAATAAATTTGATGGTGAGAGACAAGGAAATTTTTTAAAAGGGATTCAAACCAATAAAATATTGACAAATTTTGAAAAGTGATAAATGGTCATATTTTAAATATTAATGAGTAGTATTCCATGTATATGCCATGATGATGCCACATTATCTAGACAAGATAGATTTGAATATGTTGTGGACCAAATGTGAGGCAAAGGTATAAATACTCAGTCCAAATAAAATATAAATTAATGAGATCACCTTTTGGACTAGCTACCACCCTTAAAGCATGATGAAAACTGTTATAAAATCCCTACCAAGTGCAATAACCCTAATTTAACCCCATGCTCATTATAATAAAGCCAAGGAAAGTTGAATTATCACCTATATGAGAATAAATAAATCTAGAGATGAAGTGAAAATCTACTAGAAAGAAATTTAGAGAAATTCATGGCTATGGAATCCCCAAAAAAGTGTTTCCAAAGAGGATGTTGAAATTTATTTGACCTCAAATGCATAAGGAGGAGTTTTCAAGGACATAGAGTTTGATGCCACTACTCTAAATATATGAGACAATAACTAGTTGAGCTTATTTTTTACTAGTTATAACCAACATCCTATCACAAGAGAGGAGGAGAAGATGTCTACAAAAATAAATTACTATGACGTAGTCACCATTTAAATAACTAGTCTACACTATGTAGTGGCCAAACCCAAGGTCCTCTACTACATAGACATTCTTGCTTCCATTTTTAGAGATGCTAAAATAAATAAGGACATGATTATACATGAACATATTTTTATGAATATTGCTTACATTTATCCCATATCTTTTGATAAATATTATAAATTTCCTAAATGCTAAGTAGACCTAACCAAAATCATCAACTGGTGCAAAGAGAATGATTTAAAGAGCACCTTTGCCCTATGGCTATATTCCAGGAATCAAGTGTTTCAAAATTCAATAGCAATATACCCATTAGTAAATTTAGACTTGAAATAAGGATGATCAAACAATGATGAATAGGTTGTGTGGGAACTCAAACACTACATATGTAGATATAATTTGGGTCCCCTTAGTCTATTTCATGGTTGAGAAATAAGTCACACCTCCTCTTGGTAAAGTAATTACCACATGTTTGATTAGATAGTTTTTTGCAATCAAGAAGAAGAGTAGAACTCAATTAAACATGATGTCATACCTTATGCATGACCTTCTTGCTAAAAAATAAATTCCAACCTTAGGGAATGGTCACCTAATAGGATACAAATTATCTCATAGTATTAGTCCAATTTACATATCTTTAAGTATAGGAATCACATGCAATTCATATGTGATTGCATCTATCCTACCCTTACAGATGCCATCATAGGGATTCAAATGATGAGATTTATCCCCATCATAAAGAAAACTATTTAAGCCATAGGGGATATATGGCTATATCTTGATTGTAAAATCATCAAGATTGAAGGGACCCAATGAACCCCACTTAGGTTACTTATCCATGTACCAATAAAGCTAGTAGAGAAAGAAGTAGCTTATCAAATATGTAATGGAATAGATGGCCTTTTATAGACCAAAAGGAAGGGACTGCTCCACACCCTCTCCATAACCATTGGTAAAAATATGTTTTCATTATGGGACAAAATTAAAGCTACTTCAAAACACAAGACCTCCCAAATGGAAGAGTTAAAGAGAATTTAAAGGCCAAAGGAATAAATATACCTTATGATCACTAGCCCAGTCCTTTTAACCCAAAATACATAAAATAAGCTTCATTCTTTGATGTCACCATTAGATTGAAAAATAAGAACATCAATCTAGAATATAAGATGTAGAGGGATAAAAATGAAGGAGATGATAGATGGCAATTAAGGCCAAGGTAGTACCATTTACCGAGTGATGCACCTTTTATGCCTCCACTAACTCAGTCAGTTAGTGCCCAAGTAGAGACACAAGTTGAACATAGGCCAAAAGAGAGAATGACTAATGAAATTTCATCTTCTTTAGATAAAATAGAGGAAAAAGGATCACTAGTGGAGGAGGTTCATATGGTAGCATTAGACCCTGGTGAAAAAGTTTAAGATGCTTAAAAAATGCTATCACTAGCCTATTAGTTAGATGATGAAGAGATGGAAGAAGTAAAGGAAGAAAATGGGAATTAAGTGTTAGACCTAGTTCTTATGGATCCCCCCAAAAATAAAGTTGAGCTGGCCATTGTTCTAGTAGAAATCATAAAGCCCAAAGTAACTTTCAATCATCCATTAAGTGAATTCAACATCTTTAGTGAATAAAATGTGATTCATGGTTTAATCATTCTAGAATTATTCATCTATGGTAAATTGTCAAAATTACCTACTACACATAACCCTTGGGTAATAGTGAAGGCCATTAATATCCTAGTTCATGAGGAGGTCAAACCATAGATCCTGGCTATGTAAAGGAAGATGAAATAAGGATGGCTATTCTATGAGAGTCAATTGGAACATAGATGCATACCCCCACTCCAAAGAACCCAATCCTTATTTGGTGTCAAGTTTGACTAACAACTACCAGCTTATAAAGGGTCACAAAGAATAAATCCATAGTTGGTAGAGAAGAGTTTACTTTCCAAAAGGTAGTACCTTTTTTTCATTTGACTCCAGTGATAAGGAAAAATCTAGGTTTAAATCATATATTTGAGGAAAATATTCTTCAATTGGCTCAAGCACAATTAGAGCAATTACAAAAAGATATCAAGGGCATAATATAATAAATCAAGGATTTATAAATAATAACTATCTTGTCAATCCTAGAGGACAAGTTCAACTAATTTTAGGACACCATGGATAATTTGTTTAGTTCCTTAAAATTAGTTAGGGACAAGCAATACACAATCAATAAATAAAGTACCATGGAAACATGCCATGTTTTCCAATGGTAGGATTTAAGTTATTAAGTGAAATATTTGATCAAAACCTTCACCAATAATCAAATCCCTAAGTTTAGAACACTCATTCTAGCCCACTTAAATATGGATATGGCTATATTGGTAGATAAAATCAAATTCTCAAATAACTAGTCCAAGCAAATGGAGGACATTTCTAAGGATCTCATATAATATGAAGATAAGATGTTGCATATACTAGATAGGCTGATCAAAGATCCCACACACTTAGTCCATTGGGTCTTATTAATGATGAGTATTTCAAATATATAACTACTAGATTCATGAAGTAAGTGATAAATCAAGGACAATGGATGAGAGGGGATGATAACAAGAAGATCATGGGCTTACTTTTGTCATCTTAGGAGAAGGTAGGATATGCCAGAAACATCAAGAAAGCATTAGAAAGAGATGAAAAGGATATCAAGGGCCTTGAGGATCAATAAAGAGAACTCTTCATGAGACCTATTCTTGACCTCTAGCTTATTAATGATCAACATTAAATGATGAATATCCTATAGGGAAGGTAGTAGATTTAAGTAACACAAGGGTTTAAAAGTCAAACCAGTTGACTTAGGATATTATATTATGTAGGAACACTGTATAATATTTGAAAATAGATTTTTTTTTGTAAAGGAATGTGCAACTTGTAAGTCACATTATCTATAGGTTAGTCATTTTATAATGTCTAAAAGGTTCTTAAATAATTGTAAAATGACAAATGTCCTTAATATTTGACATGACTAATTGGCATAGATCATGAATTGTCCATATATAGAGGTATTGAAAATTAAAAAATGGAAGGGAGTCTTTGATCCAAAACTATTCTATAAATTTTGAGAAAATTAATCTAATCAAGGATTTCTACAAAGTTTGTACACATTTTATTGTGTGAATTTCTATCATGGCTTGTCTCTCATTTATTTTTTCTAAATATCATATTTTAATAGTCTTTATGAATTATGGATGGGAATCTTTAAGCTTATAGTTGCTAATTTGTGATCATTATAGATTAGTTGAAATTTCTAAGGTTTAATTTATTTTCTTTACCTTTCTTGCATATGTGCTAATCTTGTTTGCATGAAGTGGTGAATCTTTAAAGTGAACCTAGTACTTATTTTCACTATTTCATACTATCCTTATAAGTTTACTTAATGTGTGGTAGGATTTAAGCTTATGATACTTCATGTCATATATTATTTAAATGCATGTTCAGATGAAACTTGAACTTGATCATAATATTTGGGTTATAGATCAACAAAATATTTGTTATCTACCTTACCTTTCCTTTTTCTCCTTTTTTTATCAATTCAACTCAGATTAGATTCATTGTAAATACTCATCTTAGTTTAGATTTAGACTTATGTTTAATCATAATTTACTTTAAATAGCACCATTTATCTTGAAAATCAAAGATCAACTATTAGGACATGGTAGCTACCAACCACCAATTAATATAAATTTGAGAAATAATATAATTGTTCTACCTCTATTCCACCAAAGATAACAATATTATCATAACTTTCAACTAATGCATTAGATTCTCTAAATTCATAAATTAGTAGTGTTTCTTAAACACTAAGAACCACCTATGATACACTTTTAGGCATCAACAGGGAGTCACTTTTAATGTGGTGATCCTCATGAATTCCTTTACATTGTTTCCTAGAGTTGATTTCAACCTTGCACTACCTCCTTCAGATATTATAGGGTTAACATATGTTTCCTTCAAATTTTTATATTCTTAATTTATAGAGGTCCACTCCTCAATGAGGGAAACTAATTGATTCACTAGGATCTGTAGTCTCTCATGGAATTCCTTTAATTTATTCTTGAACCCTTAAGGTACTCCCCCAACACTCTATTGGCTTCTTATTTATTAGCTTCAATAACCTTCATCTTTTGAATTTCAATATTAGGGTATTAATTCCTTGGGTGTCACTCAGGATTATTCTTTCTTTCTTAGAGGTTTTCTTGCCCTGGGGGGGCTATTGGTTTTTAATTTTGCCTTTCCTTTCTTCATCCCAAATGGGATTCTAGATCTTGGGAGTATATATGGTGATGGGGAGGGTTTCCCTTTGATCCTTATATAAGATTACCAGGGGCATCCACCAATATTTTCTCCTTGCTAATTTCAATAGGGGTGATCTTAATGCCTCAATGAGCTTTCCTTTTCTTGGCTAGAAAAAATAAAATCCCTTATCGAATAACATCAAAGATGAATTTTGATTTTAAGTTAAAAACTATGTTTTATAAAGACATAAGTAGGAAATATGGTAAACTAATGCTATGACCCTTAAATAATTGAGGAGTAAAAAGTGATGAGAGAGAATGTGGGTAATGTTTACCTCAAGAGATAGATATTTCATCACCTATAGATAAATTTATACACAATCCCTAGGGAGATCAACTCTTTGAAAGACCTTTTTCTCTATCTAAAAGAGGTAAGATTTGAAGAAACTCTGTATGAGTTTTTTCTTCCTTCTCTTATCTTTGTATTCCTTCATCCCCTCACATGACATTCCTATAACTTCTCCAACTAGTTCCTCAAAAATATCAATCATGAGACCCCTGAATGTCACTTTCCTCTATTTCCATCCTATGGTGAAATATTTTCTGAGTAACACTTGTGATACACAAAATAAATTCTATGATATCACCTTTTCAAATATTACACCATATCTTTCAATTTATTTTTATCCCATCACAAGATATTGGCTCAAGTTTGTACATATCACCCCTATTTCTTTGATTTTTCTATTTGGGTAATGTGATGAAATGCAATGGTTCAAGTAGAGTGTTACACTAATATAGTCCTTTTTATCCTAGATGCTGTTAATGTGATTCCATTCCTCACAAATTATTATGATAAGGCTAATATTAGCCTACAATGGAGAAATAATTTCATGAAAATGGATTTTTTTTTCCAAAATTTAAAAAACATATAAGAATAAGTAATTATCCATCATATGAATTATAACCCATTGTTTCACCTTTCCCATTTTCTATTTGGGGCTTTTATTTTATTGGAAAGATAAATCTAGATTTTTTAGATAGTCACAAGTTCATTGTTATTACCAAATAATATTTTTTTAAATGGGTTGAGGCCTTACCTTTATAGTATACTATGAGAGAATATATTTTTACCTTATTAATGAATATTATTTCATGATTTAGATTACTATTATATATTATCAAAGATAACATATCATCTTTTTTTAAAAATTAGTCAAGTGTTTTTGTGCTAAATTCAAAATTCATTATACTTTATCCACTCCATATTACCCATAAGCCAATGGGAAATAATAAATTAGAAAAAAAATTATTTAAAACTAGCACAATTTTTTTTTATAATGGCACAACAATATTATCTACACTATAGGCATTTCACACAAACTTTCATATACCAAATAAGGCTAAAACATATTCTCTTATTTATGTAACAAAAGTAATTCTACTATTAGAGTTAGAAGTTCCTTGTTTAAGGCTATCTATAAATGATATAATCAAAGTGTAGACAATAAAATTTAATCAATAAATTATTAACAATGTTTGTCCTTAACACCTTTACCATGCATGGTCAATATACCATTCTAATAACCCAAAATATCTGAGAAAGCTTTCAAATTATCAAAATTACTATGCATATATCCAAGTCTTCCCTATTCATTTGTATTCAACATATAATTTAATGTCAATTTGGTTTCATAAAACTTTGTCCCTTCTAGACAAGAGTGCATTAAATCCTTGTCATGTAGTGTGACTTTCTCCATAATACTATAACAATCATATTTTTGATTTGACATGGTTGATAATTGTTCTCCCTTGGAAACTAATAGGTAAGTTAGAAGAAACATTCAATTGTAAAATCACATCAAGGATCAAACTTGAGACCCAACTACTCTATCTATCACTCGCTTACAATGTCAATTACAAAAGCATCTATACATTCAACAAAGAGCCCTACTATAATTCTAATGCACTATTACAACCATAAGCCAAGTTAACATTAGTTTATTTTAGATTTAAAACAATCCTTTGTCAATAATTCTAATTAGATTTACTTTTTTCATCCATAATATCTTCCCAAAAAGAATAACTATATAGGACTAAGGTCCACTTGGACTATGTAGGTAGTGATCAATCAACAAGGGGTTTTATGAGGATAGCTAGAACATATCCCACTTTCCTACTTTTCCATGATTTTTCATTTCATCTTATTTTCTATAATTTTAGGATAGGGTTTTTTTTTTCATGTCATCCATGAATCTAAAAATGGTTTTCACAAAATCAAGTACTATACACAAAAAAGCCCAATTTTTTAGATCCAACACACAATATGTATGGCCAGATCCACATTAGCAGACAACTATGCTTATAACCTTATCCATCTTCTACATCCATGTACCTGTATATAGTATATCTCTATTTTTAATTAAATTCAAATTTTTAGGTTATTATAGAATATTATAGTCAACCATAGTTAATGAATACAAACACAATTTGAAATAAATAATTTTTCAAGGACATATCTCTAACCCTATCCCTTATTTAAATATTTAGAAATTGACAACTTATATAAATTATATAGATGTTTATATTTAATATAAATTTTATTATTCAAATTCATAGATTATATTTCAATAGCTTACATTTCAAATTAGAGTTAATTATTTATTATAATTAATTATAGTGTAAATATTTTGGTGAACCCACATTTTATTTCAAACATTTCTTGTTTATTATATATTTTTGTCCTAGGGTTTTACTTTAATTATGCAAATTCTTGACACTAAAATAATACAGTCTTCAACATTGGATATTATCCATAACATAACAATTAAAATTTTTAAACATTAGATTAATCCAATACTAAATGGATTAATCTGATACCAAAAAAATTTATCTTGTCACCTTAGATAAATACAAACATATAGGTAATTTATTTTGAACTTGGGTTTAATTTTGGTATCTCCTATACAAAGACATCCTTCACTTTATTTTTACATTATTTTTCATTTGATTTTGCTTGTTTTTAAAATTAATTATCTATTATCATGAAGGGCTACATGGTGTTTTGTTTATATACATCATGGCATGAGGGGTTTTACTTAAATATTCATAGTCATAGTACATATCTAAAAACCAAATTTAGTTCTTACTTACCTTATGGTATATCATTAATGTCTAGGATACCCTTGTTTAAATCAATTAAAAGACTCATATATCCATATGATTTGTGATGAACCTAAGACAAGCATCTCATCTAATGATTTTATTCTCAACTTACCCTCGAAACTAGGGTTAATGGTCTAAAAAAATGTTTATACCTCTATAGTTAGTGCTCTAAAAAATTGGGTTGAGATTAATCAACAAATGAGAAAGTATACTTGAGATCCTAAAAATCATGTAAAATACTACTTAACTTACCCTTTATCCTTGTTTTTTCTTGGATTATCTTTTTACATAGTAGATTTGTTTGATTCATTGTATAAAATATCACAAATTTATCTTTCCTCTTTATATTACAATGGGTTTAACAAAAGAATCTCTCTGTCATATCTTATATATTCTACATTTTATTTTTACCTATCATATTCCATTATAAAATAGTAGTCATTATATACAAACATAGTTAACAAATTAATTTATTCAATAAAATCAATTAGAACTTAAGGACTCTTATGTTATTTTTGCTTCCTATTGTGCTTATATTGCCTCCTTTCCTAAACCAATATCTTTCCATGGGTGAGATATAGTAAATAAGACAATTATTTATGGACATAATATCTCACCTAGTTCTACCTACATCAGAACTCGATGCCTTGGTTATAAAGAAGAGTCCACCCCTTGTGGATAGAGTCAAGATATGCTATGCCATGAGATCATACCCTTTACTTGCAATACTTATTATAATATACAATATAAGTAGATTTCAATCATAACTATACATAAAAAAATATTACTCTCACCCTTTTTTCCTTCCTTATATTCACCCTCAATATACCCCTATTATAATTTATACCATACCCCTTATTCATCCATAACTTATCTTAGGCTCTCATGTCTATGTTGTTTAAACTAGATGAGGAGGACCTCTATTAACCACCCAACATCAAGATCCTATTATAAATATTATTCCACCACATCCTTCACAAATATAAAGTTATGAAACCCAACCCAAAGTGTATGATCTCATTGAGTAATTACATAATACATTAGCTAATATTTATATTCTATAATTATTGTAAAAGGCACCAATTTATAAGGATATATTATATTCAATGTTATGATATAATTCTACTCCTATGGACACACAAAAAAATTCATTTGATTATATTATAAACAAAATAAATGTTATCATCCAGAATTGCACCCTAAGTTGAGTAGGGATATTGTTCAATTTTCCTCACTCAAACCCTAATCAAACAATGGAAACAACCCCATATTGTGTGTCACCTAAGTTGGGACTGAACCTTTAGAGTAGGCAAACCTCCTTTTCGATGCTTGTACAAAGATAAAAATAAGCCTAATGCTTCATGAGAAAAGGGTCATAAAAATAGATTAATCCTAAGAAAATTAACAAGCGATGCACCAAACTTAAAAGTTAAATATTATAATCTTGAACCCACACTAGATTAGTAAAAGAACAATACTAGCTCACACAACATTGAACTTCAAGATAATTTTCATAAGTATTTTTTAGGATAGGTTTAGATTATAACACTAACTTAAACCAATTAAAAATAATGAAAACCCTCTAAAAAATGTTAGATAAGAATGACTATGAATGAGGAATATTCTCTTTCACACAATGACACAAGACACTACTAGTCAAACAAATATTCAAGGCAAAAGATAGGCAAAGAAAGTCCTATTTCATAAAGAGGTAGATATTAAAAATACATGATAGGGTCAAACCTAATTAAGCTAAGAATACAATTTAGTATCTCAAAGAATGTCCCATCTCTTAGAAGGAAAATCTCCAATCTGAAGTCCCTAAGAGATATCTTAAACATGAAAATAAAGAGTTTATATAAAAGAGGGGGAGAGGATAATAAAAACATGTTTTTCATGATCATAATGAGTTTTCATCTCTAATAGACATTTCACTAGGATTTTGGTCCAGTAAAAATAGACTATTATATCTAGATATTTATGATTTTGCCCGGATAGCCTCTGGATCTTTCTATTTTTAGCAGGCTATACTACAAGACAAGAGTTTGCCAAAAGTGGCAAGTCATAATTTGGGTAGAAGTGAATGCTCCAACTACTTTATTAATCCCCAATCTATAATCTATTAATATTTTACTATATATTATCAAGGAGAAAATTTTTGTACCTAACAGAGACATGTCATGCCTATCATGAATGGAAGTTTATCAAGGGCTTGAATTGAGATGGTCCTTCTACTTAGTCATTCTTCTATTATATGTCTTAGATATTGGGCCAAGATAACTATGAGAAAACCAATCTAAGGATATTGGTTTTCCTATAGATCCATATAGTTGGTACTCTATTCAATGCTAGGTCTTTAGTTGAATCTACACTAAGCTTCTTTCCTTTTACTTCTTCTACCAACTCAAGTTAGGATCAATTTCAGATCCCTTGGATTTACATGCCAAGTCAGGTTCATTTGCTTTATCAACTTTCATTGATCATCCCAGCTCACCTTTTCACCATTGGCTATTAAAATTACCTCATATCATTGACCTCTTTTGACTTATTTTGCTCCATTAGATCTTGAGATCTGATTTAATGTAGATCATATATCTTTAGGGACACACCACCCCAAGCTTGGTCTCTCATTAATTCCTTTGATTCACTGATTTTTTGACTTATATCTCACCTATAAATCTCCTTGGCACAATAAAATGCATGTTATTTAATTTTCTCAGGCCCATTGTTTGAAATATAATAGCTATTTCCCAGAGCTTAAAATTGATGACTGCATGAACATCTATCATTTCTGACCAAATTTTCAATTTTATATTTGGAATCATGAAGATTTTATAGGCACCAATTTTGTAGAGAATAGACTTAAAGCTAAATGGAATAAATGTTTTTATCCACTATCCATTCAAGCTTTCCAAATGCATCTGTCAATTATTTAAAGTTGACTAGTTTATGTGATCCTACATGATGCCTTGATGATGGTCTAGCCTAAAATGGATAAGTATGGAAATTTAGAAAATTATAGGTTATAATACAAATTTTATTAGGCATATGTTTCATCTTGTAGTAGTGCATGAGCTAAAACTTGGTGTATATTAACTAGGTTCTAACATTAACAAACCCATATGATTGATTCTTCTTAGATCTACCATACCTTCAAGATATGGGTTCATGAAAGTATCTGCTCAAATTAATTTAGACTCTCTAAAAATGATTATGGAAAGCTATCATATTTTTCATTGGGAGCCAATCTTTGAGACCTTAAATATTTTACTGTGTTTAAGTGGATGAGCAAAAACTTGGTACGTGGAAACCTAGGAGTAATATGAAGAAAACTATGTTACCAAATCTCTTTGAATTATCTACGTGTGTGAGATCTAGTATCATCAATATAGTCACTTATGATTATAGTCAAATGTTCAAACAAGCTCTAGATGACAAGTGGGCTAGATGAACACCATGTACCTCCATGCTTATCCTAGGAATTTTTGATAATCCATAAAGTCTTTACAAACTTGGACATATCCTTAGAAATTCATAAATTACACTTTTAATTGGACCTAAAGTGCTTCAAATATTTATGAGTTTCATGATCTCCCTAGCCCACCCATCCCATCTAGAGCTTGTTCTAGCCATTTGGGTATTTGATCAATCAAGAGCTCTGCTTCTTCCTCTAGCATTAGCAACTAAGCATGAATTTGATATGTGGGCCAAAAAAAATGGCTAACATCTTTGGTGACTTGAAAATAAGAATGCCTATTATGCTTTGAGAACCTTGTTGATGCTTCAAAATGTACCACAGGTGCTCTTTAGTTTTGATAAATGCTTCTCATTTTAGGATTTGAAAAATTCAAGGCATGAGTTACAGTTTGTGACAATTTGGTGATGTTTATGGTGAAATAAAATAAAATAATGGGAATTGTCCATAATATTTGTTTAGCTTAGTGGTTGGGAGCCACTAGGGTCTGAATGTTTAGATCTCTATGAATTTTATGATTTCCAAACTAATACAAATGAGTATTAACAATGATCTTTATACTAAAGTGAGTCTTGATAAAAATTAGAAAAGAGAAGGGTAAGGTAGAAAGGAAACGTGATTGCAAATTCTCATCCTGAATATTATGACAAAATTCTAATTAATTTGAGCACACATTAACCAATTTATGTTACAAAATAGTATGAACTTAGATTACATCACAAATTAGGAAAAATTTGGAGGAAATATAAAAATCATAAGTAAGAACCAAGTTTACTTTAAATCTTTGCTACTATGGTCTGAATAGCCTAAGCACATCCAAATATAGAATAAAATAAAATGAATTATACTTTAGATCTTTATAGTTAATCTAGTGTTAGCACAAATCAATAGCCCTATGATAGAGAATGTGACTCAAATTACTAAGAATCCTTCACAATTAAGAAAACAACATGCAATTCAGAGATAACATTGACATTTAACAAACTATAAAGACAATATTTTTAGAATTCCTTAGTTATCTTAAATGTTCCTAGTTTATAATTACTCAAAATATCTTCCTTATAAAATGGTAGTCCCTACCTATTCATAGGAAACACAAGTAGTTTTCTGGTTAAATTTCTCAAAATATCCATATATAGGATAAGGATAACTATCCTTAATACAAAGACACAATGTGGAAGGATTTCATGCCAACTTGACAAAAATAAGTATATGATAACAAAATAGTAAATATTTTACAAAAATAATAATCTTTTACAAATTACATTTGTGGGCCCTTTAGTTAGCCCTATCTAAGAGAGTCTTTTACCTTGGTGTATTGATCTTTGATTAGCTCAAAATCCACTATAGGCTTCATTAGATAATGTTATTATTGACTTGATAACTTTCTAAATTCGCTATCAAACTTAGCCATCAGTTCCTTAATACATTGTGCTTTTACAATTTACTTTCCCTTAGTAAGGATGGTGTCAAGGATCTTCTAATTATCCTTGGTAGAATGGCCTTGAATGTCTTTAATGCCCCAGATATGGACACCAACTCTTTATTTGAATTATTCATCACTAATTAGGTCCATAGTAGTGGTTTATGAAGGGATATCCAATAAACTCCCTAAAAGTTTCTCCATTCTTGTTACCAGGTCCTTGTCTTCCTTGATGAAGTTATCAACATTGTTGCACCAGGTGATCAAATCTTCTTGTTTATCCATAAAAATTTCCATGAGGATATCTAAATGTCTAATCTTGATGATATTGAAGTCCAAGGCCTATTTTGTCCTATGCACCTTGATGAGTTCTATCATCTTAGGTTGAGAATCTTGTCATTGGGTGATTAAGGCTTGTGTCATCTTAGTTTGATGGTTTAAAGTACTTAATCTATGCTTGATGTTATTTAAATTCTCAAATATGTTCAACAAATATTTATTCATCATTTGTAATATGTCCTCAAGAATTGAAAGTAATACTTGAGCCTCTAAATCTTGCTTCTCCTTCTCCAAGTTAAGGATCCTCTGCTTCATTCCTTGGATTCTAACCAAGGTCATTATTGATTGTGCCATTACCAAACTAGCTACATCCTCTTGAAAGATAAGATGTTCTCCTATTGCCTACCCTTAAATGGGAGTTAAGCCCAAAAATGGTTCCACCTTTTGAAAGGTGAACTCCTTGATGCCAATAATAGCCTTCTTTATCACTACTCTCTCAAGACCTAATGTGTCTAGATTGAAGTGGACCTATGGGTTAGACTCCTTTGACTATAGCTACTTAGGAACTTCTACATTTGAACTCCTAGAGGCCCCTGGGGTATCAATTCTCTTGCTTTCTTTATTATGAAGGATTTGTATCCTTCTCTCTACTTGTTTATTTACAATGTCTTAGATCCATGGATTGATATTTTCTTGCACATATATTCCAACTCGAGTTGAAGCCAATGATGGAAAAAGAGATGGTATTTTCTATAATTTCCCATAAACAAACTAGTCAGGAATAACTGGTCCATAGATAGGATTCTCATCATTGAAGAGGTTAACTTCACTAGTAGGGTGAGTGAAGGTTAACCTAGAATTATTTTTAGGTGTCATGGGAACTAAGGCTAATTCTGCTTGTCTCTTTCCTCCATCTAATGGGATCAAATCCTTACTATATAAGAGGGATATTCCTCCCTATCAGAACCATAGGCAGTTGTAATATCAATAAGGGCACCCTCCACTATTTCTTGTACTTCTAAGTTAATCATGACAATGATTTCTATTGGGGAATGAGGCCTCTATGGGGATGCCTAGGGTTGAGTACCTTCACTAGATCTATGCTCTATCCTTTTCTCCTCAACCACAACTTTACCTTTTCCTTTTATCCCCAAGTTGCCCAACTTGGGGTTATTTTATCAATTCTACTCGTTGAGGCTAATAAGATTATCCTCCAACAGGTAGTTCTTGATGAGTAATCCTTGATGGTTCTAGAAATAAGTGATAATGCAAGGGATGTATTTTCCATCTTTCTCCTGAGGGTTTATTGTCTTTGACTAGCCTATGTTCTAACTAGATATTATAGCCTTTAAACTTGGATATGACTTCTTCAAAGTTCTTTTCCTTTGTGTAAATACCATCTCCCACACCTTGTTAATGTTTTTACTCAATATTTGGGACCCTTTTATCTTGGATTTGGTCAGCCACTCTTTCATTGGGGTCCCAAATCTTAATGTCATCTAGTTGGAAATCAAAATAATTCCTATGGATCACCATAATTTCTAGTTGCTTCCAATCTTTGATCATAATCCTACCAATGTCTAGTGGAAATGGGTGGACCTGAGCCTTCTTATTTTTATTGCATGTCCCATCTACTCCTTGGATGATTTTATAAGTAATCTCTTGCTCTGCAAGCTTATTAGGGACATGAATGGGTAATCTATATGGTTAAATCATGATTCCTTTGATCCTTATTATAGTGAAATTTGAATAGAACCATATATCCCCATGGTTTCCACTTATATTTTGATTATAAGCTGAAGTATTGGCATAGGGACACTTGATATTACCTCATAAATAGTTTGGAAAACAACATCATAGATAAATTGCACGTGGTTCCTATATTTGAATATATGCAATTTAGAGTAGTGGTGAAAGATAGTGGTCCTGCCATCAGGGGACCAATTTTGGATGCTAGGAAAATATATAAAGGCCAAAAGTGAATCCAAAAGGTAGGAAATCATAAATAATTTCTTGGATGTCCTTATATTGATGGCTATTAATTGTTTGGCCAAGAAAAACCTTATTGGCTCTCTAATGGGAGGGGTTAAATTCCATTCCAACATGCAATGAACATAAGATACCTAGACCTTGCTCACATAAGTAGTGGAAGGGGCACCAAAGGCTCTTTTAAATAAGGTTATATCTATCATGATTCCCTCCTTAAATTATAAAATAGGAATCCCACCATTAGGGGACCTAAAAATATGGGAACCTTGGATTAACTAAGGTGTGAGGATTAAATCTAGGTTTTCGGTGTTTGTCCCTCTCTCAAGGATGGGAGAATAATATGGTGGAAGGGGAGAATGTAATAAGTTTCAAAGGACATAGGTCCAATTCATTAAACCTTCTTATTTATTACCTATTTAATTATCCATTCCCCATCTATTTTTCAATCAATGAAAATGGGAGCAAGGACATTGATACAATGCATTACCTCTAATTTGCCTACAGCATGGTGGAGGCCTATCAGCTGAATTGAGACTAGGTCATTGTATCTTTGGTGCACAATGGAATTAATCTTTTCCTCCTAGGAAATTCGTTACAATTAAACCACAAGGAATAATAACTTGGATCAATTCCTAATTCCATGCACATTCAAGGCTGTCAAGTCCAACTCTATGTCCTTGAGAATCTTTCTTTCACTATCTGAGGTCAGATAAAGCTTTGCTTCTGATTTAATTTGTTTCCTTCCTATCACCATTGATGATAATAAATTATAATTTTAATGTCACTAAGGGTTTCACTAGGGCACTTTCTTCAAGATTTAATTTCACTAGTTTTATTATTTTGTGATTACTTGAGCTGAGTTAGGTCTTCTTTATAGAGGGCTTAGGGTTTTTGAGATTTAATGGTGGAAATATCTATCTCTTAATATTATACATGCCTTAGGTTTTATGGGACCTTATTATCATGCCCTCTACATTTTTTATCTTAGGATTCCTTTAGTTTTGATCTTTTATGCTTATGTGGAGCCTATGTGGCATGGTTTTGTGCCTTTTGTGGCAAATTTCATAAATTCTAGTTGGAGACTAGCTATTGGCCTTCAGAAGCCTTATTTATTTTTCTCTAAAGATCTAAATATAATTCAATGAATTTTATTGGTCCTTTTATCCTTAATTTCATTGGTTATGCCATGTGTCAAGATCATGGGGCCTTTGAAAAGTCCTTAGGCTTGACGCATCATTGGATCAAATCTAGTGATCAAGTGATCACCGTTAGGTATTTTTTGGGCCCAAATAATTAATTATATGCCTTTAGTATATACATTGGCCATATTTCAAGCTCATAAGGCCTTTAAAAATTCTTTGGGATTGACCCACCATTGGATCAAATCCAGTGAGTGAGCCATCATCATTGGTTCCTGTAAGATGCACACATTTTAATAAATTCCATGACTATATAAAATTAGACTTAAAATGATGTTCCTAAATTCATTTTATTTTAATAAACACAAAATAAATTAGGTTAAAACCTTTTATGATAATTTTTCCTACATCAAAATGCTAGGAATTCATTAAAAGGGTGTTTAGAAATATCCCATTTGCTTAGGATTTGAAAAGTTATCCAAGTTAAATTTGATGGGTTTATTAACATCAAATACATCCTCATAGATTTCAAATTATGGGAGTGAACTTATCAAATTTAATACAATGGAATTAATTCGATCTAATGATTTATTGTCAGGTATCAGGCTTTTGAGGTTAAATTGTATGGGTTCGATAACAGTAAATACATCCTTACAAATATAAAATGATGAGAGAAAACTTATAAAATTTAAGACAATTGAATGTCTTTTGTCTAATTATTGAGTACCACATGTTAGGATTTCAAGGTTAAATTTTATGGGTTTGGTAACGTCAAATACATCCTCATAGACATCAAATGATGGGATCAAACTTTTCAAATTTAAGACAATGGAATTTCTTTGGTCCAATGACTAAGTGCCACACATTGGAATTTCAAGAATTATTGAGGATTTTAGGTTGATGCACACCATTAGATTAAATATTTTAAGGTAGTGAGGACCACCAAATCATAATCTGTGTGCTTGACAATGATTCATTTCCCTTTTGGTGCCAGCTTTGGTTCACACCATTAAACCAAAATCTTTGATTGAGTGAGAAGCATCAGAGAGGTAAAAGTGCATGATATTTAAGTTAAGGACTGATATATATATATATAAAGGTTTAGCCTAAGGTTTATACCTTTAAAATTTATTTGTGCTTCCAAACACAAATACATTTAAACCTTAATAAGACTTAGTTAATCCAAAAGGGCTCTCAGGTTTTAAAAGGGAAAAAAGACCAAGTTTGGATTTTATATAAACATTTGGTCATGTTAAAAAAACATAATCGAAGCTTAATATAAATTTAGACTTAGGGATTTTTAACTAAAAGGAAATAAAATTTCCTATTAGACTTTTCCTATGAATGTTTGAATTCAAACCCCTAGGGTTTACTTCTTAGGAACCCTAACTTTCTCCATGGAACCTACAACTAATCACCTAAAAAATAATAATTACCAACATTAGTCCATGAAACATAATCAAAACTAGATACATTGAATCTCATGTTTTTTCTTAAAATTGAATTATCTTTAAATTTCAAGAGAGAATAACCCTTTCACATTCAATACATAACACAAATGTTTTGAAACATTCTCAAGGGTCTCCTTTTATCAAAAGCACAAAAATGGGGGTATTTTGGTCTCAACAAACCATATCCATTTTCTTATCTAATCCATTAGGATTGGAGTTAATCCTATGCAACTAATATGATTGTGAATCTGATGCATGACTACCTCTCTTTGTAACTTCCTCTTAAAACAACAAGGACTAAAACAATAAGGGGAAATACATGCAAGAAAATTTAAGAAATAAAAATAACTAACTTAATAAAAAATATGTGCAACAAAACACTTAGATAAAATCATGAAATCTAACCTAATATATACATAAATACAAATTACAAGTATATCCACCTGGATCAAATGGAAAGGAATTGGAATCACTTAATTATGGTGAACTAGGATAGAAAACATCATTACTTTGAGAGCTTATGGATTGTGAGTTTAAAGGCATTGGTTTTATTTATTTTGGCCTACTCTCGAGAGAATAAAGAGATGTTAACATGTCTACAATATAGATGTATTTCTCCATTTATTCAAGGATTGATACAACTTGGACTGTAGGGACCTTCGTAAATTCCTTTTTTGGATTGGTGCTTGGATGACTATCTAGGATTAGGTAGAAAGACCTTAAACTATCCCAAAAATTAGCCTCCTCTTTTTCATCCAAGACAATCACAATTTCAACACCATATTTACTCTATTTACTTTGCAAGGGGACATATGGTAGTTCATCAATCCACCTAAATATTATCTTGTCATACTTTTACGGTTCTAGATATGACTGTTCCCCTTTATTTTTTAAATCATCATTACTACCTTCAAATAATATCTCATCTTAAGATTTATCGACACCACCAACCTAATGCACGTGTTCCTCTTCATTTTCTAGAGGAGACATAGGTTATTCTAGAACCTATACCTGATCCATAAATTCATAGTATAGATTTTTCCATATATCATCATGATCCTCTTTATTTATATCTTCCTCAAGTTTATTTATGGCCTTTCTACCATGGTTAATTGAATGTTTATTTGTATTTATATCTTGCTTATTTCTATTTGTGGCCATACCAAATGGAAGCTCTTAGGACCAAGCAAATTCTTCCCTACCTTTAGCCACATCTTTGGTGATTAAAATATTGAAGCCATACCAAGGAGCTAGGTTAAAACCTAAATGTTCCCTTTTTGAGAGAAATGGACTATCTACTATGACCTCCTCCTCATAGATACTTGTGTTATCTTCTTTAGGTTGATTCTAAGTGGAGGAAGGAGATCCTTGAAACTCTTTTATACCATGATCATTAGGTTGAGCAATAGTTGTTCAACTCATTTACTATACCACTATTCCTTATTCTATGAAAACTAGCTTTTAGACCTTCATGGCTAGCATCTCCCTTTTCTATCTTGTATCCTCTTTGATATATTTCCATGAGGGGGACATGGTGAAAGACTTTTCCACCTCTACCCTTTCCTAAATGGGTATTGGAGGGGTGGGTTTCAAAATAGAGGGTATGAAATAGTTGGGGTCATTGAGATAGGAGAGGATCCAAGATGGAAGGACTTCAAGTTCCTTAGTTGATAGAGGTGAGGCTCAATAAGGTTGACTAGAGGGGGAGGTAGGTTAATATGGAGGATAGATAGACTTATTATAGGACTAGAAAGAATGATTATATGGTTGTTATACTAAACTTTGAGGACCACTTGGGCTGAAGCCATGAACATTATTAATTTGATATGAAGGGTAAGGAGTGAACAAATATTCATTTTGACTAAATTGATGATGATTATACATACCAAATGATGGTGAGTAAGTACCTAGGCTTCTTAAACTAGTTGATGGGTGTTTGAAATCACCCTTGGTGTTTGCTAGAATGCCTCCAAATGCTGAGAAGTAAAAAAAAAAACCAAAATTCTTCCATTACTTTAGAAAAAAGTCCCATCATGTGTGCCAAAAATTGTTATTGACTAAAATTGCACCATAATTTGAGTAGGGATATTGTTCAAGTCTACTCTCTCAAACCCTGGTTGAATAATGGGAATAACCCCAAGATGTGGGTCACCTATATTTCAGATGAACCTCTAGAGTAGGATGGCTTCCTCTTTGATGCTCACCTTAAACTAAAACTAAGCCTAATACTCCATGGTAAAAGGTTTATAAATAGAGAGGGATCCTAATAAAATTAATAGGTGATAAACCAAACTTAAAAGGGAACTTATATAAGCTCGAACCAACACTAGATCAACAAAAGAATAGTACTAGCTCACACAACCTTAAACTTCAAGATAATTTTCATAATTATTTCATATAGGAGGTTCATATTATATGCCAACCTAGACTTGAAAACAATAATGAAAACTCTCTAAATAAAGTTAGATAATAAGTACTTTGAATGAGGAAGATTCTCCTTCACACAATGCCATAGTGCACAACTAGTCAAACAGAGATTCAAGGAAAAAGATAATCAAAGAAAGTCTTATTTCATTAAGAGGTAGTTCTTAAACATACTTTATAGGGATGATATTGATCATGTTGATCATACTTTTTATTATTTGAAATAATTTCCCATCCCTTAGAAGGAAAATATCCAATATAAAGTCCCTGAGAGATATCTTAAAAATGAAAAGAAAGGGTTCATATAAGAGAGGGGGGAGAGGAGAGGAAAAGCATGTTGTTCATTATCATAATTAGTTTTCAACTCTAATATATGTTTCCCCAAGATTTTGGTCCAATTAAAATTGGCTATTATATCAATATATTTGTTATTTTTCCCAGATAGCCTCTGGATCATTCTATTTTTAGCATGATGCACTAAAAGATAAGATTTTACCAAAAGTGGTAAGGCATGATCTAGATAAAAGTGAATGCTCTAACTACTTTATTAATCCCCAATCTATACTCTATTTATCTTTTTCTATATCTTATTAAGGAGATGAAATATTTATACTTAATAGAGGCACATGATGCCTATCTTTAACAATAGTTTGTCAAGGCCTTAATTGAGATAGTCCTTCTGCTTAGTCATTTATTTTTTCTATCTTAGATCTTGGGCTGAGATAACTATGGGAAAAAAAATCTAAGGATATTAGTTTTCCTATATATCCATATAGGTATCACTTTATTCAATGTCAAGTCTTTAGTTGAATCTACATCGAGCTTCTTTCCTTTGTTTCTTTCACTAGCTTAGGTCAAGCTCGAGTTTGGATCCCTTGGCCTTACTTGCTAAGTAAAGTTCATTTACTTTATCAACTTTTGTTGATCATCCCAGTTCACCTCTTTTCCATTAGCTATTGAAACTACCTCATATCATTGACCTCTTTTGACTTATTTTACTCCATTAGGTCTTGAGATATGATTGAATGTATATCATATATCTTTCAAAACCCACTACCTCAAGCATGGTCTCTTACTGGTTCATTTGATTAGATGACCATTTCACTTATATCTCACCTGTAGATCTCTTTGGCATGATAAAACATGCACCATTTTATTTTTTCAAGCCTATTGTTTAAAATCCAATGGCTATTTCCTAGATCTTGAAATTGACATCCATGCGAATGCCTATTATTTCTGACCAACTTTGCAATTTTATATCTATAAGCATGAAAATAACAAAGATACTAATTTTATAGAGAATGAACTTAAAGTTGAAGGAAATTACCCCTTTTGATCCCTTATATATTCAAGATTTCCACATGCTTCTATCAATTATTTGAATTTAACTAGTTTAAGTGATCCTACATGACATCTTGGTGATGGTCTGGCCTAAAATGGCTAAGTATGGAAACATAGCAAATTTTGAGTTAGAATCTAACTTTCCCTAGGCATATCTTTCATTTTAATATAGTGTGTGAGCTAAAACATGGCACATATGAACTAGGATCCAACATGAATATACCCATATGACTACTTCTTCTTATGGATACCATACATGAGAGATATAGCTTCATGAAATTATCTACTATGATTAATTTAGACTCTCTAAAAATTGTCTAAGTATGGAAACTTTGTGGATTTTGCATTGGGAGCCAATATTTGAAACCTTTATAACTTAGCAGATTTAGGTAGTTGAGTTAAAACTTGGTCTGTGGTAACTTTGGACTAATGTGAAGAAAACTATGTGACCAACTCTCTTTGACTTGTCTACATGTATGAGCTCTAAAAGCATCAATATAGTCACTCAACTTTATAGTCAAATTTTTAGGCAAGCTATGGATGGTAGGTGGGCCAAATGAAAACCATGTCCCTCCATGCTTATCCTAAGCATTTTTGACAATCCATTGAGTCTTTAAAACCTTGGACCTATCCTTAGAAATTGAAAAAATACACTTTTAATTGGACCTAAATTGTTTCAAATCTTTGTGAGTTTCATGATCTCATTGTCCCACCAATCCTATCTAGAGCTTGTTCTAGCCATTTAGGTATTTGATCAATAAGGAGCTCTACTTCTTTCTTTGGCATTAACAACTAGGTACAAACTTGGTATGTGGGCTAGAAAATGGCCAACAGTAAACAATATTGACAACACTATTTCTTTTGATAAATAAGATTTACCTTTCTAACACATTATTTAACTGATTCTTCCACTATTTATTCAGGTTTAAATTCATGGAAAATTGATTAAGGGAGACATAGTTGATACTAGTTATGGAACCAACATTTGTATTTATAACTTCATTCAACAATTGGTTTTTAATTCCTTTTTTAGCAACCTATATGTATCTTTGATAATACTCTAGCATTAATAATGGGAACTATCACTTTTGATATCATGGTAGGTCCTAAAATAGTTTTCATTATTTCTAGATTATTTAGGCTCAATTATAGTATAATTTTATATTAGGACATCCTTGGATCACTGCTATGGGAGTTGTACCATCTAAATTTCATAAGTTCATCAAGTTTATACATGATTCACTTTATTATATAATTCTAACTGATGGTACACCTTTTTAGTATTGTAAAGCCTCACAATCAAATAAAGGCTCCTTCATAACCCCCAAGAAACTAATTCTAATTTCCCAAATGCATAATTATGAGGTGGGTGAATATGATAAGGTGGGTGATACTAAAAAATGCATCAAATCCCTCAATGCATATAAGAACCTATTTAGGATATTTTACCACAAGAGCACATTTACACATAACTTGAATATATTATCACAAATGATAAAAAGTAATATGAACCTCTTATAGACTCCACATAATCCATTAAAAATCTACCAATATTAGTTAATACATAATATTATTATTCTAAAATATAAGATTACTATAATAGTGATGATGAAAGTAAATAGGAACTAAAAAATGAACAAATGTGCAAATTATATTTTAATCTTATTGATGAAGATGAAAACTTATCTCATTCTCTATTTACATCAGTTGGGGTAGATGAATATAGGGCTATGTCTCCTCAACATAATAAATGGAACATAATAATTTATTAACAACAAAGTAATTGAAATACCATTTCACAAATCATTTCACATTATACTGATTCAAGCACTCCTTATCAAATAATGATTATATTTTCTAAGAAGCAAGTGCTACCTTAAAATGAAAATGTAAAATCATCAAATCAAGATTGTGATTTATTCAAACAAGGATTTATTAATAAAATTAATTCAAATAAATAATCAAGTGATACCATTACAAAAGTGGTCCCAAAAGAGACTCCAAATAAAGTGTATTATTATCTAGAGTATGGTAACATAATGGTTACAATTTATAAATAAAGAACAATCACAATCCAATTAAACATTGATAATCATATCTCAACATAATGATTTAATACAAATATTGCACACTCTAAGGAAATAATGTTTTTTACACATGGGAAGCCTATTCAATTAGATGGGTTGTCAGAAGGCATATATATATTATTTGTGTAAGTAATCCATGAGAGATTTATTGAAACCAAATAATTGATTAACTTATTTTATTAGTACCTATTCATACACATAAGAAGTGGTCCTAACCAAAAAATATTTCATACAAGAAATCAAGATAACACACTAGTTAGACAACAACACACTACTTCCTTATCCTTTACCACATTCTTATCCTTATGTATTTTAAAAATATATTTTAAATTGTAACAAAGTCACATAAAACATCCCTGTTGTTTACCACATTCCTATCCTTATGTATTTTTAAAATATATTTTAGGCTACAACATAGTCACATAAACTTATTCTATATCTCCTCATCACATAACAATGAATACACTTAGATATCTTTAAAATTTCAATATTAAGGCATGCTTTTACATGGTTTCAATGTTGGGTTATCCTTCTACACAATACCTTGCTCAATTAGGTGTATCGAATCATTATATATGAACACTCTTACATGTTTTATTCATCCAAAAACCTCTTTTCCATCCTGATATACAATATAAAAATACATTATTTTCCTTCATACTTTACATGTACCATGATGAATATGTAATTTGATAACATGAACATAGATACATATCCCCAAAATATACTAATTTCAGTTTCTCTATGCTTCTTTTTGCTACTTATTTCCTTATATCATATGCTTCAATTTATATTATTCTTATATGTGGTCATTGGCCATGTGTATGATCAACATACACAATCTTGATTTCATGTCATCATAATGCCTTGTGTGTATGCCCCTTGGCCTTATATATTTGTGATACATTCACATGTCTATTATATTCATCCTTTGGGCATTATGTGTGATATTTATACAATTATTATAGCTTTATGTGGCATATTACATTTCCCTTGTATATGGAATTTATGCCTTATTGCATGAAAATTTGTGACTTTGCTTATATGTTTATTAATTGATACTATAGTTACAAAATTCCTATCAATCAATAATCATTACCTATTACATATATCTATGGTGTCATGATACATATCATGCATATAATACTTATATGCTTCAATGATTTATATATCTAATTAAAATGCTTACAATACATGTAAAAGACTTGAATTTTTTTACATGACTCATACAATACATCAATTGTATATTCAATTTCAATGATACATTACAATATCAAAACTTTTCATATGTTTCAATGTTACATCTTTTAGATTCTAATGCAATTCAACTATTCAAATTCTATTACTTGATTACATATTTCAAAATTATCTGATTTTTAATTTTAACATAAGTGATTTTTAGGTAGTTTACATCATATAAAAATGGGGGCATCATAATATAATTATCTAATTTTTTCCATAAGTAATATATTTAAAAATAATAGTTTGTAATACATAAAATCATAATTTTAAGATTTTGAGGGCATTCGACTTGCTTACGCACTCTATTTATACAACCAATCAAGGAATTATGAACTTGTGTGAAGATATCAAAAATATTTAATTTTTTGTCATAAGAATAAATTAAAATCTATACAATATAGGGGTCATTATTTGTA
This sequence comes from Torreya grandis, assembly GCA_037957365.1. Classification (NCBI taxonomy): domain Eukaryota; kingdom Viridiplantae; phylum Streptophyta; class Pinopsida; order Cupressales; family Taxaceae; genus Torreya; species Torreya grandis. The sequence continues at coordinate 2,372,593 of JARHVA010001974.1, read as the reverse complement.
TTCATGTCCAAGATACTAGTTCAAAAAATTCAAATTTATCTATTTCAAAACAAAGTTTTGATATTTTATAGTTCAAAACTAGATATATCTGTAGTACTATGATTCATATTTTTCAATTGGTTCACATTTGAGATTAATTATTATACATATATTTGTTTCACTTTAGCAATCTATGCGATATTTTGCACATCTATTTTTAGTTCATTAAATGATCCATGTTTGAGTTTAGTGAAGCTCCACATCTTGGTTGTAGTTTAGCAAACCATTTTGTTTCTTCACACCTCTTCAAAAACACTACGTATTACTATATGAGGGTTGGAACATATAATATTTAAAGCTCAAACATCATCACTAATTCTTAAGATTGATACTTTGTCACTCTCAATTCATCATAGGTACATTTCTTCACATGCCTCAATAATTAGGCAAACACATCTCAATGACAAAGATAATAAATGTAACATTGAAACATCAATATAATAAATGGATGGGAGATGTATACATTAGAATTTACACAATAAATGTTTGACAATCATTTTCATTACAAATTTACCTTGGCTAATCTACCATTATAATAACCTACAATCTCTAAGTAAGCCCTCAAAGTCTCACAATTACTATTCATATCTCCAATACATCCCTATTCTATCCATACTCATCCCTATTCATCATATAATTCACTATCCTTTTAGTTTCATAAGCCTCTCTTCATTTTGGACAAGAGAACACTATTAGATAAGGACTCACTTTGTCCTTGTCTTATAGTGTAAATTTATCCATAGTAATCTAACACTTACATATTAAAAATGATATGATTCATAACAACTCTCTCACATAAACAAATAGGTTAGTATCATAAAAATTCTAAGTATTCACCTATAAAATCACATCAAGTATCACCCCTGAGACTCCTAGATACTCTATATATCACTCTCTAATAAAGTAAATTTAAAAGCATATGTTTATTTAGCAAAGAGTCATACTATAATTACCCTACAATATTAAAATCACTAGCCAAGTTAACATTATTTTCTTGTAGGTTGAGGACATTATTTTGAAAACAATTCTAATAAAATCTAATAGTTTCAACCATAATATATTACATAAAGGGATAATTACATCAGCCTGAGGCCATTGGGGACATGGAAGAAACACTTACTCAAAAAGGGGTTTTCTAAAGATATATCAACAATTCCCACATTCCCCATTTTCCCTCGATTTTAAATTTCATTTCATTTCGTGTGTTTGTGTAGGATTAGGGTTTTGATTTTTTAATTAATTTTGACATTCAAACAATCTCTCAAAAAAACCAAAATTATACAAACTAAGGTAAACAAGCCCAAATAGTTTTCATCCAACACTTAGTCTATCTAGATAAAGCCATAGTAGCATAGAATAACTCACTATGACCTTATACATATTTTATTTCCTTGTCCCTATATACATTACATCTCTATTTTTAATTAACTATGTGTTTTAAGTTTCTTATAGACTTGTACATATAATAATAGTCACTGAATGAATAACATAGTTTTAAATAAATTAGTTCGTAATAACATCTCTCTAACCCTAACCCTAGTTTCTATATTTAGAAATTTACATCTAGAAATTAGGTAGATCTCTATATTTATTATATTTTGTATTTTTTAAATTCTTAGATCAGAATTCAATAGTTTATATTTATAATTAGAGTTGATTTTTTATTCTAATTAATTAGAGTGTAAATGAAAAGATAATGTATTGCGAAAAATGTTGCATGAACTAGAAATTTATTGATGGAAAGAATATGCAAGATATTAAGAACCTTAAATTATATAAATATTTCATAAAATGTGCATATGGAAAAAAGGTTCATAGTCATTAACTCTAGATTAGATATCTTTTATTGAATAAAAATTATATGAATACTAATACATATAAAGAAACTAAACCAAGTTCAAGACCAATTTGTTGGTCCCTTTCATGGTTATTAAAATGTTAGAGGTAAAAGAGCCTACCATTTGACTTCACTCAAACTAAAACCTATGAATACCCCTATGAACATCATTAACTTGTGCCAATATTATACATAAGGGAAAAAAATTCCAAAACTACAAGAAAATCAAATATTTTAAAAATATAAAAACAATCAAAAATTAAAAAATTAGGACAAAATCATGACATGATATGCTATTTATTTCACTTACATATGTTATGTATCATATATGTTGGTATATGGAATATTATTTCCTATACACATGAATTTCATGATGTATTGAAGTGTGATTTAGGATATATATTATGTATGGAGTCTTAGATGTTGAACATACCTTCTACCTAATGGGCATGTTTATGATGGGGGCATCTAAAATACAAAATTTAAGATATAACAAGTTATATATATATATATATATATATATATATATATATATATATATATAAACTAAAAGGAAATGTTAAGCTACATATCTTACAAGTGTATTTATAAATCAATCATATTTTATAGTTTACTACATAGATGTTCTACTTTGCTAACAATCTGAGATAAATACATATGGATAAAAGAGAATAGCTTTCCCTTATTCTATGCTCCTTTGATTTTGTTTAATTTCTTGCATAATAGGATAAAAATGTATTTATTATTTAGTTTTTAGACCTTGGCCCTTGTGTGGAAATTTCTTGATTATCTCTATGAGATCATTGTGTGGTATGTGCAGCATTTGAATACATCTATTACTTATAACCCTTTCCATATTTATGTGCAATACTTACTTATGTGACATTTGAAATTGTCCCTTGTATACAACACTTAGCCTTGTTATATGAATTTTTGTGACATTATTGTGCATTTTTATTATGTGCTGACTGAGCTTCATTAGTGGTTCCATGATATTCATCATGCACTTATAAGTCATTGTATAATTTAGGTCACATTACTTAACTACACACTTTATTTCTAAATATATTTAGACATGACACTTATGTTCTTAAAATTCAATATGTTAAATACATGATCGAATGATAATTGAAATTATATATTGATATAATATCAAACATAATGACATAATAATATGACCATATCTATATTTGGTAAGGAAAAAACATTAGAACACACACACAAACACACACACACACATACATATATACATATTACATGTTTTTAAAGATTCAAAAAAATGTAAAATAATATTTAAAAAAAATAGGTCTTCAAACATTCAAAGTGATTCATCAATTAAACATATAATAAATATTAACACACTCATACATATTATAACATTTAACATGCATATGCACTCAATTTTTAAAGACTCAAAGTACATAATCATACATATTTTAATTCATATTCACTCAATATTTAAAGACTCAAAGTATATAATCAGACATATTTGAATACATATGCATGATCATATGTAAAATAGTTATAAGATCAAAGTTATAGATTGAAAATACATTCACAATTGATCATATATATGCATAACATTATATATCATTGTAACATATTTAAAGGGAGAAGGATACTCATTCATATTATTGATTATTCAAAGTGTAAAAAATCATGTTTCCAAGTTTAAAATTTTTAAATTTTAAAAAGAGAAAAAATGGAAACTCAAAGGCAAAACATTCATTTCAAATAAAATTATATGAACAATGTGGTCATGATGGGGGCATAAATATTATTATTTATATTTTGATCATGCATGTATAGAATATAGATAGGCTTGCATTGGTGTTATTTAAATTCATTTTGGTGATGTATTTTTTAGTTCGGTGACACTCAATGGCCTTAACATGACTTACAGTGACCTAATATGGTTCCACCGTTTAGGATAAGTACACTTGGCAATATTAAATTTTCATGAGAGTTGGAAACATGCATATTTACAACTCAAGAGATTGATTAGTTATTCAAATTAGGACTTGATAAATATCAATTATACATTAGTCAAAAATATTTAAATGCTTTAACAATGGGGCATGGTTCCCCATAATCAATTACAAGTTATTGGTCAACCCAGTTTCAGCTATAAAAAAGTGTAATCCTCCCTTGTTCTCTTTTAAATTTAAAAAAATTCAAGTTTATATTTTTCAAATTTCAAATGAAAAAAATAACTTATTCATGAGTTATTTCAAGGTTTGATAAATTAAAGTGTCATGCATAATTGAAGTAATTATTTAAAGACAAAGTGTGTTATAAAAACTCGAGTTTAACTCTAATCTAGAGTTCATTTTGGAAAAAGTTTCCAAATCATGATGAAACCAATTTCACAGCGTAGAGCTTGTCGAGAGATTTTTGACACTTTTTGCGGTTTGAAAAATGGACACCATATGCAAAAGTTATAAGTTGCTAAAGTTCTAGTTTGACAGGGGAAATGTGGTGTCATAAGATGACATGGTGCAATGAGGGCATGCCAAGTGGACCAATCAAGTGGTGATAAGTGGCAGTCAATAGGTGTCTATAGAAACATCTAGTTTTTATATTGCATTGTGTAATCTTTGTAATAATCACCATACGCCACATGGGATAACACACACATTTCCATGTGGAACGTGAGAAATACATGCCATGTGACTTATCACATATGCTGAGTCAAAGAATCTTGAGAATGGGTCATGCTGACCAAACATTCATGCCACGTGGAATGTGAGAAGAGGACGTTGACTAACTACTACTAAGTTGGTGCATACACCAATGTCCCATACTAAATTGGTGCCCAACCAACAACCAAGCTATATTTAGCACCTCAAGCCCACCAAAAGGGGGGCATCAGCATTATGCAAGGAGGCCGCTCAACTGTTAAAGCCTAGAAAATAATTCCAACTTGCAAATGTGGGACAAATGGATAATCTAAGCACCCAAAAAGGTAGGTCAAAGAATTGAACCGTGGACCTGCCAAGTAAAAGGGATAGGCTTTAACCACTTATGCCATAGACTTCCAAGTTTTTTGAAAGGAGTGAACTTGTATTTAAAGGTAAGCTTTTGGTTGACTGTGTATTGGAGAACAAAGACCAATTTATTGTATTTGGTCATTTTGGACCCCTTAAAGGTTGAACCAGAGCATAGAGTAAACTAAAAACATATTTATAATTCCAATACACTCTATGCAGTATATTTATTTTCCCATTTTGGAGAATTGGTGATGTCATTTTGAGCTATGGAAGTTTCCAATTTCAATTTGGAGAAGTCTCTGCGTGTGATTCAGAAAGGTGAAGGACGTGCTGAGTTAGCCAAGGTCTTTCAAAGGTCTAAAACAATATTTTTACAGAGAGTAGATCTATTTTTTTTATTTTAATTAATATTTTGGCTTGAAAATTTAGCAACATTAATGGATCATTTTGATAAGAACCCAGGGACGTAGGAATTCTAAACCTCATAAATAATTTCTATGTTTTAATCTTTGAATTCAGTTTTGCATTTCATTTTTTGTTAATTTATAGATTATAATTTAGATTTTAATCAGAATGAAAAAATTAATCATTTGATCATTTATGAGAAATTGGATAAAATTAAGAATTTGGTAAATTCTGACGATTTCAATGGATAATTAATGTGATCTATCAATTCACCTTTATTTCAATTTTGAAACTTGATTTAGATCAGCTTTTCATCAGTTTTTAATCATTCCAACATCTTATAAGTTGAGAAATTTAGAATCCATACTTTCAAATTTTCACTTTGAGTTTATTAGTGGTGTTTACGGATCAAATTGGTATCAGAGCAGTTAGAATGTAGGGATTGCTTCTAGTTGTGTATTGATAGTTGCTTCCAAAATAGTTGGATTATTGGTTTGCAGATTGATTATATTGTAGTGTGTAGTGTGGAATTAGGTGTTTACAAGAGACCATGGGCAAGTTATCACAGATTGAGGCCATCAAAGATGAAAATTCAATCTTAAGATGCCAAAAATTTTCACTTGAATTGCAAGTGGCAAAGTTAAAATTGGAGCTTGAATCCAAGGATGAGCTCTTGATTAGATTGCAATGTGGTGAGTGTGAAAAGGTAAATCCTTCAAATTTAGATGCAAAGACTATGACTGAGTGCACTGTAAGTTTTTCACCATAGGAATCTTCATCTTCTTCTACCATTTTAGATTCAGATTCTAGTAATATTGTTTTTGGTGATTTTGAAAGATACACTAAGGGCATAGGATCTAAATTGTTGTTTAAAATGGGTTATAATGGACGAGGACTTTGGAGAGATAGACAAGGTATATCTAACCCAATTTAGGTTGAGCATGGACCTCTTTTTGTAGGTTTGGGTTATACTAGTGTGCAAGTGGATGATGGAAAATTTTCTTCCATGGCTAAAGGAAGATGAGCTTCTAATAGCGAAGGTTCTAGGCCACTAGTTCAAAGGTGTAAAGGTAAAAGAGGTATTGAGATTCCACCTCCTGATTCTTACACTAAATCTTCTAATCCAATTGATACTTTTAAGAAGTTTGGATATAATGTACAGAAAATTATGCAATCATTTCCATGCACTTTTTGTGGGATGAATAACCATAGTGCTAAGACTTGTTGAAAATGAAAAGCTTTGTTTATGCAGATTGCATGTTTCAAAGACCATTCTCATGTTAAGTTGGGAATTAGCAAAATGGGACCCTCACCTAAGAAAGATGTTTGTACTCATTTTAAAGTGAGTGGACATAGGATTGATAGATGTTTTAAGCTTCATTCATCTTCACATTCAAGTAATGTTAAAACTAAGATGATTTACAAAACTCTCATTAAGGTTAATGAAGCTAATTCAATCCATAATGTAGTTGACAATACAACCCAAGATAAGGTAAAACCTACAAGTGAAAATCCATTTAAGAGGTTAATTCAACAATATTTTCAATTACATATGGCAAAGCCCAAATTGATAAAGTATGCAATTGAAAATGAATCTACAGAGACAATTAATTTCACTAGGAAGAAAGAATTGGTTAGGTGGATTATCACTACATTTTTTTGAAAACCATGGTTAATGATTCACCTAAGGGAATGAACAAGCTTTGATAGATGTAAATTAGAGTTGGTGGGAACACTTCAAGACAGGTTTACCATATGAAGTTTTTTAATTCTCACTTTTGGATAACTCTAAGTTTTTGATCTCTAGAATATACTGTATGGGTAGTCTAATAATGGATAAGACATTAACTCATTTGAAATAGTTGGGGATATAGCAGAGTGATGTTTTGAGTTTTTTACTTACATCATTTGATAGTTAGACTACTATTTTGAATGTATCTATTTTGGCATAAAGATGTATAGATGCATTTTTTAAGACCCGTTGGGCATGTTTAGATGATAGGCAGCATACACTTTTGGTTTTTTATATTTTGCTTAGCATTGTAAGTCCCATTTAGGGAAATGAATTTCAACATTCCTAAAACATTTATTGTATTTTATTGGCATTATAAACTTGTCTTGTAGTTACATTTGGAGTTGTTTCAATTTTTGGCAATTCACTACTTTACAGGATGTGACATTTGGGTAGGCAATTTTACATGTTGTAATCACTTTAGCAGTTGTAGATTCACTTACTCATGCCTTTTGGATTAGGTATTTTTTTAGATAATTTACAAATCATTTATTTTGCCAATTTTTTATCTTTGCTATGATTGGGTTATGTGTGATGTGATGCAATAGACCAGTTATAAGATTTTAGGTGATAGTCAACTTTTGGAGACCAAAAGCCTCTTTTTTAGGGAGGTGTGATCTAGAGTTCATTTCAAAAAAAAATCTAAATCATGATGAAACTAATTTCACAGTGTAGAGCTTGTCAAGATCTTTCTGATGCTTTTTGCGATTTGCAAAATAGACATCGTATGCAAAAGTTATAGGTCGCTGAAGTTCTAGTTCGATAGGGAAAATGTGGTGTCATAAGATGATGTGGCATAATGAGGGCACACCAAGTGGACCAATTAGGTGGTGATAAGTAGCAGTCAATGGGTGTCTATAAAAACATCTAGTTTTTATATTGCATTGTATAATCTTTCTAATAATCCCCATAGGCCATGTTGATGATTAAAATTATGCTATTTCTAACACCAACAATGGGAGGTCTCAAGAATGTAGGATTTGTAACCTGAAACAACCTCTAGATTTTAAAGAAGCTGGCTCTTCTTTATATCAAGTGTGTAATGGGAAAAGGGATAGGAATTAAATAGAAACACAAGTGCAATGAAATAAAATCTAACTATGGCAATGCGCCTAATTTTAATTTGACCCTTAATTTTGAGCATAGTGAAGCTATATGTAAGATTCAATTACATTAAAGAGTGAATAAGGCATGATCAATGTAAAAGATGAAAAAAAATAGAAACAAAGGTTCACAACTTAGACTAATTTTGTAGTGACATAGAAAAATATCAACAAAGGCACATAACTCAGTCTTCTTATTAATATTCCAGTCACATAAAAGGCACAGTTACATAAACTTTCTGACTTAAGAAAAATAGAACAAAGGCAAATGATATTCCTGATCACAGCTAAAAGAAATCTAAAACTCTTGACAATAATCTCTCACAAAAAATTCTCTCTATCTTCTGATGGTCCTTCTGGTGATCTTTACACCCTTATTTATAACATTGGATTAGCTCTAGATTGTCTATACATTCCCAATCTAACGACCTAACTAAACTGGAAGTGTCTAACACAGGATATTTCTTAGATCTAAAATGTTCTATCTTCTTACAAGTTCATTAGCCAAAATAGATACCCAGGATGCTTCCCACTTTCAAATGGGAGAGGACACTTGGCCGATTCCCTTACTCTACTTGAAAACCTTCTTATTATTCAGGAGGCACCAGAAAATGACACTTGACATATTCTGTAGCACTTACCAAAGGCACACGGCACTTTCCACGTAACTTATACTCTTTTTTTGTCTTTGCTCAGGAGTGTTCTACCTTTGACATCTATCGCAGTCTACTTCTTAAAAATTTTAACAACCTATAGAAAATGGGACCCATAACATTTCTCACCTGAGAAACTTCAAAAAGGGAAAAGGGACAGGTGGCACTTTCCATGCATCTTTAGCCAGGGACATGTGGCAATCTCCACTACTTTTAGCTATCTTTTGAGAATCTTATAGAAGGTGACATTTGGCCTCATTTCATATTTACACAGATGATGTAACTTGGAGGCTTCTGCTTGCCTCAAAAACAAAACTCAGGACCCACCACAGTATTTACTTATCAATGAACCAAAATGAAAATAAGTTGGATGTTGACATGTGGTGGCTTCCACATCTTCAGCTAGGGATATGTGGCATCTTTCATTTCTTTTATAAAAACATATGGAAACCTTCCATAGTTTCCACTTGGCACCTTCCACTTGATCCTGATAAAAGATTTTTGAAAATAAGCTTTCAAAACATATAAGAAACATGAGACGCAGATGTCGACACTTGTTGCACTCTACTAAGTTACTATGGGACACATGGCACATTCCAACCAACTTATAAAAATTATGAAATATGCCTTGGTCGATGACACTTGGTAGCTTCCACTCAATTTTTATACTTGGAAAAAATTTAGGCAAAAATAAATTAGAGCCCGCACTCTGAGTCAAAAAACTTCACTGTCTCGAAACTGAAAAAGTGCAGGGACAAAACTTGGAGTACATAATTGAACTCAAAAAATGTAGAGTTTTTTACTCTACAGTTCTTGGTAACCTTGAGGACTTTTGAGCCTGATCAAAAAGAAAAATTCACAATCTCTCACATGATCAAATGTGACAAAAATCACAACTTTAATAAAGCTATTTGATAAGCAGACCAATCATCACCAGATAATCCTTGCTTATTTTGTAATTTGTTGAAGGCTAAATCAAGGTTGATGATATGTTTGTGTGAAAAATTATACAAAATATGAACTATAGCCTTCAATTTAAATTCAAGCTGTGAAATAGGAATCAAAATAGCTTCTACTTTAGGCACTAATGAATCATCTCTTAAACCTTGAAAAATTGTCTGATCATTCTACCTGGCTAACAACAAAGGTTTAATTTCATCAATCATCAACATAGTGTTGTCATCAAGAGAAGGGGAAGGAAGACCTAATTACACTAGGTCTTTAATATGTTGTTTCATTTCATTGATTCCTTCTTTCATCACATCTATAAGCTCTTTGCAATTGATTGTTGTGGATTTGCAATTGAGAACCTCATTCACTTGTTTAGTAGCGATCATTCTGTCATTAATCCCTGTTGCTGACAATGTTCCATCAGTTACATCATAGAGAATTTGTAGTGGTGTTTGAGAGTCAAACACTCTCATAGAGATAGTAGATAGAGTGTCTTCTACTGAAGTCTCCACCTTTTTGCACAATTTATGTGCATTTAGCATAAAGATTAGAGAAGGTCTGAGCTGAGTAATCTCCTGAGAGATTCTTTGCCATATTGATTCATAAAGCTCCTTAACCAGATTTAACACCCCTACATTCTTTGTCCTATTAGCCAACTCAAGTGTCAATTATTTTTCCCTTTGTTGCTTGGCTTGAATTTGGGGCTATATAGCTGTGGTATTTTTCTGCTCATTCAACAACTTCTATTGAAGTTGAGTAACTTGTAGCAGGCTTTCCTCACATTTTTCCTAAAATGCTGCCTTTTCCTACCTTAAGGTTGTCACTGCATCCTTCACCTACATCAGCCCAATTTTCAAAGAATAATTTTAGGCTTGAAAAGCCTAGTGAGTCTGAAGAGAAATAGTATCTTTCAACTGTTTATTAAGACTCTCTATTTCAATATTCTTAGTATTGATCTCTATGGTCAAAATGCTACAATTTGCCTTCTCTTTGGCTAGATCAGCCTCCATCTTCTGTAGCTTCCTTGATATTTTCAAATAATCTTTAGCTACTATAGAAGTAGATTCATTTATCAGCTTGACCCTATCTTATGGTCTGAAAAGGGACATGTCTATAGCCACTGCATTCATTATGTAATCTTTTGGCTGCATCTACTCATTTGGCTTAACTATATTTGATGACAAATGGGTCATCATTAGTTGCTGCTAGATTGGGTCAAATTGTGACCTCAAATGTGGTGTAGCCAAGGCTTTATTATCTTTGATTCTCTTTTTCTCCATTTGGGCTTCCCTTGCCTTCCTAATAGTGTCTGCTTGAGTTTGGAAGGTAGAAGGAGAGGTAATGTGCCCACCCACAAAAGGATAACCTTGTGGCAATCTATATGGAATAGCCAACTATTGGCTATGGGCAATCTGAGGAGGTACTTTCTTGGGAATAGAGGGGGAAAAGTGAGGCAATGATATAGCTTGAGTATGGATAGACGGGGCAAAATGAGAAATGGGCACAACAGAGGTAGCAGAGGATGTCATTTAGCCAGATGGAATCATCATCCCTATAAGAGAAGAAAGAGATTAAGAAGGAAGAGGAGAAACAATACTTACCTGATGAGCAAATAGGGTACTCTATGGTTGGTGTTGTGAGGGTTCTGCCCTCTCTTTTGAATCTAATTGGAACCTCAGCCTCATATGTTTCCTTGGTGTTTTTTCTTTTGGATGTGCTCCCTTCTCCTCAATATTTACCACTTTTGCTAGTGGTGCTTGTGTAGAACTGGGAATATCAAGGGCTAACACTGATGGAGAAGCTTTTAGTGGTGAAGATACCACACTCTTTTGTTTTTTGATGGTACTAAGATATTGGGGCCAAATAGTTACAATGACTGTTGCTGAAGTTTGCACTGGGGCCTGCGATGTTTGACTGGATTCTGCTCTAGCTTTTGGCTCACCACCTTGTGTCTACAAATTGCTTGTATTAGGGATAGACACAGGAGACAAATGATATTCATCCCAGAGTTCCTCCCACTTCTCATTTGAATATACATTTCCAAAAGAGTGGGTTGTCTCACAAATCTCCTACCTATATTTCCAATAGGCTTCTATTTTTTTAGCATCCCAGTCCTTATTCTTTAATGCTTTTCTTAAACCAGAAGTCATTCTAATTTTAGGGTCAAAATCCATTTGCTTAACATAAAAATTTTCCCATGGTCTATTTTATTGAAGGGGTAAATCCGTTAATTTAACATAAAACTCAGGAATATCTTCCCTAAGATTTTTCCTATTTTCCTAAAAGGGGCAGCCCTCATGTGCAATTCTGATAACAACCCTATTAGTCCTAATCCATGAAGCTATGAAACCATTTGGGTCATATACCCATTTATCTTTAATTAGAAGGAAACCCAGGAATGCTAGCTTTCTAAGCAACACAATCTCATCATCTTTGTGCCTTTTATGTGACTGGAAGATTAATAAGAAGACTGAGTTATGTGCCTTTGTTGATATTTTTCTATGTCACTGCAAAATTAGTCTAAGTTGTGAACCTCTATTTCTATTTTTTTTATCTTTTACATTGATCATGACTTTTTCTCTCTTTAATGTAATTGAATCTTACATATAGCTTCACTATGCTTAGAATTAAGGGTCAAATTAAATTTAGGCGCATCACCATAGTTAGATTTTTTTCATTGCACTTGTGTTTCTATTTAATTCCTATCCCTTTTCCCATTATACACTTGATATAAAGAAGAGATAGCTTCTTTAAAATCTGGAGTTTATTTTAGGTTGCAAATCCTACATTCCTAAAACTTCCCATTGTTGGTGTTAGAAATTGTGTAATTTTAATCATCAACAGTTTTTGGCACGCTCGATGGGACACCATCTTGAAGTTTCTTTCAAGACTATATGAACTAGAGAGCTACAAGAAGTTAGATTTGTGGACCAGTGACAAGATCTCAATTTGCTGTAAATCTAGGTATTCTTTTTCTGCCTTTGATAACTAGTCCAAGATGAAGAATTAATCAATTTATACCAATACCAAGAGTAAATATGGGAGTTCCTATACCCCTAAGGAATTATGCAAGTTGGAACACTGGCAGTCCTTTAATTCTACCAATATGGCACCCTCATCTAGTAAATGCCTTGAAGGTTCTACCCAAATTTAGTGGGCAAGATTTTAAAACACCTGAAGAACATCTTCAAGATTTATCTGATGTCTGTGTTATACGTATGGTCACACAATAGAATGTGGCTATAAGATTATTAGTAGCTTCTTTTAGAGGGAAGGATATGAAATGGTACCGATCATTGACTCCAAATACAATATCTACATGGGATCAGCTTGGAGATCTTTTCTTTGAAATATTTGAAGAAAAGGGTGATAAATCTTCTCTATTGCAATAATTAATTACTATTCAAAGAGCACCACAAGAAGCAATGACTGACTTCAATTCAAGATTTCAAAAGACTTGGGAAAGGATTCCTGCTATAGCAAGACCATTACCAGGTATGGATATAGTGTTTTATCCTAAGGCTTTAAATTTAGATATATCAGTTATGATTCAGTTGCTTGGAGGTTAGACTCTGCCAAAAGCTTATGACTATGCAGTCAGAGCTGAAAATAATTTAATAGATGCTGGAAAGTTGCCCCCAAGGCCTCCCATGCCAATGTTTCCAGAGATTACCTTGCCATTACCTCAAGAATCCCCTAATTATATAGCCCCACCTATATCTATGTATAAATATCCTCAACCACATGCTAAATAACTTATCCCTACCCAATCATCTGAGATGGATGATATCAAGAATATCTTAAGGACATTTTCTAATGAGTTAATTAACATAAAGAGATGATAGAATCCTTACCCTAGATCTCAATATCAAGGCTATCAAGGAAATATATTTCCATCATAGCCAAACCAATATCAGGTTCATCAAAGGCAAAATAACCCTCAGCTAGTAAACCAATTAGTTGCAGTCCCTACACCCTCAAAGACTATTCCCCCAAATCTAAATAGGGAGATTGTTCAAGGGAAAAATAATTATGCAGATAACACCAATGCCTAGTGTTTCTCTTGTAATAATGCCCATACACCTAGAGATTATCCCATGGGTAATCTACAATAAAAGGTAGCAGATCAAAGAAGAATGGATGGACAATTTTCCAGTACTTCAGATGCACAAACTTATCAGTCTCCTAGTATGCAAAATTTAGTCCTAATGGCTCAGATGCAAGGGATGTCTTTGAAACAAGAAGAATAAATAGCCCCTGAACATGATTTGTTTTCATGGGTTGAAGATAAAGAATCCATATTCTTGAATGAAGCTTCTACTTCCAAGAAACTAGTGGTGCAATCAGACTACTATACTAGATCAAAGAGAAGAATGATGGAATAGCTTGAAGTTGAAAATAGTCAAGTTATGGAGAATCCTCCATTTCAAGTCAAAGAAACACAATTTTCAAATAGGAAGTGCCTCAGTGCAAAACCAAGTGATTCTTGTACAATTTCAATAAAAATCAAGGCATCCTTATTTTCCAAGAACTCAAGCATTAGGACCAATGAATGTGGTGGAACAACTAAAGAGGACTCCAACACAAGTATCAATATGGGACATATTAACTATTCCTAAACAAAATACATTGTTACAAGAAGATCTACAAGGCCAAGCAATGCCTAAACATAATGAACCAAAGAAGGACTTGCTGATAAAGGAAAGCTCAAGGACACAATTCCTCTGAAGACAACATCCTTTTTGAACAATGCAACAGAGGTAAGTAAATCCAAACCAGAGCCTTTCTATTTGACTCTGATAGTTGGAAAGAAACTCTTGCATAATGCATTGATAGATTCAGGGGATAGTACTATAATAATGCCTAAGAAAATAACTGATGCTTTAAAAATAAAGTATGAACCACTTACTAAAGGAGTTATGCAGCTAGATGGCAAATTAGTACAAACAATAGGGAGAATTAAACAACTCCCATTGCAATTATATACTTGTCCTAATATAATTGTCAATCAAGATGTAATAGTAATAGATATACCTCCTATTTTTGGTTTATGTTTATCCAGAGACTTTATAGCCAAAATAGGAGGATATATGTCCCTTGATTGGTCTCACCTCATCCTAAGAACCAAATATGGTTCAAAGATGAAAATTCTATATGAACCACTATCAAAGGATCACATCATCAATGAACCAACATAAAAATTAGAGGCAAATCACGCTATGTTGAATAAAGAAGAAAGGGTTTTTGTTGAAGAGTTAGGTGACTGGACTGAACATGACCAAGAAGAGGAAAATAACCATTTGTTAGCTATGATGCATAGTGATCCATATGGAAATTATGACTCTACTAGTATGGACACTTATGTTATTTCTGATGAAGATCATGAAATCCCAAATGTTTTAAGGGAAGAGACATCAACTACTCAATAATCTAAAAAAGATTTAGAAATCTGGACCTTAAATTTTGATGGGGCTAGAAGTAAAAGTGGTGCTAAAGCAGGAATTTGTCTTGTTGCTCCAAATGGGGAAAAAAATTTGAGAGCTATTCATTTCTAATTTGCTTGTACCAATAATGATGCTAAATATGAATCCTTAGTTCATGGGCTCATTTTAGCCAAGATAAAGGGAATAAATAATTTAATAGTGAAAGGAGATTCAGAATTAGTGGTGAAGCAAATTAGGGAAAAGGCAATAGCCAAAAATGTAAGGATGAGATCCTATAGACACAGAATTTGGGGCTTAATAGAATATTTTGAATATTTCAATATTGAGGTAGTTCCAAGAACCCAAAATTCTGAATTTGATAGGATGGCACAGATTGGCTCGCAGTTTGATCCAACAACTGGCCTATTAGTTAACAATGAGTCAGTACAAGTTATAGTAAGGCCAACTATCCCAGACAATGATGAGAATTGGCAAGTATTTGAAAATGATTCTCAGGTACTCTCATTCTTTCAAAAATTTGAGGAATTTTTGGATCAATTGCAACCAAAAATTGAAGAGGCATATAGGGATCAAATTATACAATTAAATAATAATAAGCTTCCCAAAGGCTTAATCACTTTAGAAAACCTATTTAATCTAGAAGATGTAGGCCTAGAGAAGAAAAGGTTCTAGGTAAATAAACTATATTATTCTAAAATAGACGTGAGTGAAGGGATAAAATTAAAAATTGTAAATTTTGCAACTCAAGAGGAAAGAGAAAGACTAATTGAATTGTGCAAAAGATATGATAGAGTCATATCCTAGAGCTATGAAGACCTTCATTGATATAATAGAGACATCATCTAGCACATAATAGAACTGACTAAAGGATCTAAGCCATTTAGACAGAAGCATAGGCCAGTAAATCCAAGGATTGAATCTCTAATGGTAGATGAGTTGTAAAAACTTTTAGATTCCAAAATAATTTTTCTAATCAAACACTCAACCTGGGTATCAAATCTAGTACTAGTTAGGAAAAAGAATGGTGACATAAGACTCTATGTAGATTTTAGAGACTTGAATAGAGCATCTCTAAAAGATCACTATCCCTTGCCATCTATGGAACAAATTTTACAGACTGTGGCTAGATCAGAGAGATTTTTCTTGTTAGATGGTTTCTCTGGATATAATCATATTTGGTTGGCTAATGAAGACCAATATAAGACTACTTTTACTACCAAATGGGGAACATTTGCATATGCTAAGATGTCATTTGGCCTATCAAATGTTGGAGCCACTTTTTAAAGAGCTATGGAGGTAGCATTTGGTGAACTTATAAATAAAATCATCCTGATTTATCTTGACGATCTTACTATTTTCTCCAAGAATGTTTTTGATCATTTTGATCATTTAGAATCTATTTTTAAGAAATGTCAAGAATTTGGAATATCCTTGAATCCTAAAAATGCATCTTTACTATACCTCAAGGTAAATTATTGGGACATATAGTATCTAAAGAAGAAGTCTCCATAGATCCAGAGAGAGTTGTAGCTATAATGAACTTACCTCTTCCATTAAATAAGAAATCAATTCAATCTTTCTTGGGGAAGATTAATTTTCTCAGTTAGTTCATATCTGACTTTGCAGGCTTAGTAAGACCAATGACACTCTTGTTGAAAAAAGACCTAATTTTCAAGTGGACTACAGAAGGAAGGCAAGCCTTTGAAGAGGTTAAGAAATCAATTTCAATGGCCCCAATACTTAGAAACCCAAACTTTTCTAAGCCTTTTGTAATGTATGTCTATGGAGGAGAGCTTAGTATTGCTGTTGTTCTAACACAAAAAGATGATAGACAAGAGGTTGAGCATCCAATAGTATTTTTCTCAAGGACTCTTAGGGAATATGAAACCAGATAAAACTTTTTTGAAAAGCAAGCATATGCTATGGTAAAATCCCTCAATAAATTTAGGCATATAGGATCAGGAAGTAAGATTCTGATACTTGTGTCTCACCCAAGTGTCATAAAATACATTATAGAGGGTGAAATTATTGAAAAAAGAGCAAAATAGATAACAAGATACTTGAATATGATGTAGAGGTCAAACCCACTAAGTTATTTAGAGGTAGGGGGTTATGCCAATATATGACTCAAGAGCTTGAAAAGATGATACCTGTGGAAACAGATTTAGAAATAGAAAAGGAAACTGTATTGAGGATACAAGAGGTTGATCAAAACTCATGGGTCACAAACAAGATTCATTTTATGAAATATAGAATTTACCCAAGATAACTCCCTCAAAATAAAAAAAGATACTATAGGATGCAAGGAGTCCATTTTGTTTTAATTGAATAAGTTCTTTTCAGAAGAAATTATGATGGCAAACTTTTAAGATGCGTAGAGAAGGATGAGGCTAAGAAAATACTGCATGAAATGCATCATAGAGTCTCAAGTGGACATTTTTATGCAAAGATCACATCCATAAAGATAAGTGAGCCAGGTTATTTTTGGCCTACTTTATTTACAGACTATTATCAACTAGTTAAAAAATGTCAATCTTGTCAATATTATGTAGGGATGAGGAGAAATGCAGCAATGCCTCTTAGTCATATAATTGTTGATGAACCTTTTTCTCAATAGGGTCTTGACTTCATTGGAATGATAAATCTAGTATGGGTCACAAATGGATTTTAACTGCTATAGGTTATTTCACTAGATGGACTAAGGCAGTGTCACTTAAAGAAGCAACAAAAAATGTGATCCTAGACTTTCTAGGGAGTATCACTACTCACTTTGGAGCTCCCCACACCATAATTTTAGATAATACTAAAGCTTTTTTGGGGTCTAAAGTATCTAAATTTGCATTAAATCATGGAATATATCTAAAAAATTCCTCTAACTATTACCCTTAGGGTAATGGTTTGGCAGAATCAACTAATAAGAACCTTATTAGACTCATCAAGAGAATAGGGGCTAATCATCACAAAGAGTGGCATAAAGTGATGAATATAGCACTATGGGTTGATATAATTACACCTAAGTAGGTGATGAGAATGTCCCCATATGAATTTTTATATGGAAAGCCTACTGTAATACCTCTAAGCTTAGAAATTCTTGCTCTCCAACTAATAAAATAGATTGAAATTGAGGAAAATGGTCCCATGCAGCTTAGACTTGCTAAACTTTTGGAAGTTCAAGAAAGGAGGGATGCAGCACATGATTCATTAATTAAGAATCAAAAAATAATTAAAGACTACTTTGATAAAAGGACTTCAAATTCCCATTTCGAAGTAGGTTCAATTGTTTTGAAATGGGATGCAAGAGCTACCAAGTCGGGTCAACATACTAAATTTGAAGCATTATGGACTGGCCCCTATAAAATTTGTGCATGTAAATAGAAGAATTTGTTTGAGCTAGAAATAATGGAAAGCAAACCTAAAGAGATTCCTAATAATGGGATCTATTTGAAGCATTTTAGTTAAGTTGTGTCTCTAATGTATTATAGTTAGATAGTTTCCCTTTCTTAGTTCCTTTGTTTTCCCATTTTTTCTTTCCCACTCTTTCTTTTAAATAAGTGTTATTTGAACACATAACTGTAGCTTAGAGCCTTTTTCAAAATTTTCAAAAACTCTTGACACTTTAAATATCTCCCAAATCTTAAATTCCCCAAGGTACCTTGCACAGCCACTTGCATGACGTGTCTAAATTGTTTTTCCATGAAGATTTAGTAATATTTACTAATTGTTATCTAGGTTTAATGCCATTTTGAGACTTGATGGGTCAATAAATACCTCATATCAAGAGTTAAAGCTTAAAGTGTCTTAAACATTCCTGTGTCTACTAGAAAACCCCTGCTACTTTCATTTTTAGCTCATAACAAACCTTTTTAAGTGAAAGTGCTTCCTTATTGCAAAAGCTTCATACCTGTTACCACAGTTCATTATTTTCAAGAATAGATATAGATATGGAGGGAGCACAGTCTTTGAAACAAGGAGCTAGGATTTATGAATCCATTGATAAGTTTATTACAAGTAAATCATATGCTTCAGCCCTTGCACAACCATTAAAGACCTACCCATGAACTAGAGTCCCTGAAGTTGGTCAAGCAAATGACCTAGCAAAGGTAAATGATTATGCAGACAAAATCATGGACCCAATTCTTCAAAGAACTAGTAGCAAAACTCTTAGAGCAGGGGAACATCAAAGGTGTCTTCAGAGGGCCAAGATGGGACAATACGAGACATTTACAATGAGGATGTGGACTTCCCAACTGGCACAATTCATTGTCCCAAGTGTGCATCCATGCCCTGACTTGGTTGAAATATGTGCCAAATTTTTTCATGTGCCTTCAGATACCATACAACAAGATCCATTCACAGTGCAAATTACACCAAAGGCTATCAAGGACATGTTAGCCCTATACCACGACAAGACAGCCATGTTTCCCACCATTGCCAAGATGCAAAAAACATGGGCAAACATCAATACTCAATTGAGGTTTCTAAAAATAGAGCTTTAATTAGGTGATGATGATACAACTGTGCTGACACTACCAATAGCAAGAACACAATTTGCACAAGCTAGTCAAGATGCACTTTCTATGATGGCTTTCATTTTTGAAATGAAAGATGATATAACCATTTATGAAGAACAAATGGCTATCCTTTTCAAATTGAAAACTATTGACAAGACTCAGGATTATCATCTTGATTTCTCTGAGTAGATTGCATATTTAATGGTGGAACAACTTGCCCAGTTTAGATCTAAAGGGATTTTTAGGTATTCCTCTTATTTGTTTCACCTTATGTTGTATCAAAATCTTGGCATCTTTTCCCAATACATGCATCTAAACATGTATGACTCAAGCTTTGGTTTACATAGGACCACTCCTGTGTCTGCATGGACACATATCTTGTCCAAAACTAGTGACCCATATGAATTCTGGGAACTTTTTGTTGCCCTGCTTTTTGTCATCTAAGCCCAAAACCAATTATAAATAGATTGTTTCTAAGTGTATCAAACCTTATGACCAATTTTCCTATCCCTTGTGATTACTTTTTTGGATCCCATCATACTATTATTAGAGTCCATGGTTTTAGTAGGGACCCAGTGTTACTACCTAAGATTTTAACCCTTAGGTTAGCATTCTTAGAGGTCACCATGCAGGTGTCTATGGTAGATAATGAATATGGTTTTGGGAAGAAGAAGAGGAAAATATATGATGTCCTATGGATGACAAATAACATGGCACTAGAGGCCAAAGATGCTAAGATTGTGTTGCTTAGAAAGCTAGCCCTCTTGGGTTTCCTTCTAATTGAATATAAATGGGTATATGACCCAAATGGTTTTATAGCTTCATGGATCAGGACTAATAGGGTTGCTACTAGAATTGCACATGAGGGCCACCCCTTTTGGGAAAATAAGAAAAATCTTAGGGAAGATATTCCTAAGTTTTATGTTGAATTAACAAATTTTCCCCTTCAACAAAATAGACCATGGGAAACTTTTTATGTTAAGAAAAGGGATTTTGACCCTAAAATCAGAATGACTTCTAGTTTAAGAAGAGCATTAAAGAATAAAGACTGGAACACTGAAAAAATAAAAGCCTATTGGAAATATAGGCAAGAGATTTGTGAGACAACCCACTCTTTTGGAAATGTGGATTTAGATGAGAAATGGGAAGAACTCTGGGATGAATGTCATCTATCTCCTATGTCTAGCCCTAATATAAACAATTTTCAAACACATGGTCGTGAGTTAGAAGCCAGAGTAGAATCTAGTCAAACATCACAGGCCCCAGTGCAAATTTTAGTATTAGTTGTTGTAACTATTTGGCCCCAATCTCTTAGTACCATAAAAAACAAAAGAGTGTGGTATCTTCACCACCAAAATATTCTCCATCAATGTTAGTCCTTGAGATTCCTAGTTCTACACAAGCACCACTAGCAATAGTGGTAAATATTAAGGAGAAGGGAGCACAGCCTGAAGAAGAAACACCAAGGAAACATAAGAGGCTGAGGTTCCAACTAGATTCAGAAGTGAGGGTAGAACCCTCACAACACCAACCATAGAGTACCCTAATTTCTCATCAGGTAAGTATTGTTTCTCTTCCTCCTCAATCTCTTTCTTCTCCTATAGGGATGATGATTCCATCTGGCCAAATGACATCCCTTGCCACCTCCACTATGCCCATTTCTCATTTTGCCCCATCTATCCATACTCAAGGTATATCATTACCTCACTTTTCCCCCTCTATTCCCAAGAAAATGCCTCCTCAGATTTCCCATAGCCATTAATTGCTTATTCCATATGGATTGCCACAAGGTTATCCTTTTGTGGGTGGGCACATTGCCTCTCCTTCTACCTTCCAAAGTCAAACAGATGCTGCTAGGAAGGAAAGGGAAGCCCAAATGGAGGAAAAGAGAATAAAAGATAATAAATCCTTGGCTACACCACATCTGAGGTCACAATTTGACCCAATCTAATAGCAACTGATGGTGACCCATTTGTCACCAAATATAGTTAAGCCAAACAAGCAGATGTAGTTAGAAGATTACACAATGAATGTAGTGGCTATACACATGTCCCTTTTAAGACCATAAGATAGGTTCAAGCTGTTAAATGAATCTACTTCTATAGTAGATAAATATTATTTGAAAATATCAAGGAAGCTATAGAAGATGGAGGCTGATCTAGCCAAAGAGAAGGCAAACTATAGCAGTTTGACCACAGAGATCAATACTAAGAATTTTAAAATAGAGAGTCTTAATAAAAAGTTACAAGATACTATTTCTCTTCAGAATCACTAGGGTTTTCAAGCCCAAAATGATTATAGGGCTGATGCAGGTGAAGGATGGAGTGACAACCTTAAGGTAGGAAAAGGCAGCATTTCAGGAAAAATGTGAGGAAAGCCTGCTATAGGTTACTTAACTTCAATAGAAGCTGTTGAATGAACAGAATAATATCATGGATATACAGACCCAACTTCAAGCCAAGCAACAAAGGGCAGAACAATTAACACTTGAGTTGGATAATAGGCCAAAGAAAGTAGGGGTGTTAAATCTGGTTAAGGAGCTTTATGAATCAATATGGCAAAGAATCTCTCAAGAGATTACTTAGCTCATACCTTCTCTAACCTTTTTGCTAAATACATAGAAATTGTGTGAAAAAGTGGAGACTTCAGTAGAAGACACTCTATCTATTGTCTCTGTGAGAGTTTTTGACTCTCAAACACTACTATAGAAGCTCTATGATGCAATTGATGGAATGTTTTCAATAGCAGGGATTAATGATATAATGGTCACTGCTAAATGAGTGAATGAGTTTCTCAATTGTAACTCTATAACAATCAGTTATAGAGAGCTTCTAGATGTGATGAAAGAAGGAATCAATGAAATGAAACAACATATTAAAGACCTAGTGTAATTAGGTCTTCCTTCCCCTTTTCCTAATTACAACACTGTGTTGATGATTGATGAAATTAAACCTTTGTTGTTAGCCAGATAGAATGATCAGGTAGGTTTTCAAGGTTTAAGGGATGATTCATTAGTGCCTGAAGTAGAAGCTATTTTGATTCCTGTTTCATAGCTTGAATTTAAATTAAAGGCTACAGTTCATATTTTGTAGAATTTTTCACACAAAGATCTCATCAACCTTGATTTAGCCTTCAACAAATTGCAAAATAAGTAGGGATTATCTGACGATGAGTGGTCTGCTTATCAAACAGCTTTACTGAAGTTGTGATTTTTGTCACATTTAATCATGCAAGAGATTATGGATTTTTATTTTTGATCAGGCTCACAAGTCCTCAAGGTTGCCAAGAATTGTAGAGTAAAAAACTCTACATTTTTTGAGTTTAGTTATGCACTCCAAGTTTTGTCCCTACACTTTTTCAATTTTGAGATAGTGAAGTTTTTTGACTTAGAGTGTGGGCTCCAATTTTTTTCACCTAAATTTTGTCTAAGTGTCAAAATTGAGCAGAAGCTACCAAGTGTCATCAACCGAGGCACATTTCATAATTTATATAAGTTGGTCAGAATGTGCCACGTGTCCCAAAGTAACTTAGTGGAGTGTAACAAGTGTCGGCATTCGTGTCTCATGTTTCTTATATGTTTTAAAATCTTCTTTTCAAAAATCTTTTAACATAATCAAGCGGAAGGTGCCAAGTGGCAATTGCAGAAGGTTTCAATATGATTTTCTAAAAGCAAAAAAAGATGCCACATATCCCTAGCTAAAGAAACCGAAGCTACCATGTGTCAACATCTAAATTATTTTCATTTTGTTTCATTGATAAGTAAAGACTATGGTGGGTCCCAGGTTTTGTTTCTAAGGCAAGCAAAAGCCTCAAAGTGTCACCATCTGTGTAAATATGAAATGAGGCTGAATGTTTCTATAGTATAGATAGAGTGATGTGGAGACCAAAAAGTGTCACCTTCTGTAGGATTCTCAAAAGGTAGCTAAAAGTAGTGGAGACCACCACATGTCCTTGGCTAAAGATGCACAAAAAGTGCCACCTGTCCCTGTTCCCTTTTTGAAGTTGCTCAAGTGAAGAATGTTATGGGTCCCATTTTCTATAGGTTGTTAAAATTTTAAAGAAGTAGACTATGATATATGTCAAAGGTGGAACACTCTAGAGCAAAGACACAAAAAGATTATAAGTTACGTGCAAAGGATTGTGTGCCTTCAATAAGTGCTACGGAATATGCCAAGTGTCATTTTTTGGTGCCTCCTAAATAATAAGAAGGTTTTCAAGTAGAGTAAGGGAATCAACCAAGTGTCCTCTCCTATTTGAAAGTGGGAAGTGTCCTAGGTATCTATTTCAGCCAACAAACTTGTAGGAAGATAGAACGTTTCAGATCTAAGATATACCTTGTGTTAGACACTTCCAGTTCAGTTAGGCCGTTAGATTGGGAATGTGCAGATAATCTAGAGCTAATCCAATGTTATAAATAGGGGTGTAGAGATCACCAGAAGGATCATCAGAAGATAGAGATATTTTTTTGTGAGAGATTATTATCAAGAGTTTTTAAACTTTTTTTAGCTGTGATCAGGAAAATCATTTGCCTTTGTTCTAATTTTCTTAAGTCAGAAAGGTTATGTAATTGTGCATGTTTCTGTGCCTTTTATGTGATTGGAAGATTAATAAGATGATTGAGTTCTATGCCTTTGTTGATATTTTTCTGTGTCACTACAAAATTAGTCTAAGTTGTGAACCTTTGTTTCTATTGTTTTTCATCTTTTACATTGATCATGCCTTGTTTGCTCTTTAATGTAATTAAATCTTACATATAGCTTCATTGTGCTCAGAATTAAGGGTCAAATTAAATAGAGATGCATCGCCATAGTTAGATTTTCTTTCATTGCACTTGTGTTTCTATTTAATTCCTATCCCTTTTCCCATTACACACTTGATATAAAAAAGAGCTAGCTTCTTTAAAATTTGGAGGTTGTTTCAGGTTGCAAATCCTACATTCCTAAAACTTCCCATTATTGGTGTTAGAAATAGCATAATTTTAATCATCAACATGTCACATGGGAGAACACACACATTGCCATGAGGAATGTGAGAAATACATGCCATGTGAATTATCACATATGCTGAGTCAAAGAATATCGAGAATGGGTCACGCTAACCAAACATGCATGCCACGTGGAACGTGAGAAGAGGACATCGACTAACTACTGCTAAGTTGGTGCATACACCAACATCCCATACTAAATTGGCACATAACCAACAACCAAGATATATTTATCACCTCAAGCCCACCAAAAGGGCAGTGTCAGAATTATGAAAGGAGGCTACTCAACTATTAAATCTTGGAAAACCATTCCAACTTGCAAATGTGGGACAAATGGATAGTTTAAGCACCCAAAAAGGTAGGTCAAAGACTTGAACCATAGACCTACCAAGCAAAAGGGATAGGCTTTTACCACTTATTCCATGGAATTCTAAGTGTTTTTAAAGGAGTGAACTTGTATTTAAAGGTAAGCTTCTAGCTGACTGTGTATTGAAAAATAAAGACCAATTTGTTGTATTTGGTCATTTTGGAGCCCTTAGAAGCTGAACCAGAGCTTGATGTAAAATACAAACTTATTTATAATTCCAATACACTCTATGCATTATATTTATTTTCCCATTTTGGAGAATTGGTGATGTTTTTTGAGCTATGGAAGTTGTTGATTTCAATTTGATGAAGCCTCTGCATGTGATTCAGGAAGGTGAAGGACATGCTGAGTTAGCCAAGGTCTTTCAAAGGTTTGAAACACTATTTTTACAGAGAGTAGATCTATTTTGTTGATTTTTAGTAATATTTTGACTTGAAATTTTATAAACATTAATGGATCAGTTCGATAAGAACTCGGGGACATAGGAATTTTAAACCCTGTAAACAATTTCTATGTTTTGATCTTTGAATTCAGTTTTGCATTTCATTTTTAGTTAATTTACAGATTATAATTCAGATTTTAATTAGAATTTAAAAATTAATCATTTGATCATTTACGGTAAATTAGATGAAATCAAGAATTTGGTAAATTCTGACAATTTCAATGGATAATTAATGTGATCTATCAATTCACCTTTATTTTAGTTTTAAAACTTGATTCAGATCAGATTTTCATCAGTTTTTAATCATTCCAACATCTTATAAGTTGAGAAATTTAGAATCCATACTTTTAAAATTTCACTTTGAGTTTATTAGTGGTGTTTACAGATCAAACTCTTTCTTCTTTATTCTATAAATTTCATAAATATAGTCATAGGTACTTGACAATGCTAATTATTGACACATTCAAAACCATATGTCTAGTGCATAAATATATGACTTTTATCTACCATTCCTCTAAGCCATTCATATATATATATATATATATATATATATATATATATATATATATATATATATAAGACAAACACTTTATTTGAAATTATCATTTCATAAAAGTATTAAATTCCAAAGGATAAAGATATATAAAATCACAATCATATTATCTTTAGATATAAACACATGTTCTTAACCTTTAACCTATCAGTCAATTCTATGTTGGTTGTGTCCCACACCAATTAATGGATAATTTACAAATTTTAAATAATCATTTTGGGTCTTCCTAAATGTTTTATAAGGCTAGATAAAAGAAATTATCAATAAATTTACCTATAAAAACATATGAAGAGTCATTTATTATTTAATTTATAATAACTTGGTACAAGCATACATAATTTTACACATTAACTAAATATATAATATTGTAGCAAAATTCTAAATTTTTCATAAGGATAAACTATAATCCAGGTCAAGATTCCTCCAAATAAATTGAATATACATCATTGTAAATTATTAATTCCACATTATAGTTACATACATATAATCAAAGGAGAAAAATCACATATTCAATCTAGGTGGGAAAAGTACTTGGGATTGATTTCCCTCTTTGGAGTATTGGATACATAGTGAATTATCAATCATTAATGGGGTGATTGAGGTAAACTCTACTCACTACATTCCTATATTTTTATTATAGGATTTCAATATATTAAAATGTTTCAAATATAAGTGAAGACATGAAATAATTTCTACACAACCAAACCTTGAGTACTATATCTCATATTTCTCATCATATACAATTGAAACAAGTATAATTATTAGTTTAGATGAACAATCAACCTAGAAGAGTTCATGAACAATGGATTCAAGAACACTGTACTACTATCTACCTATTATGATCTTGTCTAGAAACAATTTTTTCTTCTACCCATGATCTATCATTTATAGATTACTTATTTTGTCTATAGTTTCTTGTCAATAGTATATCATAGTCAACTAGGACAAGTCCATAGTCAATGGATTTGGGTTCCATACATTGTTGTCTACATATTATACTCTATTATAGATTTAATTTTTGATTTTATTCCTAATACTAAGCTTGCATAGTCATCTCTTCTTCTAATCTTCAGAATCAAATAGTAAAAATATTCAACGTGGATCATTGTGAAAGATAAGTACATATATTATTTGTATTTTCAAGAAATAACAACTTTTCATAGTTAGAAAAAAATTCAATTTACAATAGTTTAATATTTTATATCTTTAGCATTCTAATATTTGTAGTTTTACACCTATATACAATCAAAATTTATTTATTCATTAGTTTTTTAATCAAAAAATAAGGTAAATAATATATTAATAAAAGTAGGTATGTATGATGCCTATTGATAAAAATGATTAATAATTTGTTGTAGACCATGTGATGCCCCAATGCCTAAGGATGATGGCACATATGTAACTAAAATTGTTGATATACAAATATATTAAATAGTAGTAACTAAAACACCTAAAATATTATTATGAAAAATTCTAAAGGTAACCTCTTATTTTTATTCTTGAGATGATTAAATATTATTTTGATGTGTATTATTATATGTTAGGAGTAATTATATAACCCGATCTATCTATTTGAAACATTGACGAAGTCTTTAAAGTAAATTGGAAAATTCTTTGACTTGGTAAGGTTCTATCCCATTAATCTTATTGTGATAAATTTTATTAAAGCCTTTAGTGTTATCTATATTATCATTCATATTTTTATCATATTGATTATCATGGTAATAATTAACATGATCTTATATTTTTACATAACTTTGAATAGCTATACTATCATATTGATCAAAAATATATATGTTATCCATGTTATAAGAATTAAAAGGAATCTAGTTATGATTTATATGAATTACCCTTAATATATAACTATGATTTAGAGGAATAAATGAGTTAACCTTATTGATTTTCATGCAAATGTGTAAAATGAAAATGAAAATGGGTGTATTATACATCGCATGTTTTCTTTATAGGCTCTAGGACATACAAATCACAATCATTAAATAGTGAAAAAGGGCACTAACTCAAATAATTATACCATCCTATTGCCACATTATCCCATATCAAGGTATATTAAGATTAACTTATTTTAGATAACCATTTACAAGTGCATTACCAAAACAAATGGTCAAAGGCTTCTTATGGGCATAAAACAAAATGTAGGCATTTTTGATATACCATGAGATATGTGAAAATAAAAATATGTATATATTGCTATGTAATAGCATGAGTATTAGGAAAATATTTCTAAAACCATGATTCATATAAAATCAAAGACCACTTTTCCCAAAAATAAAACCCATACGATCTTTAAAACTATTAGAACATATTTTCTAGAAAATAGGAAAATAAAGGGAAATTGAAATTGATAATCAAATCAAAAGAATTTTTGTTTTGCATATTGAAATAATAAAATAATATAAAAGCTTAGGAAAAAAGTTAGAAAAGCAAATGCTAAAAAATTACAATTTTACAAATATGTTTTAACCTATTTTTATTTAAAGATTAATATATTATTCAATAAGAGTAAAATTTGAGAAAAATAAAAATATTGAATATATATAATTATTAACAATTTTGATTAGTAACTCTAGAAAATATGGAAATATGATACATTTAAAAATAACTAAGATGGAATGTAAATAGCTTAGATATATTTTTGTTTTGACTATTTTTGATATTTGACATTGAAAATTAGAAAAATATAGGGTCATAACTACACAAAATCAAGAACTTAGTTTGAAGATGATTTTGGACAAGTCTATGCTCCCTAGATAATAAAATAAGTCAGTCATGTCTATCGAATATGGAATTATATAAGATGAATATGAATGATATATGATAGTGAAAAATTAAAAAAGTATAACTATGATAGGGAAAGGTCAGGAACAAAATCTAATAAAATTCTTAGACTAGACAATGTTCCCTCTATAACACTATAGGCTAACCACATCTTTTGACTAGAGACTAATTTTCATTAACTATGAAAAAGCTATTAATAATTTTCATTGTATGCTTTTATTTATTGAGAGGGATAATATATAATTATTCTAATATTTCCATGTAGATATCATTATTTTCCTCCTCTTTACTTTAGAAACCCTATGGATCTAATGAGATATAAACCCTAAAAAAAAGGGAGCGTAATAGGATGAGATGACACCAAAAAAATCTTGATGATTTAAAATTACCTACACAACTAGATACTTTAAAGTGGGAATCAATCCACATGTTTTTATCCCACCTAGAGTGATTATGTATTGTTTTATTTGACTATATGTATGTAATTAGAAATATGGATTTTACACTTGACAATGATGGATTTTGACTTGATTTTAAATGTTTTAGACTTGGCTTATGGTTTATCCTTGTGAATGATCATGAATTTTTGAGGAATATAGAATATTTTATTAGTTTTAAATAGTGTGTAAATGATCAATAGATAGTGATAAGTTAGTAATAATGAATAACCTTTAACTTGAATCTACAGTGAACATTTTGATAATTTCAATTAGATGACACTATATAAATATGCAAGAAGACCCCAAATATTACATTTAAATTTGGAGCTAGATGTTAATAGGCATAATATGAGGCTAAAATAGGTGGATAGTTCTATTAAAGCATACTTTTATACCTAGTGCAAACATGTCCTAAAGAATCAAGGAGAATTTTCATGGGTTATAAGTAATATGAGAGTGATGTAATATAGGTTTGAACATTAACTTGGAAATTTTAGTATAGTAGTGATGATAAACACAAGGTTAATCCCACATATATATTAATCTATTAGAGTAATGGTGAATAATATTCGTGTATTTGGGATAAATTCCAGTGGTTTAGGATGTGTCAATAATTAACATTGTCAAGTACATGTGACCAGGTTTAGGTATGTACAAGTATCATATCCATGTAGAAATATGTAAGATAATTTTAAATATATATACATGTAAAAAATATAGATAGATCAACATGGTAAAAATGTCAAATAAATATAATGCATATGATAGTGTGAGCTATCGAATAAGTTTCTCCTCAAATTAGTATGGCTTGTGGTTATATCAAAGTATAATATCTATATGTTCATATATGACATGTATGTCTTTAATCACCTCATATATTATGTAATGAATATGTGTATAGATGAGAATATTCCATCCACTAAATATTTGATAAATAACATATGTAAATAGTTTAATCTAAAAACCATGTCATGCACAAGTCTTATTTTTTAATTTTTTGAAATATTTTAATGTTTTTGATTTTTTAAATTATTTATTTTATTTGTATTTTTAATTTATCTTGAAATTTTAAATCTAGTAACCAATGATCCATTCAATGGGATGGTTCTGAGGAGTTATTATATAATAGTGTGGGGGTCACCTTTTTTGAACAAAATTACTAGATTTAGGTATATTAGAATCTAAAAAAGGAATTTGGTGTTGTAATAAAACTATCATAGTCACATATAGGTTCACGTGTATGATGAGTAAATATAGAGGGGAAAGGATATTTTGTGTTCCATTATAAATTAGGATAATGTATCAACTCTTATATTCATTGTAGAACATGATAAACTATCTTTGGTACTATCTTAGAACATGCTACAATAAATAATGGAATATGTGAGTCTTGAATGGCTCTCTGATGTGAAAATGACTATAAGACCTACTACCTAGGAGAGTAATCTATTATCCCATGAATTGGATGTATTGAGAGATCCTACATAGGTGAAATACCCACCTTTATATAATGATCCTTAATAGGTGTAACAAAAAATAACTATAGTGGTTGGTATGGAGGAGGAGATACCACTATTATAAGGGAGGTGCTCATATTGGATGTTTGAAACTATAACTACCTTATTTTAGTGTATATATAAGATGAATAAATTCATTGTATATGGTACTAAATGGATATTATATATCAATAGACTTAATACTAACATTTAAAATACCTATGTTTTTGGTGAGACTAGAAATAGTATAAAAACTATAGTAGATATAGCTTAAATAGGTAACACATTGTAGCTAATAGTGTTTTGTTTCCTTCTATCAAATCCCATAACCATTTATGTAGTATCTTGTAAATCTTGTTGTGTGTACCCATGTGGGTTTAGAAATGTCATTGTGAACATGTTCTCACTTTAACCATTATCAACCATGGAACTATATGTGGGTTTATTATTGACATAAACTCATATGAATAGTGTGTGGAGATCGAAAATGTCATTAATAATACCATTTACATGAAATTTAATAATCATGTTCAAAGTGAGGTATTGGTAAGTGTGACAATAACTCTATCTATTGGGTAATTTCTATCTACTCAAAATTAAACCCTTATTAAGGTTGTTCAAGCCTTCATAGTTTGGAGTAAGATGGAGACAATATTAGGCTATGGGTGGCCTAACAAGTGGATTAAATATATATATTATAATGTTATCTCCCCTTGATGTATCAATTAGACTCTCTACACTATGATACCACCTTGAAAAATAAAATAGAAGAAGATAACATGAAATAAAATCTACCTAAGTGAGTGATACACATAAACGTCTCCTTCACCTATCTAATATGAATTGAGAAGCTAAATTATGACATAAACCTAATTGCACTACTCAAATAAAGTCTCTCCAAACATAAATTTCTCACATAAGGGATATTAGCTTGATACATGATCTAAGATAGATGATCAATATGTCTTTGAAGGACACTAATGAAATATTACACTTCTCATACATACAAGCCTATTCAATCACACTATGTAACTTTTAAGGATGATTAACAAATTGAAAATAGGCATATAAGAGAGGATAAATGCAAGGAAGCATTCAATATCACTGACATTCATCTACAAAAAATAAGCATAGACTAGTCATAAGCATTAATGAGGCCAAAATTCAATCTTATTCAATTCTAAGAGCTAAGTACAAGTGTTTTTCTAAGTAGGGCTCTACCACAACTCAGGTTAAAGATTTTTACAAATGCAAAAAATAGGCATACTTAAAGAGAAAGTGAGAAAGGTGAGAGAGACAAAATCCTAAAAACTAGAGATAAGTCATAAACCTATCCTCATCCAAATTCTATGTAGCAATTCTAAGATTCTCTATTTTCTCTTTTGGAAAATGGCATAGAGGTATAGGTAAACTTATTTGGAATGCTTGAATAAGTCTTAGGCTTATTTCTTGGGGTTTGAACCATTCATGTACCTATATCCTTGATTGTATATCCTATATTATTGATGAAGAAGTAAACCTCCTTAATAATATGCATTTAAGTTACATTAGAGTACTTAACTAACTCCTTCAATCTTCTCATGATGTCTCTCTACTTTATTGGCGCTGTTAGAGAGCTCTTGAAGCCTATTTGAATTTGTTTTCAAGGCTTCATATAGGAGAGATGAAAGGTCTCTTCAAGGTTGTTGAAGAGTATTTCAACCTTGTGAATCCTTATTACAACCAAATATTCACTTTTTATTTCTCTCCAAGTGGAGTATAGGATAGAGGTTACCTTGAAGAAGCTTATTGAAAAGCTTTTATGTATTGATTTGATGATTGACTACTTGAACTCTTCATTCTCCAACATGGCATAGAAAGGTGAAAAATTGGATTTATTTTTAAGAAATAAAATTATATCCATGGATATACCATTTAAATAATATCATACCTCAAAAAAGTCACTTTAAGCCATCAAACACTCCAAAAGATCTAGTTTTTTGCCTTTGGATTACATTTTTCTCAATTTATTGTAGCCCTCAAAATATGTAAACCTAATTTAATGGAAGAATTTATAGATGATAATATATAAATAAATAATTTTTTTATGATATATTATCCATTTACAAATCAATGCCAAGTTTAAAGACCCAACTCTAAGTGTAAGTACACTTTTAGCTCAATTTTGTCTCCAATTAGGTCTTTATTAGGCCTCCTTACCTAGAAACTAAGTTTTTGCTCCATATTTCACCCACATGTTTGAGAACTATAGCAAGTGTTTTATTAAATTTAAACATGAAATAAACATCCTCCATTCCAATATTTTGTCTTTTATAACCTTGTGTAGGTAGGCAAACCAAGAAATGGCCAAAAAACTAACCCTTTCTCAAGCTTGTTTTAGACTACCTTAAAAAATAATTGTTTGAGAATTTATAGAATGACATGAATATAATTTTAGGATTATATATTTATAATAAAACCCATATAATCTCTCCCAATGTTTTTATTTTTCCATGATCTCAAAAATCCTATTTTGAGCTCAAATATTCACAAAAGTACATTTTTAATTGAATCTATATAGGTGTAGGTACAAAAAAAGGTCATGGTATGGAAATAATTGGAGAGATACATGATGTTTAAGTGGTTTAAATTTAATTCCAATATATTTTATTTTCTTAAGAATTAAATTTATCCAAACTGGTCAAAACTCATCTTTTAAGCAGCTTATGAGTGCCTTGTATTCTTAAGTATGATTCATAAAGTACATACCCCTAACTTGAGAAATAATAATTTAATTTTTGAGTGAATTAAAATGATAGTTACCCATAATATATTTTTACACAATTAATCTTCTCATGAGATATCTAAGCAAACGTTTGAGCTTCTCAAGTGGCTGAGTATGCATTTTATGAGGTCTAGAAGAATACAGACCTGAGAGTGTTATTTTGTTATCTAAATTGAGCTTCCAATGAATTTTTTGGGTCCAAAAAACCTCATTACATGCTTTTAAATGACTCTCCAATTATTATTCTCTCTCCATGAGCTCTGTAACCTCACTTTTCATGTATTGAGGTTTTGAAGCACATCATGCACTTTTGACCCTAGGTGACTGTCATAGGTCATTTATTCTCAATGTAGTGAAGATTTAATATTTTATATTATTTTTTATGATATTTAAACCTCATTAGGTATATTAATACCCAAAAAATATTCATATCTAACTCCACATATTCAAATCTTTATGAGCAGACCTAAAAATCACTCTTAGGCATGTAAATGTGTTTTCTGAATTCTTTACCTTCAATACGAAGAGTAAATGTTAGGATGAACTTTAATATTTATATTAAAAATTGACCCACCTAATGGTACCTTATTTTTTCCATCAAAAATCTTGAAAATCCATATCTCCTTTCTCTGATTTAGAATACATCATGCAAGTCTTAATCGACTGTAGGTGCTTCTCTTCTTTACTTCTAATCACCTTTCTCATTGGTACTCTGGTGATACTAGGTGACACCTTCATATATTTAAAAATTAATTAGTCATTTATAAACCTTTTATACCTCAAAATTATCCAAATAAAAATGCACCTTCATATACCTATACTTACATAGTTGAGTAGGATCTCATTGGTTATGTTTGTCTTGACTATAGATGTTTGGTTAAGGTCACTTACCTTCTTGTATCCATTTGATCAACCTCTACATCATATCACTAATTTTGTTATAAATTTTTATAAATACCATTATATATGATAATATATTTCATCAACATTATTATCATTGACTTGGTATACAGTCCACTTTCAATATCTATTCTTCTTAATACTAACTACCTACAACTTTCCTCACAAGTTTGTATTGACATCTAAGTGATCTAACCAATGTTATAATCTGATTTAAATCATTAAAATTATCTATAGACCATTAAATACCTCCAAACCAAATAAAAACCCTACCTATCAAGACCATACAAGCCTGATTGTGAGTTAAGACTTGTGTGATTGTAGGCATAGGGTATACTCACTTTAGAACACTTTCTGATGTTTCTTGA
Source organism: Torreya grandis (assembly GCA_037957365.1). Taxonomy (NCBI): domain Eukaryota; kingdom Viridiplantae; phylum Streptophyta; class Pinopsida; order Cupressales; family Taxaceae; genus Torreya; species Torreya grandis. Next base: position 2,337,758 of record JARHVA010001974.1, on the reverse strand, counting down.
GATCATATTAGTTTTAAAATGATTATATTAACCTTCTTACCATAAAAATCACACTTTCACACACCTATTTATTCTTCTTATTCAAACTTGAGATGTAACTAAATTCTCCAGTAGGTTGGACTACTACCATTCAGGTCTCTTATGGTCTAAAAGCTCCCATTTTATTTATCACTAGGAAACTCTAAACATTATGAATGTAATTTTGAACTCTTCATCACTTTTTTATTTTTTATATCTCCATATTACCTTCAAAACTCAAACTCTTATCATAATGTTACATACAAATGACTTTATCATTGGTGAGTGCTTAGTTAGGCGTGATAATCTTAAAGGAAAACTCATATGGTTTTAGAAACTTCCAAAAGTATTCCAATAATGGAGTTTATAAACCTTTATCTCAACCTTCATACCTAAATTTTCTCTATCATATGATTCTTAGTAAATTATATTACATAGGCCTATATGACCTTTCAACCTACCAGGCTTGAATGATTTTTCAAACTTGAAACTACTGTTGACCCAATTTTGCCCCTCAGGCAAAATCTTGGTCATCTCCTACACCTGCTTTGCATGGCCAGTCACTTTGGGTTGCAAGGTCCACCTTCAGGTTTCGACAGCTCCATTTCAGAGCATTGGTTCATTGGCCTTGTTCATTGACATTCACGGTAGTGAAAGGCAGAGTCTTCAGATGTCCACAAGAGAAGAGAAGAAAAAATGGAGCGTTTAACACTTAGGCAAAAAAGAGGGTAGACAAAATGCAGAGGGCGGCAAAATCACCGCCCACTACATGGGCAGGTAAAATGAGACCACCTACACACATGCAAAGGGTGGCAAATTTGCCACCCACAACACAAAGGAAAAAGAAAAAGGCCGTCGACATTGGCCAACATCGGCAATACTGCCACCGTCGGCATCTTACATTGGCCGACATCGGCAAAACTACCGTCGTCGATAGTACAACAGTCGACAGGGAAAAGGAAAAGCTTGCCCGAAGGTGGGAAAGAAAAAAGCACTGCCCTCAGGTGGCAAAAATGAAAACCCCTGCCCCCCAGTGGGGAAGGAGAGAGGCCATCAACATTCGCTGACATCGAAAGAAATCCTACATGTAGTCCATGCAGCAGGCGGCAAATTTGCCACCCACAACAGATGGTGGCAAAAATCACCTGCAGTGCACAAGAAAAAACCCACCCAACCACCGGAGGAGAAGACCAGCATGCAAAATGAGGCAACAAGCATGGTCTTAGCAAAATTGTGACATCAGCTACAGTGTTTTTTCACTCTTCCCAATGAAACTTCTCTTGGCTCTTCTGATATAAATATATAGACTCAGTCATTTATCAAGATCTTCCCCACTTTTTGTAAAGAGCATTGCTCTCCAAATTTTCCACCTGAATCAATAAAAGATAGTTTTACCTCTATTTGGATGGATCTTTCTGTGTATGCATTGAATGTTAATCTATGTCCAATCATTGTCTCTTGATGCTCTCACAGGTTCAACACCAACAAACCTGCGATCTACAAACTGCCACTATCTACTACTTCCAGGAGTAGAGTTTTATTTTGGAGGTATAAAATAAGTGAGGTCACTTACAGTGTGTATTTCTCAGCACCTTGGTGAGTCCCTATTTCTTGTGCTTTCCATAAGAACCTCCCTGTCATCCCAGAGACCTGGTCTTTTCTGCCAAATCTGAGTGTATGTATGTTTTTCCCTGATCCTGAGTGTGGATGTGGAAGGTCAACCTATTTTTGGTGTATCACCTCTTTTAGAGTAGGCTGTTTGTTCATGCTTTTTCTCTCTCTCTTTTCATCCCCCCCAGTATATAGATGTATACCTATATTTTTGCGCTACCTAAAACAAACAAGATACATCAGAGGGAACTAGCCCATATCTAGAGACTCTCCTCTCCTGCTTCGTCGTCCCACAGGTGAGAGAGGGCTTTCCATGTTGCGGGGAGAGGGCAGGAATCTATTTTCCTGTCGCAGGGTGCACTTTCCAGCGTCAACAACTACCTTCATTCATTGCATCTAAACTCATAAAATTTTCTACCTAAAACTTATGAATGTCTTTAAAAAACCATGCCAAAACACTATATATTACTATAGCAAATTTTAAGGTGACTTGAAATACTCAAGCTGGCCTATAGGTCTTCAATGGAACTTAGAGTTTTCTTTTCTACAATTTAAGGATAAGATTTCATTTTCTTATTATTTTAGGACCTTGAAAAATGTTAGAGAGATATTTTTATCTCTTTATTAACCTCCTACAAGACCATTGGCATATCATGATAGATACATACTTCTCCCTTCATGGATTCATATACAAGACTTCATATGAGTATGTAGGTCATATCTAGGAAATGTGACATTAGTCATCTCAACCATCTTTTTTCCCTTCAGATAGCTTAGGTGATCTCATTGATTTGTGTCTTATTTCAGATTTATCTTGATGTTCACCTATCTTCCTATGCTCAAACTAAACTTGTTTTTACAACCCTATAATGGATATCTCAAGTTTCTATGTAAATCTATCGGACTTATCAACATCTTGAACTTGTGGAAATAATAAGAACCCTTTCTACTACCTACAATCTTGAAATATTGAGAGACTTAGTTGGATTTAGATGTTGACTTGGTTGAGTCTTTTGGATACCATGTTTTGAATCATTACATTCTTCAAATATATAATTGACACTTTTATACACATTAGAACACAATTTGGGATATTTCACATTCAACTTGATCTCTTGCATACCTATTAGCATCTTTGACCATACATATATGCTATTATCCCTACCTATAGGTATGTTTAGATGTCTTGATAATGGGTTATAAGACCAGACCTTCATCACTAATTTAGACTTCTACAAACCTATTATAAAATTGAATTTCCTTCATTTTTAGGTATTCAAACTCACCTTTGATGTACACTAAAACATAATTTGTCCTAAAATGTAGACTTATAGGTCTGTAGACCTATAGGTATGCATTCCTCATGGTTTTAAACTTGACTTAGTGTAATTTTGATCATATACACCTTGATAATGCTTCTCCATCACCTCATTTCACCTTCATGATGTCAAGACATTCATAAACCTTTTAACAATGCAATATAAGACCTCATTACTCCATTTTTGTAGGAAAATACATAACAAAGTCTAAAAGACTTAAAAACCCTATTTGTTGCTTAAAGAAGTTGGTATTGCAATGAGTATGGAGGATTGTGATAGAGATATATAGAATTGGAAGGAATGAAATCATTATGTGAAACCTTCCTCCATTCTCTTTAACTATTGAAAATCCCTAGTACAATAAAAAATAATGACTAACAGCTTGAAAATGTGAAAAAATAGAGTTTTCTTACCCTCTTTAACCTACACATTCTAAATGGAGCATGGATAAACATGTGAGATGATTTAAAAAACCCAAAAAATATCCATAAATTGTACTTATGCATTTAAATTATTTAAAACTACCATTTCAAAGAATTAAAATGAGCTTATGGGGTTTGTAGGTAGTATTGTAGTACCCTAAAGTATTAATAATTATTCATAAATAAGATGAGATGAATATATAATAAAATTGATCAAATTTTATGATTAATATGATCCCACATTTTATTAAAAATATCAAATCCTGACTCTCTCTCTTGGCCATACCATCCACATGACAATTGACTTTGCAAGCTTGCTAAGGAGTGATGGAGAGAAAGAAGCATTTTTAGCACTTTTAAGACCTATGAAATATTTAAACTCATATATATGAGCTTTTTAAGACCAATATAAACTTTGAATGTGTTTTCACTAGAAACTTTGAATGTGTTTTCACTAGAAACTTTGAATGTGTTTTCACCTACAAGTTAATACCTCAAGCTTGTACAAACTCCTAAAACTACCTTTATTGGAGCAAAAACTAAACTATTCTGACATGTAAACCATTATTATGACTTCATTATAACATAATTAAAGTTAAAAATATTTTCCAAGATTTTGAAATTTGAATGTTATATGTATTCTACCTTGACCATATTTTTAAATGGACTTAAATGCCTTAAAAGCATATTCAAGTACAAATAAAGCTATTGTATATTGGATGATATCATGTAGAAAAATATATCAATCTAAAATATTGTAGGAATTCAAATTAATTATTCACAATTTGATTTAATGTTTCATGTAATTATAGTGCATTGAGAAGGTTTGACTTGGCCATAGTGTAAACCTAGGTTTCTCCAAAAACCTTAAACTTTATCAAAATACCTTGACTTTTCCAAAAAACATTAACAAACTTTAAACCAAGTATAAAAATGAAAAAAATGAATTTTAATTAACAAATTCCATCTTGAAAAATCATGACATACCCCTAGGACCCACTATAAAATTTTTGAAGGAAATTGAAATCTTGTCAAAGATATTACTTTAAACAATGCTAACAAGACTTTTGAAAGACCCTTTGAAGACCACATAAGGTATAACAAGGTTATGAATAAGGTTATAGAAGTATGACAAGAAAATATTAAAATTATAGGGGTGATATTTTAACTTGGGAGCTTAAACTTGCCAAGATTTTGGTTACTCAACTGGGAAGCATACCTACTATGCTTATGAACCAGTAACTTTACATCTCTTTTGGGCTCATGGAGTCTCTCTCACATTATGAAATACACATTATTAGACCCTAATAATGACTAAAATTCTTTATTTAATAAAACATAATTATTTGACCTCCAAGACAAAAAGCATAATGAAAAAAACACACAATAAGACAAAAATAAGGCAACATACACACCTATGCAAATAAAGCACTTATAAAACACAACAAACATAATCAAACTACTATAAAAAAATGACCTTTAAACATGTTACTCCTACATAAAATGGGAAATTAATGAGACCTTTTACTCCATGGGGTGAATAATGGTATAAGGAAAGCCTCCTATTAAACATGGTGCCTGATAGGCCATGCTTCTTTCTTGTCAACTCTCTTGGCATGTATTCAAGTGAATAAACAACAAAAAAACACTCAGATATGAAGACATATTCATATAGTACTTTAATACCCACTCCATATTTATTATTATCTATAACCTCAACAAATTATACTCCATCTAGGCATTGTCTTTGGATCTCTATTATATCTTGATGGACCTCATTCATCTTATATCCTATTACAAGCTCATTAAGAACGTCAAGGAGGTTTGCATACTCAATCCAAGATGCATGATGATCTTCAATGGGTGTATCTTGAAAAAAATCCTCATGATCATGCTCAATATGAAATGTATCCTTACAAAGGTCTTTAATATCTTGAAGATACTTAATGTGCTACTGTTAATCATATTTTAGCACCTAACTTTGGATAATTTGAATGATACCAACTTGAATCGTAGATTCATCTCTCTCCTCAAGAGATATAGGGTTGTCAAGAGTATCAAACCTCTCTATGTAATTATGATGTGATTTCATGTAAACCTCTTCAAGTTAAAATTCTTACTCATTAATAACCATTTTAACTTCATTCCATACTTTAGTTTGTTGGTTTAGAGAATCTTCAATGTCAAGATCAGCTAAAAATTTATTTTCAACAAGGATGAATGTGATTGAATCTCTTCTTTAAAGCATACTACTAAGACAATCTTATAGAACCTCATATTTGGAAGATGAATTTCCCCTCTCTTCCCCAAGTGGAGTATCAATGAAAATATCTTCCTAATAGACACTCAAATTTTCCTCCTCACATTAACATGGAATCTCACTTGTAACTACAACTTCTTCCTCTATCCTCCATAGAAAAGGGTCATCTTTAAGAAGGTATTTGGTGGGAGGGTGATGACTATACACATGAGTTTGAGAGAGAGTATTAATTATTGTATATTATTCATGAATAGGCTTGGAAACTGAGGGAACATTCTTGTAACTTAAGGTGTTAGGAATGGAATATTCTTGTAGGAATGCTTGAAGAGAAATCAAGTTTAGTTTGGCTATGAGTGTCTTATCCTTCACAATAACCATTTAATTATTCTCATAGATTTATTTAGGATCCATCATATCTATAAATTTATCTTCAAAATTTTCAACAAGGACCTATATTTTGTCTTGAAAGTTTTCTTTGATAGACCTCCAAGATGAAACAACTTAAGATCTTGAGAAGGGGATAAAGTGGCCTGATTAGGTATAAAATATTCATTGGTTTCAAACTCCAAGGATTCAATTTTCTTGACTATGTTTCCTTGGAATGGATATTATTGAGGAGGGTTAATGGTTTCATGAGATATGGAGTATAATATGGCTAATGAGGAACACAAGAGGACTCATGACACATATGATTCAACTCTCTTTTCTACCTCTCCCAAGTCTCCATACTCTGCAATACAAAATTACAAAACTCATTATTGTCTAATAGATCATTAGATATAATTTGAAACCACCCAATCACCTCCTCATATTTATAATTTTAAAAAATTCTTATTACACACTATATTACCTTATTCTCTATTTCATATATTTTATTTTGAAAACAAGGTTGTTCATTTGCATCAAAATAACCATATGTGGAGGGTGTATGTTGATCATAAGACTGATATGGCTCAAAAGGAGGGTAAGATTCATACTATTGATACTAAGGAGGGTGATAATATTAATAAGTTTATCAAGTCATATAGTTATGGTCATAGTTAGGATGATAAGTAGAACTATAAAACTGATATGAACCACCATATTAATGGTAAGACTAATCATATGACTAATAAGACTCATTGTATGGCTGATAAGGACTATGAAAATGATGGTATAATTCATTATATGACTGATAAATAGGAATAGTACCAAAATTACCTTCATACATTGCCATAAAACTTCATCAAGATAGTGAATTGAAAACACAACTTACTTGAACCAGTGCCTAAGCTATTAAAACTAGTTGATTGAGCTCAAAGTGACCATAGATGTTTTTAATTCCTCCAAAGGCTGATATGTAGAAGGAAAACACCAAAAATATTATAACCACTTTGGAACTTGGTCCCACTAGGGATTCCAAAAACTATTATCAACTCAAACTTGCACCATTATGAAGCTTGTTCAAGCCTTCATAGTTTGGAGTAACATGGAGACAATCTTAGGTTGTTGATGGCTTAACAGGTGGATTAAATATCTAGATTATAGGTCTATCTCCCCTTGATGTATCATTTATACTCTCTAAATTATGCTACCAACTTGTAAAGGAAAATATAGGAAGATAACATGAAATAAAATCTACCTAAGGGGGTTATACACCAAAATGTCTCCTTCACCCATCTAATATGCACTAAAAATCTAAATTTGACATGAGCTTGATTTCAATACTCAAATAAAGGGTCTCCAATCATAAATGTTTCACATAGAGGATATTTTATTGATGCATGATATATGACAAATAAAAAGGTATCTCAAGAACACTAATGAAATATTACACTTGCCATACATACAAGGTTATTAAATCATAGTATGTAACCTATAAGGATGATTAACCACCTATAAATAGGTACTTAAGAGAGGACAAATGTAGGGAAACACTAACTATAACTAACATTTATATACAAATACTAAGCATAAACTAGTAATAAGCATTGAGAAGACTAAAATTAAGTTCTATTCAATTCAAAAATCCAAGTATAATTGTTTTTTTAAGTAGGGCTCTTCCACAACTAAAGTTAATGATTTTTACAAATGCTAAAAATAGAAATACTTTCATAGAATGTGAGAAAGGATAGAGAGAGAAACAAAAGACTAGAAACTAGGGATGAGTCATCCACCTAGTCCTCCTCCAACTCCTACATGGTAATTCTTAGATTCTCTCTTTCCTCTCTTAGAAAATTGTAAATAGGTATATGTAGACTTGTTTAGAATGCTTGAAGAAGTCTTATGCTTATTTCTTGGGGTTTGAACCATTTATGTTATTATATCCTTGATTTCATATCATATATTCTTGATGAATAAGTCAAATCCTTTATAATATGCCTTTAATTCACATTAGAGTCCCTAAATGACTCCTTAAATCCTTTCATGATGTGTCTCCACTTTGTTTGTGCTATTAGAAGGCTCTTGAAGCATGTTTTACTTTGTCTTCATGACTTGCGATAGGAGAGAGGAAAGGTCTCTTAAAGGTTGTTGAAGAATATTTTAAAAAATTTAATCCTTATTCCAACCAAATATTAACCTTTTATTTATATAAAAGTATCAAAGAGGATAAAGGTTACCCTGAAGAAGCTTATTGTAGAGCTTTTATGCATTGATTTGATGATTGACTACTTGAACTCCTTCTCCAGCACAATATAAAAATGTGAAAATTTATTTTTGTTTTCAATAAATCAACTTATCTCAATGGATGAACCCTATACATCATATTATAACTAAAATAATCCACTTGAATCCATCAAACACTCTAAAAGATCTGGTTTTTCACATTTAGCTTGCATTTCTCTCAATTCCTTATAGCCCTCAAAAAAGGTAAACCTCCTTGTGTGGAATAATTTATAGATTGTAATATATAAATAAATATATTTTTGAGGACAAAATATCCCCTTACATCTCCATGCTAGGTTTCAAGATCCAACTTTGAGTGAAAGTACACTATGTACCTCTTTCTGTGTCTCTCCAATTAGGTTTCTATTAGACCTCCTTGCCTAGAATCTAATTTTTTGCTCCATATTAATCCCACACATGTGAAAATTAAAAAAAGTGTTTTATTAAATTTACCCATGACATAAAAATCCTCCATACCAGTTTTTGGGCTTATGCAGCCTTGTGTAGGTAGGCAAACCAAGAAATGGCCAAAAAGCTAGCTCTTTCTCAAGCCTATTTTAGACTACCTTGAAAAAACAAACATGTTTGAGAATTTATAAAATCATATGTATGTATTTTTTGTATTTTATAGGTAAAATACAACCCAATTCATCTCTCCTAATCATTTTTATTTTCTCATGATCCCAAAAACCCTATTTTGAGTTCAAATGCTCACAAAATTACATTTTATCATGAATTCATATACGTTAAGTTACAAATAAATGCCATGTGTGGACCTCATTAGAGTGATAAATTATGTTCAGGTGGTTTCAAGGTCATTTCAACCCATTTTATTTTATTAAGAAATCAATTTATCTAAATTGGTCAAAAGTCATCTTCTAGGCAATGTATGAATGCCTTGCACTTGTAAGGATGATTCATAAAGTACATTCCCATAACATGAGAAATAATTCCTAAATTTTTGAGGGAATATACCCTGATAATTAAACCTAATATATTTTGGCACCATGAAACTTCTCATGAGAGATCTAAGCAAAAGTTTGAGCTTCTCGAGTGGCTAAATATGTATTTTATGAGGTCTAGCAGAATGTAGGCTTGAGAGTGTTATTTTGGTGTTTGAATTGAGATGACAGTGAATTTTTTGGGTATAAAACAAATTATTAAATATTTTTTATTGAATATAAAATGATTATTCTCCCTCCATGATCTTTGTAACCTCATGTTTCATGCATTGATGGTTTGAAGCACATCATACACTTTTGAACCTACCTGAATGTCATAGGTCATTTATTTTAAATGATCTAGAGTTTGAAGATTTTATAGTATTTAATAGGATATTTAAACCTAATTATGGATATTAATACCCAAAAATATTCATCTACAACTCCACATATACACAAAACATCAAATCTTTATGAGTAGACCTGAAAGACACTGTTAGGTCTATAAATGCATTTTTTAAATTATTGGCCTTTAATATGAAGATTAAATATTATTAATTCCTTTAATAGGTATGTTTATACGTTAAATAACTCATGGTACATTTTTTTTTCCATAAAAACTATTAAAAACTAAGTATCTCCTTTCTCTAATTGAGAAAGCATCAAGCAAATTGTAATTGATTGTAGGCGCTTCTCTTCCTTTATTCTAATCATGTTTCTCATTGATAATATAGTGATACTAGGTTATAATTTAATATTATTTAAACTTAATTATTCATTTATAAACCTTTTTTACCTCAAAATTCTCCAAATAAAAAGGCACCTTCATATTCTTGTACTTACACAATCTAGTAGGCTCTTAGTGGTTGTGTTTGTCTTAACTGTAGGTGTTTTGTTGAGGTCAATTACCTTATTGTATCCATTTGATCAAAATATACATCATATAAATTCTTGTGTTATTAATTTTTCTCAATACAATTTTACATTTGAATGGATTTATTAAATCTTCTTGGCATTTGATTGGTATACAGTTCACTTCCA